>OZ038510.1:62338466-62378466 GCA_964036315.1 Acanthosepion esculentum
ATAAAACGAGAGATATTTTTCTGTACATTGTTTGTCTTGTTATTTTAACGGGGCATAAGCCGAGTTACATCTGAGGATTCATAAAGTATATTTTCTTTTAAGGCCCATTTTTCTCAGCTGTAAATGTGACGTCAGATGTTGCCCTGTCGAAGACTCAACACTCTTCGACCCTGCGAGCTCAATCACGTGATCAAGCAAAAGTGGTATCATAAAATAGGGTGCCGAATGGCATGAAAATCACTCGTACAAAAAACAAAGATTTCAAATTCTATCTGTGGCATCTTATCATCAATTTGAATAAATTCTCTTTGAAAAGGCACGCGCCGTCTTCTCCCTGTATTCTATATATGATCTAAATTGTAGTATGAGGTTGTGTAGTTTCAACCAGCATAGAAAATGGAATCGGACAATGAATTCTGACTGAGGCTTCTTATGTTCAGATTTCACTAATTCTTTTTGAAAAGGCATAAAACCACTCTTCCCTATATTCTATATATGATCAAAATTGTACTATGTAGTTTTGTAGTTGTTATCAACATAGAAAACGGAATGAACAATAAATTCTGATTGAGGCGTCTTATGTTCAATTGGCATTAATACTGTTGGAAAGGCATGAACTCACTCTCCCGTCGGTGCTCTGTTAGATTGCTTGACAAAAATGTCTACTTGCTGGCATACCATGTTAGCTGATGCAGAAGTGAATAGGAGTGTGAGTATGCGGGGGTGGATACATTCCCATAACTGCTTGCCTTGTTTAGGCAGTAACTTCAAAAAGTTGCTGCCCCATAGTCAACAACCTTGAAAGAGGTCAATCAGATAATGAAATGTATCCCTAGACGGAAGACACATTGATGAAATCGCAAGCCATCCAGTAAATAGATAAAGTAAAGAAAGCGAAAAGGAGTTTGTCCCGTCGGGCCAAATCGGCTTGAAAACTTGGTTCGAGAACTTAGTGATATAGTAATTCTGAGTTCAATCCCTGGGCCAGTTAGTGCAAATGATCGGTTGTGATAATTTAGTGGTTAGGACTACGTTGTGGTTGTATTAACCCAGGCTTGCATCCGGGTCACAGCAATACTGTGCAGGTGGCGCAATGGCTAGCGAGCTGAGTTCGATTTTTTTACAGTAAGATTCACTCTTTCGAAGGCCGAGGGTCGACTCGAGATAGAGGGTTATGTTAGTAGGCAATTTGTGCGTATAAGAGTGGAAGGTAACGGTTAACCCCAGCCTTGAACAGGTTAAGATTATAGGGATCGGGGAAACATCCTCTTGGGAGTCGGTTGCAGTGGGGTTTGTTACATTCACTTTCGTAAAAACACCCCTAGGAAACATATGAACCTATCAATTCTCTCCTCCGCCTATCTATAATTTAAATAGAAGGGCAATCTGAAATCTCTTGCTATGGTTGGCAACTATCCTAGCAGGAGGAAAACTTTGAATCCGAAGCCGTATGTGTCTTTGTCAAGGCTCTTGAACTGGAACCAAGTTCCGTTCAGTATGATTGCAGTACAAACCATAGGTTGGCTGTATGGGTGTTGAAGAAAACCCAAATGAACCTGTACAGTTGAGCATGTTCAGAAACGAGTAGCTATTCAATGGTTTTTCAACTCGCAACATCTCTGATAATGATAGAGAGTTTTACTTTTTATTTGTGTTGCTTTTAGCGTTTCTTTCAAAAACTTCAATAAAAACGCACTTTTTAATTTTTTTCTTGAATCAAATAATCTCCAATTGACAATGTAGTAATTAAAACAAAAACTCAATTCTTATATGTACCTTCAGGATGTTGGTGATCAAGACCCTCCACAAGCTCCTCTTCTTTGTAGCACTTAGTATGTTTTGATTTTTGCTATCTCTCCTAAATCCTGTTCTGCTATCCACCGCTAGGTCGGTTATTTGTTGCTTTCCTTTGTCTCCCCCCCACTTCAATATGTCCTGTGAATTCTCCAAGACTTCTTTATTATGTGCCCTATAAATTCCAGTTGTCTCTTTGTAAGTCTAAGTGTGTTTCTTCTTACTATTTACCTTAAAACTGACTTGTTACTCGCATGTCTAGTTCATGGTATATTCTGCATCCGTCCGTAGAACCAGATTTCTGTTGTTCCAAGTTACATTTTCATCTGTGAGGAGATTGTTCATTATTCACTGTTATACTGGGGGACTGATATCACATAACAGTTCAGTACTCTTTGCTTTTAACTAAAATTTCTTGTTTCTTAATACTTGGCTTTTATTCACTAAATATTTTTTCTTCTCCTCAGTAGGAGTAGACATGGTTGCCTATCGTTCGGTTCTCACTTCTCCCTGGTCTTTTGAAAAGGAGTAGAGTTTTATCTTTTGTTTCCAGTTTAGGATTAGGTTTCCGGTTCCTTCTAAAATATTTTCGTTCTCTTTCACTCTCAGTAGGCCCTTTGCTTGGGGTGAATAGATTAAAAAAACATTCTGTTCAAAATACCTAAATAGTAGAGGTACTATTCATACTACCTCTACTATTCATAGAGGTTCATATGTTTCCTAGGGGTAATTTTTAACCTTATTTCCTGTTTAGGACTGGATTTCAGGTTCCTTCTAAACAGTCTACTTCAACTCGATATCACATAACAGTCCAGTACTCTTCTCTTTGCGTTTAACTAAAATTTCTTGTTTCTTAATATTTGGCTTAGCTTTTGGAAGGCATCTTTCGCTATCGCAATTCACCTTCGGATTTCCGTGACGCATTTACTGCCCTCGGTTAAAACACTTCCTGGGTATTTAAAATATTTATACATGTTTGGTTTTGATGTGTTCAATTAGCGTAGTTCCTGTGTTAGGCGGTTCCTTTCGCTGACAACCATACATTCAGTTTCAATAAAAATCAGAAAATACAAATATACATTTTCCTCCCTTTTAAATGAAAGGATTATATTTATTATTTTATCTCACATCGTTCGCCTGCTTCAATTCAAAATCTTGTAATGCTTCGCGTCGAGAACATATAATCCGAAACAAGATATTTAAAAGGTCAATATATTTTCTTCCTTAAAAGAACTTTTAAATAGAACTTTTTTCCAAGTCTTAGAAAATTAAAACGAAAATGACAAGGAAAAAATAAATAGCAAAAATAAGCCATATCTGTTGCTTTGATCGAAATGGATGTAAAGCAGCCGATACGAAAATGGCGGGCTGCTGTTCGTGTCGCTCCCCTCACACATGACAAAAGCAGCTGGGCAAAAAGACAAGCCGAAGCAAATAACTTTAAAAGAAAAAGAAAGAAAAGAAAAGAAAAAGAAAAGAAAAAAGAGAGAGAGAGAGGAAACCTTGCAATAGCTTTTGAAGGGCGCGTAATGTGAGGAATTTTAATTATTTCTAGGGCTACTTTCCTCTCCATTTTTCTCTCTCTAGAAACCGTTCCTGTTTTCTTTACTGGCTTGTGTATAAGCATCTTAGCAAACATTACACCGTCTACCTTTCACCCCGTTGCTAGCTGTCCTCCCTTGGCCGCCAATCTTGCAGCCATCAGCCAAGGTTGTTTCAATGATAGACATCTTGTGCGACCGTATTAGTCTCCCCTTTTTTTTCTTTTTCGTCTTTATTTTTCTCATGAAGTTGTACTCTACACTCTGGTGTTTCATCATATTTTTCTTCCTTTTTTTTAAAGACACAGTTTTCCATTTCCTTCAAAAGCAGAAAAAATTACCATATCAAGTTTCACTTACTGCCTCCAGCTTCTTCACTCGCAACGATACGTTGACATTTTTTTAAAAAGAATTCTCAATAGGGCAAAAAGATTGAAAGCTTTCACTATCAAAACATCATACTGGAAGTTACCTGATAACTAAAAATGCACTAACAATCTTAGAACAGAAGGGTTAGAACAGTTATGTTGAGTCATAAATAATTTCCGGTTTTCTTAATCAACTTGATTCTTCTAAAATAAAGTACAATTATATGTTATTGATCATAATTTGCAATGGCTTGTTTCCAGTAATCATGTCTTCAATATATTTTGAGTAAAATTCCGCAGGTTCGGATGTCAAAAAAAAAAAAAAAGAAAAAACTTTCGGCTAACTCTTGAATCTGGATTTATCAAAAAAAAGATTTTCACCATTATAGCGTATTTACAAAGACCCCCAAAAAGTAATAATCATTTAGTCAATCAGATAATGAAATGTATCCCTAGACGGAAGACACATTGATGAAATCGCAAGCCATCCAGTAAATAGATAAAGTAAAGAAAGCGAAAAGGAGTTTGCCCCGTCGGGCCAAATCGGCTTGAAAACTTGGTTCGAGAACTTAGTGATATAGTAATTCTGAGTTCAATCCCTGGGCCAGTTAGTGCAAATGATCGGTTGTGATAATTTAGTGGTTAGGACTACGTTGTGGTTGTATTAACCCAGGCTTGCATCCGGGTCACAGCAATACTGTGCAGGTGGTGCAATGGCTAGCGAGCTGAGTTCGATTTTTTTACAGTAAGGTTCACTCTTTAGAAGGCCGAGGGTCGACTCGAGATAGAGGGTTATGTTAGTAGGCAATTTGTGCGTATAAGAGTGGAAGGTAACGGTTAACCCCAGCCTTGAACAGGTTAAGATTGTAGGGATCGGGGAAACATCCTCTTGGGAGTCGGTTGCAGTGGGGTTTGTTACATTCACTTTCGTAAAAACACCCCTAGGAAACATATGAACCTATCAATTCTCTCCTTCGCCTATCTATAATTTAAATAGAAGGGCAATCTGAAATCTCTTGCTATGGTTGGCAATTATCCTAGCAGGAGGAAAACTTTGAATCCGAAGCCGTATGTGTCTTTGTCAAGGCTCTTGAACTGGAACCAAGTTCCGTTCAGTATGATTGCAGTACAAACCATAGGTTGGCTGTATGGGTGTTGAAGAAAACCCAAATGAACCTGTACAGATGAGCATGTTCAGAAACGAGTAGCTATTCAAAAGGCTTTCAAATAGCAACATCTCTGATTATGATAAAAAAAGTTTAAAAAAAGAAACACAAAAAGCAATACTTTTGTATTGCTTTTTGTGTTTCTTTCAGAAAACTTCAATAAAAAAGTAACTTGTAAAGAAATAAATAGTGAAACATTTTTATGGGAATAATTGGTGAAGATTAGCATTCATTTGACCTTCCTCAAGCCACGATATTTGTCAGAATCAAAACGTTTAGAAGGGGCGTCCTGCTCTTAACATCGACATTTTTGTAAAATCGGTTCATGAATTTTTACAGAGTTATCTGGATTTAGATGTTATTTACAAATGACAAATTTGAAATTGTGCTTACATCATTGATATCTGCATAAGTTTTTAGATTTTTGAAAAACTTTTTTTGGGAGAAGGACATTTTTCTCTGAAACACATGCACAAACGTTCGATGTAATAAATATTTATCTTAAATGAAAAATAAACGGATATTTACTTTTTATCAATTTATGTAAATTTTTGCTCTTTAATTAAACACGTATGTATACATCTGTTCTTTATTTACAATAAAATCTTTTGTACAACTAGGTTCAGATAACTCTGTAAAATATCAAATTTTACACTGTATCAATATTATAAACAGGGCCCCACTTTTAAAATTCTATATTTTTTATTCTAACAAATGACGTGGCTTGAGGAATGTCTAATGTATGTTTTATGTTTTAAGGCTGAACAGAGATTAAAAGATATAGAAAAAGAAGCTTTACTAATATCTATAACGAATAAGAAGTTGTGGAGGTCCATGGTGTCCGACGTTCTGAAGGGACACTGCACATAGAAGAATGACTTGTGTACAATATAACAAAATTTCATAAGCTGAAGATTTTTGTTTTTTAGGCTTCCATACATTAAAAATATTGTTGTTAGCAAAAAAGTTGGGAACGAAAAAATCCAGGATATATCGTTTGTGCGCGTGTATTTGTGGGCATGTATGTACATGTGTATGTGTATATACATATGCATATAGGTGTATGCTGATTCCTTCTTATAAGACACTATGTATATATGGGGAGGGAAATTACATATGCCGGCTAAGAGGGATAGGAAGACATCTCTCATCAACACATCTAACATCACCAGCTCCCATACCAAACCTAATGGTTTTATTAACACTTAGGCAGAAATTCACTTTTTCCAAAAAGTCCAGAAAGGAGTTCAAGACTTACTAACAATACAGAAAACGAACAATGAGACAGTAAAAGAACATAAGGAAAATATATTCCTTTTAAAAACGTATTCCTTTTATTTGCCTGAAGAAGGTCACGAGGCCGGAAACACATGTATCAGAACACTAAAACAAATCAACATTATAAACAAAATCGTTTGCGGATTCTCTCATTGTTTTTAAATATACATTTTTCTCTCGTTGGAACAATGACAACGTTTTACCTATATATATATATATATATATATATATATATATATATATATATATATATCAATCATTCACTGACAGTACTGTTTCGCAGCTCCTCAATGCGACTAGACATCCGAATACCTCCAGCCAAAATCGAAACCCAACTGATTTGGTGTCAGTCAGAGTTTCTACCACTGAGTTATCTTCATTCGGCAGAGTGAAACAGCTAAATCTAGCGTATTGTTTTTACGAATGTAAACAAATAATAATCAGCCGGATGCTCCATTCATTTTACTGAAGAGCTTTGCATTAACGCAGGTGGCTGTTGTTTATAGAATTAGGTTATCACTCAACAGTGCCCAATTGAAATAATGATCCAAGATTTAGAACGCAACAAAAATGCTATCGACTATTACCACAAAATGGCTCTATAAATGCTATCGACTATTACCACAAAATGGCTCTATAAATGCTTTCGACTGTTACCACAAAATGGCTCTATAAATGCTATCGACTATTACCACAAAATGGCTCTATAAGCTTCAATTAAACTTTTATTTTATTTTATTTATATTTGAGGTTTCTTTACTACAAATTTACGAACGTTAGTTTTTTTTCCTTTTCTTTTGAACTGATGAAAAATCCGTGAGCATGTTGGCGATTGTGGTACGGGAAGCACCCAAAATGGGTGACGTATACATGCGAAAGGTTTCTGCTTTGCACGTGTCTTCACTTTTGCTGACCCAACTGTATCAATGAATCGAAGACATTTAACGTTTTCGTAATGATGCCATTGCAGTTAGAGTTTTCGACAATTACCGACGTCCGCTGACGCAATTACATTTCGATTACAATTGACACACACGGTAACTATCCCATGATTCAACTGCTAAACACCGAGCGCGTCTTATGCCGGTCATAGTTCCTCCATTATTCCATCGGCACAGGGCACATCCACTCGGCCACTGTGACACTCCTCGACCGCATTTTTCACATGACATCATGACAACACTGCGAAACAATCCTATCCCTATCTTTCTGTCACATTCACTCAGTTTAATATTATCTGAAAGTCTGACATGAATCATTTACGACACCTGATGAAAACGTATCGGGACTGGTGCTATGAAAAGAAAACTACATCACACATCAATTCGCCATTTAATCTCCTTTGAAGTAGTCATTTATCACATTATCCAGCATCGTTTCCATTGATGGAAGCATTCCCGGTACATATTTTGGGGGATAGTGTTGTAGCATACCTACGTCCCCATTCACATAAATATAGTAGTAAATACTGTATGTTGGTCTGCAGTTGGAGATTCGCATCCAGTTGTGTTGGTCAAACACTCGCAGAAAGGATCCCGAGAGGAGGCTATGTCGAAGGGTCGAGTCTCGTCTCGGGAAAAAGCTACCCAACCTCGTTTTGTACGAGCTCTACCGGGAATTTTTGGCCGATCCTACGAGCTCGTATATCCCACATTGAATTCGGCCTTGTGCCACATCTGACCGCGTGTGACGGTTAGTAGATATCCTGCAGTTGGAGATTCGTCTCCAGCTGTGCGGGTCAAACCCTCTGCCTCCGGGCAAAGAGGATAACCAGACGAGGATATGTCGAAGGGGCGAATCTCATCTCGGGAAACAGCTTCCGACCACATTTTATACGAGGTCTACGGGGAATTTTTTTTTTTGCTGGAACCCTAGACGAGACTATGTTGAAGGGCCGAGCCTCGTCTCGGGAAACAGTTACCCGACCCCGTTTTATACGGCGTCTACGGGGAAATTTTGGCTGAGCCTACGGGTTTGGATACCTCACATTAAATTCGGTCTTGAACCACATCTGACCGCGTGGGGCGTTTGGTAGATATCCTGCAGTTGGAGATTCGTTGTGGAATTCACTTGATTCACTTCTATCAGTTGACTACTTCTACGCGCCGCTGGCGAATCTTATACGTGTTGCTCTTGTCCTAAGTATTATCGTTCATTACCAATGGCACCTCGAGGTGGTGTAATGGTTAGCAAGCTTGGTTCGCTAAAACAATTACGACTGAGTAGTGAGTTCAATCCTCACGGGGTACTCCCTAATTTCGGTCTTGTGCTACATCTAAGCTACGCTTGGAAAATCAATATTACCGTTCATTACCAACTTTCGTTTGATTATTCTATTCAGTAATCTTCCCTAGGTTACAACAGATAGCGAGCAGCTGCCTTGTTGTGTTCTCTTGGATTTCCTCGATGTCTTGAAATCTTGCTTTCGATTTTTTGGATAGAGGAAAAAGTTCAAAGGTGTGTGATCTCGTGAATATTTTAGTTGTATCTGGTGACCAAAAACTGCGGCACAAACAATGATTACTGATGGAATCTCTGAGTTATGGCGAGACGACCACACTCTACACACTTTCCTTCCAAGCACTACTATAAACAAGGGAAGTGAGCGACAACGTCATAAATTAATGTTTGTATTCAACAGAGGTGAATTTCGAACTGAAACATTTATTTAATCCACGGCGGTAGATTGTTATCTTTCTGCTATCCATGTCTAGGGTTATGTCGTCTTGTTCTTATTTAGTACTGCTTGGTAATTGCTCGTGCTGTTTCCTCTGAGTCTAAATCTACACTACCCGGACTAGGGATTGAACCAACAAATTGACACTAAATATATTTTTAGGTTTTATTACAATTCTAATAATCGATTTTTAAACTAATCAACATTGTCGAAGAGTGAAGGTAGTTAAAATAATAGTAGTGTGGGGGAAAATTCTTTTTGATTCTCCGTTTTTTTTACGGGCACGAATGCCCATGTTTGCCAAATTAACATTATTTCGTCTTCCTGGTTCTTGCAGTTCATGTCGAATTTATTTCTGAATTTCTGAGATGAGGAATTACTATTATTATATATTAATATATTCGGTCTAATATACTAATCTTGGTCCCGTGGACAATGAAAAGCAGCATAAAAAGGACGGTATAACATAGAAAATATCATCTGAAGAAGTCCCGAGAGTACAACAGTTGAAACTGAAACTGTAACAGTTCATCTGATAAGATCTAATGAATTTATCATGATGATATACAAATGGGTTCCAATAGTTCACTGGCCAAAGGTGCAGATTTAGTCATATTTGTTTTATAGGCGAACTAATCTGATTCAGAACTTAATTAAAGACCCACCCACCTACTTACCAACCTATTTCAATATTTTCATTATCTATCTATCTATCTATCTATCTATCTATCTATCTATCTATCTATCCCAATCTTTTCATCTCTCTCTCTCTCTCTATATATATATATATATATCCTTGTTGCATGAGTTTAGTCAGCAGCATTTAAAAACATACGCGCCAGTGCGCAGACACATGTAGAATTTATTACTCTTCAGAGATCTATCTATCTAAGACTAATATTATCTATCTATAAATCTATCACAAACGGTTCATATCTATCTATCTATCTATCTATCTATCTATCTATCTATCTATCTATCTATCCTAGTCTGTTCATCTCTCTCTCTCTCTCTCTCTCCCTATATATGTATATATATATATATATATATATATATATATATATATATATATATATATATATACATATATATATATATATATATATATATATATATATATCAATCATACAATGGGAATTAATATACAATTATATAAATAATCATTTTCACCTTGTAATATAAAATTTACGGGATTTTTCAAACAGTCAATGGATGATAAATTATTGAAATAAAAAAGGGGAAAAAAGATGCAGAATAGAAATATATATATCAGTATTTCTTAGTTTGTTATAAAGAAAACAACTGAAAAATATCTGAGTGTGTTAAATGTATGTCTTTGGTAGGAATCACGCACACACAAACGAAGAGTTGAATTCTCATAAGGTTACTGAACGTGTAATATGTAAAACAAAAACAAACAAAAAACAAACAAAAAACAATTATATTCATGCATTTGCTTTTTACAAAAAAATGCAAAACGGTCACAAGAAATATATGTAAATTAAATATTATATTGTTTTTTAAAAAAATGAAAGATTTCTAAAATACTCTCTTCTATAAAAGCTGAGGAATTTTAAAATGTCTTTTTTAAGAATCTTGCTCTACTGAATCAAAGGACACGAGCCGAGAGAGTCTTTCAAATATTCAATGCCTTCAGCAGATGACCTATGGCATGGACCCAAATTGCAGAGAGCAGACTGGATGAAATCTTTATCGGTGTCTCAAACCTCGGTCAAGCAGAATTATCTCCCCTTCCAATGAACACATTCATCTGACTAACTTTATGGCTTCATGCCATTCGCCAGGCTCAAATCAAAAATAACAATAGCAAGATGTTTGGCCGATCTGGAATGAGGTCAGGAGGTTATAGCGATAAATCTTGGGAACTGGGTATTTAATCCTGGGCCAGACAAACGGACTTACGGATGCAACGGTGCGGGGAGGCGGTTGTTCGGAAGGAGAAGGATAGACTGATCAAAAATAGTTCAGTAAAAGAAAGCGGTAACAAATGAAAAGACAGATTGCATGATATACTCGTGTTCATTATTTATCAAAAATGGTTATAAATTTTGGTTAGTCGCTCTTTTCCGAGTATTCCGGTTTGCTAGGGCGGTTAGCCAATCCCGTTTGCAGACGTCTGCTCAGGCACATTTTTGTTTGTTCAACACCGAAAGAGCCAACCTATGTGTTTTACTTCAACTAAAGCGGAAGGTTCTAAACACTTGGTCATGCGACCGTATATATATATATATATATATATATATATATATATATATATATATATATATATATATATATATGTATATATATAGGGGGGTAGGGTGCGATGGATAAATTGTCGTATAAATTACGCACAATTGTAAGTAATCCTGACATCTCATTTTTATTTACCTCCTCAAGGCACTTGATGTAGGCCTCCGTGTTGAGTCTGAGGCCCTCACCAACAAATTTTGGAGTTCTTTTCTTATCAGAACGATCAGAGTTAGTTTTCCAAGCTATCACCATTAGACTCATCCAACTCTTTCCGAATCCCCCGAATTGTCCTCAGATTGACATCAAAACACTCGAAAGTGTTTGTATTGCGAAGCAGTACAGTATGCCGTTTCCGAACTTCTGGTGGAGTGAATTGCGTCTTTTTCTCACAGACGGTGACCAACTGACGCGTTGTTTGCTTTTGATTTTGTCAGTCGACAAATCAAAAGCAAACAACGCGCATGCGCGAAATTATAAAATGGCGATAATTCACCCATCGCATCCTATATATATATATATAGCTGTTCTCCGATTGAGCACTGTGGAGAAAGGGAATTTTTAACATAACGTCCGATATATATATATATATATATATATATATATATATATATATATATATATATATATATATATATATATATATATATATATATATATATATTCCCACGGTTCACAATCCTTTCCCGTCTTTTGAACAAAACTAGAGGTTTATCTCTTTATTACGTCGACCGGCCTTCGCACTCGAGAAAGCCTAATAAAGAAAATGTGACGTCCGGTAGGATTCGAACCTGCATCCTACTTTAAAGAAGGAACGACTACCTTCTCCGGCGTGCTTTAGCCACTAGGCTACGGAGAGCCTCGGAGATAAGCAAGGTTCTATTTCAGATTCTTTTTTCTCAAAAGTCATATTTGCTTAGTTTCGTATCCGAAACGTAAACAAAGTAGTTTCTAAAGAATTAATGGATTATATCGACTTTATTTTTATTTATTCTTGAAATAGTAAAATTTTGAAGTGAGTCTGTAAGCAAAACCGGCAGAAATTAGGCATTTCTGCATATATTTTTTCGATTCATGACTGACTATGCAGAAGATTTTCTCGAAGTAGGTTGCCGTTTCTTCTCTGTGGTAGACTGATTTCAACTAAGGCTACAGGATCCTGTCTTTCCTGCTATTCACTCCATAGTTGAGGGGAAAAGAGATAGATTCATACCTTTTCCAAGTGTATTAGTACGTAAGTAGAAGTTACGAACCTAGCAGGAATTCGAACTCGGCTCTCCGATTTCTCATGCTAAGCCGATATCCATTGCACCACAACACAAGTAAAGATAAAATAAGACTAATTTCCGGAGTGATGTAATGAGTACGACTAGATGCTTCTCATTTTTGGCTTGACATTGGTTTTATTTTATTATTGTTCGCGGAATAAGAGGCTCAAGAGCAACTCAAGGTAGAGTGTTACTGAATGAGATCGTTGTATGAAAGTGAGAGGAAGAAATAAGAAGTGTAGATTATGAGGATATATAGAACAGGTTAGGGTTGATAGGACTTAGGTTACGATCATAGTGATCGCGGAAGCATCATCACGGGTGTCTGTTCCCTAACGTAGTGCTACTTGAGAATAAACTGAGGGAATGGAACTTCATTTTTACTAATGGAATACGAAGGTAATGTGGATAATTCGACCCTGTGTACGTGGTATGATGGGTTTTATCTGTAAAGGTATGAACCGTTGGAACTACGTATTTCGTCCGAACATTCTTCATGGGACTAGCGATTAAGTAGTATAGGTTGGAGATGATTTGTCTGCGGGAAAATAGTTGTTTGGTTTAGTTTGGTTTGATTTATTTTGTTTTACGACATATCAACCTGAATGGGTTATTTAATGCCGACAAGATTTTTAGGACAGATTCGTATGAATAGAATATGTATTCTTTGGTTTAGTTTATTTTGTTTTACGGAATATCAACCTGAATGGGTTATTTAATGCCGACAAAATTTTTAGGATAGATTCGTATGAATAGAATATGTATGCTTTGGTTTAGATTGGTTTGGTTTATTTTGTTTTACGGCATATAAACCTGAATTTGTTATTTAATGCCGACAAGATTTTTAGGATAGATTCGTATGAATAGAATATGTATTCTTTGGTTTAGATTGGTTTGGTTTATTTTGTTTTACGGCATATCAACCTGAATGTGTTATTTAATGCCGACAACATTTTTAGGACAGATTCGTATGAATAGAATATGTATTCTTTGGTTTAGATTGGTTTGGTTTACTTTGTTTTACGGCATATCAACCGGAATGGGTTATTTAATGCCGACAAGATTTTTAGGATAGATTCGTATGAATAGAATATGTATTCTTTGGTTTAGATTGGTTTGGTTTATTTTGTTTTACAGCATATCAACCTGAATGTGTTATTTAATGCCGACAACATTTTTAGGATAGATTCGTATGAATAGAATATGTATTCTTTGGTTTAGATTGGTTTGGTTTATTTTGTTTTACGGCATATCAACCTGAATGGGTTATTTAATGCCGACAACATTTTTAGGATAGATTCGTATGAATAGAATATGTATTCTTTGGTTTAGATTGGTTTGGTTTATTTTGTCCCACGGCACACCTACTCCAATGGGCTACTCAATGCTGACAAAATTCTTTATTGTTGGTAATATTTTGTTTTGTCAAAAATCTATTTCTGGTAATATTTTTCCTTCACAATTGTATTGCTGGTAGTAATTTTTTTCAAAAAAATATTGCTGATAATAGTTAACTATTTGCCCATAGCTGGGACCCTAACAGATGCTACCGCCCCGGGTCAGGGTTGACCTGGGAACACCAGCAATTAAGAGATGGTTCCACGCTCCTCAAAATCTCCTGGACATAGTTTATCGTCATATCCAGGACGGGAAAATAGTTGTAGAGCCGGAAACCGTCATTAGATCTGACGTGCTTTGACATCTCGGCCACAGAGTGCGTCGATGACCATGCAAAGTTTAAATAGTGCCTTTAAACACAGGTTTTTCTTTGACTCTTGAAATAGAGATACCTACTCAGTTTCGTATCTTAAAGTAAACAAAGCGATGTTTTTTTTTTAAATTTTTATTAATCCAACAGATTATTATATGGGAAAAGGATATACTTTTAATTATCTAGACCAATTTCAGTAGGGGAAAAACTATGTCAAAGTATAAAAAGGTCTAGTGTCACGCGTTTCGTTCTTTTCTTTCTGACTCACTCAGACTAAAGTGATGTTTAAGATGTAACTAAACACGTGGGCGAAGGTGGGGACGCTGAAAATTATAAATTTAATTATTTTTTATTATATATATATATATATATATATATATATATAATTTGGTGGTGTGTGTAGATGCAATTTCACGATGGACGGAAGTAACTAAAATATTTAGATAGCAGGTTTTAAAAAACAAGAACAAGATTAATATATATATATATATATATATATATATATATATATATATATATATATATATATATATATATATATATATATATATATATAAAGATCTTAAAAAGGAAAAAAAAAGAAAGAAAAGAAGTGGGTTAGAAAGGCACCACTAAAAAACAAGAGATAACATCGAAGTTTATCAGAAAGTGAAGAGGCCTCCTGAGAAATGGAACACGGTGTTTAAAAGTCCAAGTTTCACCCTACTCAACTGGTGCGCCTATGTTAACTTCGTTTTTTTTTGTGAAGAGGGTGAGACGGAGAATATAAAGTCTAACCAAATCTGATGAAGCACATGTTCTTGCATATCAAAACGATGCCAATAAATAAATCAATTTAAATGAGAGTTTTTTTTCGAGTTTCAGAGAATCAACATTGCATCAGCGGAAATTTTACAGAGTTGTGGGCCAGTTTAGCATTCGTTGATTAGATCAATATTTAAGATTTCAAAGTGGAGATTTGAGATTTTAAATAGGTTCTTGGCAATTATCTATCTATCTATCTATCTATCTGAGTCTGTTCTTATCTATCTATCTATCTATCTATCTATCTATCTATCTATCTATCTATTTAAAATATTTCCTTATCTATCTATCAGGGACGGATCCATATGGGAGGTAGAGGGAGTCTCCCCCACCCCACCAAAAAAAAAAATTCTGGGAAAATATTTTTAGTTTCAAAGTAGATAAGGTAAGCTAATATTGGGTGGCGTAGAAGTAACTGAACTTAAGTCAACATTAAGCCATCGCCATAAACTTGAATCTAATTTTATGAAACGATGTGGAACAAAGCTGCTCTTGAACCAGAAACCATCTCTCAAACTCTACAACACCCAATGTCTTAAGCGAAAATGTTTCCGAACTTTATGAAACTTTTAGCACTTAGCGGTATGTTCTGTTGAGTGATCAAACTCATCCATGAAAAACTCGAATGAGGCGCTCAGTGAGTGAAAACAGATTTAACGCACTTGTCATTTCGTATGTTCCCAAAGACTTGACTATGATAAAATCGTGGAAATAAGAATCAACGAAAACTGACTTTAGTAAATCCTCTTTCATAAACGCTATATAATCACACTTTGAATGTAAAAGTTGTTATTTAAAATTTTACTTATTAAATAAATAAAAGAAAACGTATATATATATATATATATATATATATATATATATATATATATATATATATATATATATATATATATATATATAGGTAAAACGTTGTCATTGTTCCAACGAGAGAAAAATGTATATTTAAAAACATTGAGAGAATCCGCAAACGATTTTGTTTATAATGGGGATTTGTTTTAGTGTTCTGATACACGTGTTTCCGGCCTCGTGACCTTCTTCAGGCAAATAAAAGGAATACGTTTTTAAAAGGAATATATTTTCCTTATGTTCTTTTACTGTCTCATTGTTCGTTTTCTGTATTGTTAGAAAGTCTTGAACTCCTTTCTGGACTTTTATTTATATATATATATATATATATATATATATATATATATATATATATATATATATATATTGTCATCCACAGACAGACTGTTTCGCAGCTCATCAGTGGGGCTAGACGTCCGGTTGCCTCTAGCTAGGATCGAAACCCGACTGAATTGGCGTCAGTCGGAACTTCTACTACTAAGCCGTCGGCGTACGGCAGGGATATTCAGACACATATAATAAAATATAACTGACAACGAAGATCTATTATCTTTTATCATGAGCCGTTCCAAACGTCATATAATTGAAAATAAAGACAAAAACTGCCCAACATTTATACGACGCTTGGGACAGCTCATGATCAAACATAATAGACATTCTTTGTCTGTTATATTTAACAATATATGTCTCAATAAGGATCTGCTGCCACAACACACACACACACACACACACACACACACACTATATATATATATATATATATATATATATATATATATATGTGTGTGTGTGTGTGTATGTATGTATGTATGTATTTCTATAACCTAATATATATGATCACAGGATTTAAATTTTTGAATTGAGATTTTTACTGATGAACATGCCCCCGCTAACTGAAAATGCTGGATCCGCCCCACTATCTATCTATCTATCTATCTATCTATCTATCTATCTATCTATCTATCTATCTGAGTCTGTTCTTATCTATCTATCTATCTATCTATCTATCTATCTATCTATCTATCTATCTATCTATCTATCTATCTATCTATCTGAGTCTGTTCTTATCTATCTATCTATCTATCTATCTATCTATCTATCTATCTATCTGAGTCTGTTCTTATCTATCTATCTATCTATCTATCTATCTATCTATCTATCTGAGTCTGTTCTTATCTATCTATCTATCTATCTATCTATCTATCTATCTGAGTCTGTTCTTATCTATCTATCTATCTATCTATCTATCTATCTATCTATCTGAGTCTGTTCTTATCTATCTATCTATCTATCTATCTATCTATCTATCTATCTATCTGAGTCTGTTCTTATCTATCTATCTATCTATCTATCTATCTATCTATGTTTACAACACAAAATTCATATTCCTACCTTCTAACATTCTCTTTACAAAATTTGTAAATATATTAGTTATCATTAATACTAGGATATTTAACATCAGGTCCAAGACGAACGGAGATATAATTTGGAAGAAGAATAAATCCAACTCCAATTCAACTGCCGGAACTTATCAAATAAATCGCTTACAATGTAAAAGCACTTATATCGGCAAGACATCTCGACATCTAAAAGCGCGTATCTAGTAACATAAAAAGGATTTACGTTTGGACAACCATTTAATCTCGCTCGTATTACACAGGAACAAAAATGGTCACAACATTGATTTAACACATGCCATCTCAATTAAAAAAAGTACGTAATTCTTTACGTCGAGAGTATTTTGAGGGATTACTAATAAATATATTACCAACTATAAAAAAATGGAGTCGACCTTAGTCAGGATCATTGAGTCAATGCGATCGATCCTTTCCTTAGCTGCATCGTATGTGCTTCACTAAGGCTACATACAGTTTTGAATTCAGAATTTTCCTTCTCTTAGGCCGTCTGCCTCTCAAAGCTACAGAGCCCAGTCTGCACTACTATCTAAAGAGAAGAGATTGATACATTACTCAGGGGTATTAGCACGTAAGTGAATGTATTGAACTCGACTGGAATTCGAACTCGGGTCTTCGATTCTTCAATTCCACCGTGACTCACATTTATTGAAACCATTATTAAAGAATCAAACAAACGGTGTGTACGTAAAAACGTTCCTAAATCAATAAGCGAAAAAACAACAAGCATAATGTCCACTACACACCCACACACACACATACATATATACATACATACATACATTTACGAATATACATTATCATCTGAATACCACATGGACAAACTAGAATTGTTATACACTTACAGGCATAAAGCAACATTTACGGTTTTTCATTTAGGCTTAGGATCCGTTAATTTCTTTGAACTTCGAAGGGACGTGTCGTCTCTCCTTGAATTCGAAAAATCCATAAATTATACTGTTTAACAACTCGAATGCACATGAAACCCGGTTAACCAATGAAAATCAAACAACACAAAAGTAAAAATATCAGTGTTTCTTTTTCTCCATACCTCGTTCTCTGATGAAGCTTCAATAAAAGTGAAACAAAGTAGGTTTTAAACGTTTCCTTTTTGTCCTTTATCTTATATCACACACACACACACACACACACACACACACACACACACACACACACACACACACACACACACACACACACACACACACACACCTTCAATCTGACATATGTTCCGGCTTTAAATAACCCACAACGGATTGACAAGCCGTAAAAAACAAATCAATCAATCATTCTGTCCTAGACAAAGCAAATACGTCATTTAGAGCTTGTATCCTCATTGGATAATCTCCCCCAAAAGAATGGGTAAACATGGATAAACGTGTTCGCAATGAGACGCAGTGTCAAAAGGCCGGTTTTTCTCATGACACCGCATTTTTTACCACTCTTTGGCTATGTTTATTGTTTCCAAAAGCGTTGATTAGAATTGGAATAAAACCTAAACATATGATGAAAGTGAATTTATGCTTTTATTCTTGAAAATTAGCAACCAAAATATTAAACATTAATCATTTACTAGATTGTTTATTTTCAAGAATAATTTCATATTTTACATCTTTATTAATTCCAGAGGATTTTTACCGTTGATTGCTTTCCACTAATGGCTTCAGAGCTTCATGATCAAAGTCTAATGAACGCCTCGGCCTGGGTTTAATTTCCATCAACGATTCCTGGGAACAAAAATCTGCAAACTAATTTTTTACTTGCTGGTTAGTTATAACCCCTTGACTACAAACACTTCATATTTTCTATATGTCTCCATATCGTTAGCCCCTTGTTTGAACATCCATAACATTATGTGACGTAAATAATATACTTTTAATCTCCTCATTATTGGGGTTAAATATTTTCTGCAAACCTATGTGCAATCTGCTACTGCCATGAAAACACTATGTTAGTGCATCCCGAATTTATTAAAAGTGAATAAAACATATGTATTAAAACAAGAGGAAAGATTAACAAAAAAGCAGTGAAAAAATACAGCAAACATAGACGTTCGTGCCCGCAATAAGACGTGGTGTCAAAATGACGGTTTTTCTCATGGCATCGCTATTATTATTTTAACTAACTTCACGCTTCAGCAAAGTTTGTTGTTTTAAAAGGCGGTGATTAGAATTGTAATGAAACCTAAACATATGATGAAAGTGCATTTATACATATTCTTTGTTCATGAGAATTGACAACAAATATAATAAACACTATTTATATATTAGATTGTTTATTGCCACTATTTATTATATATATATGTATATATATATATATATATATATATATATATATATATATATATATATATATATACACCACATTTTTATTTATTTATCTAATTTATTATTATATACATACACCACTTTATTATATATATATATATATGTGTGTGTGTGTGTATATATATATATTTTGCAGATTAGTTATATATATGTGTGTGTGTGTGTATATATATATATATAGTTTGCAGATTAGTTATATATGTGTGTGTGTGTGTGTGTATATATATATATATATATATATATATATATATATACCACTTTTTTTTAACTATCTGCTCTCTTCGGCAATATTTATTGATTTAAAAAGCGGTGATTATAATTGAAATAAAACCTAAAGATATGATGAAAGTGAATTTATAGACTTTCTTTTGTTCTTGAGAATTTGCAACAAGAATATTAAATACCAAATAATGCCACTTTGGGCCAATGTATATCACTGGCACGATGGGCTTCAAAAATCCAAAGTACAAAGGAAACCATTTTACAAAATTAAGGAAAAAAAACTGTTTTGGTTGTAACTATGTACAGCTCAACAAAGAACTGATCGCCGGTGAAATGTCGGGAGATATTTATTGCTATAAAAACAACATTTGTCCAAGTGTATCAAAACCCAACATCTGTTTAGCAAAACACAACACCTGCATCAGAATAACAAACCCCTAAGCACATCTAGCAAGAAATACGCGATTTAAAATAGTCACTACCACCAGACATTTGCAACGAAGACCCGCCTAGCTTAGTCTACAGGGTTGAATCACCGTCTTTCCTACGTATTCCATTCGTAAGAAATATGTTCCTGGCAGGTGGATATTCCCACACAAGAACCGCCAATTTCTGGAACAAACTTCTGAGAGCATGCTTTTCCGATCACTACAATTACATCACTGCATCGGATAATCCGATGTCTACCATCTCCTTCTAACCTTCACTTCCTACTTCTTCTGTTTACGTCCAATAACCTTCTAGCTTGAGTGACTCTTGGGCCTTGTATTGTGCTGAATTGCTATATATCCTCCTACATGGCAATGAATGCTGAACAAATTCTTAAAAGATGAAGAGGTGACTTGAAACAATAGAGCTGTGATTCTACAGAAGGATGCTGAGAATGATTGGATCGAGCATATGAGCAAAGAGAAATTTTAAAGGAAAATAGGAAAAAAGGTCAATTATACTTAGAATCAGAAAAAAAGCAGTTCAAATTTCTGGGACACAATGGAGAAAGAATGCTTGGAAAATTTGATACTCACTGGACACAGCGAAGGTCAATGGAAAAGAGCGAGTAATCAACCTAACGTGCTTGTGGTAAATGAACGACAGAACAGGAAACGTGGAGATAGTAAAAAACAAACACTGCTAAGAGCTACAAAGGATAGGAAGTCGTAGAGAGCCATGATCGCCCCACGTTTTGAAGAAGAATAATATAATGACTTTCGACGTTTCAATTCCACCCGAGCGTCAATTTTTTTGTATCTCTTTGAGTCATGGACTTCCAGGGATTCCTTCAATTAGTCTACTGGAATATTTTCCAACCAGTCCAAGGGCTCCAACTACAACAGGGATTGTTGATGTTCCTATGTGCCACATTTCTAAGATTTCTATTTCAAGGTCCTTGTATTTTGACAGCTTTTCGAATATCTTCAAAGATACATTGCAGTCTGCAGGGACTGCCATATCTTATTATTATTATTATTATTATTATTATTATTATTATTATTATTATTTTACTTAAGTATAAGGTAGTCCTACATTTACAATTCCTTACGGCTAACCATGAAAAGAAATGTTGATTAAAACTGCCTAAAATCTTTAAGCGCGTATTGCCGCAAGATTATCAAATGTTGAATACGCCGCTCCTCCGCCAAACGCGTCATATACTCGCGAATAATGCAACTTTTGAAGATTAATTTTGAAGCTAAATTTTAAGAGGGTCGCATCATACACGAGATATAAAATTAACATATGTACTACTGACCCTGGATACGCCGTTGACCAAACTATATATCCATTTACAGTAGTCAAATTAGCTTCAAAATTAAGGTTTAAAAAATCGCATGATACGCGAGTATATAGGGTAAGTTCGGTTAACCCTAAGATAACAGTAGGGTGCGGTTGACGACAGTGAAAGATGTAGGTGCACAATTCGTTCAGTCCGGCATTCCAACCACCGAAGAAGGCCGGAGCATACATCGGCCGAAACGTTTTGATAAATATGGCAACAAAGATGAGGACAATAGTCCGAATAATGTAAATAGTGTACATAATACCTCATCTCAGAAATATAGACAGATATCACCTACCTTAAAATCACATAAAAAACGAGAGAGATATTTTTATTCATTTTTTTTGTGGGTGGGAGCGTGATGGGATTACATGTCATTAAATACAATAACAAGTTAACCATTGGTATACAAGTGCTCATAAATTACGAAACAGTGTGGTTGCGTATGTGTGTGTACACGTTAAGTCCAGCTCTCATGTCGTCTAAATTAACGATTAGTTGAAGATAATCCAGACAGTGTGTATTATGAGCTCCTTCCTTAGAATCATACGTTGGATTCAGACAAGTACTCTTCCTAATTGGACCGATTAAATGCAGAAATCGATGAGAAGCGCCCCGAATTGGACAATCGACAGGAAGTCGTCTTCCACCAGGATACCGCCAGACTTCACGTCTCTGCAAAAGCGGTCAGGAATTGGAACATTAGGATGGGCTGTCCTAATTCACCGCCGTATTCACCTGATCTTGTACCTTCAGATTACCACATATTACGATTTCTACAGAATTCTCTTAATGGGAAAAAGACTCCAAGTTCTCCACAGAGAATTGTCTCACGGGACAACAGCCTAGTAGATTAAAGCGCGAGTTTGGTGACCTAGTAATTGTGGGTTCAATCCCTGGGCCGAGCAGTGCGCACTCGATCTCAGAGCGAGCTATAACTGAGCATTACTAAAAAATAAGAACTAAACCAGATATCCCCTAGACATGGGCAGGGGACAAGAACACTCTATCACCGTAGATTAAATTAAGGGTTCAGTTCAGATTTCCGTGTGGGTTACCCGGATCGACACAACTGATGGAGGGTGGAGGTGGTTTCACAACGACCGAAACGTCATGATAACAACAACAAAGATAAGGACAATAGTCCGCGTGTAAATAGTGTAAATAACTCCAATTAAACGCGTGAAAACCACTTAGATAATCAGCCAGAGGGATGTCCAATTCTAGGAGGATAGAATCATGAAATTGCCTCAAAGATGGCGAAATGTAGTGGAACAAAACTGCCCGTATATGGTTGAATAACACTATGTACAAATATCTAAATATTGTCTTTGAAATTCACTTAAAAACGCCTCGATCAATGAAAACACTTCAGGAAAAGAACAAAACTGAATACGAAATGTTTGTGAAATAATAAAAAGGAATTTATCTTAAAAACTCATGAAAAAAAAATTGTGCGGCAAAAGAACTTGACATTTTGAAAACAGGCCAAATTCGATCTCTAGAAATTTAGTGAAAAATGTAAAGACTGGTAATATCTCGTCTGGCTTTGTTCGGTTTAACGTAAAAAAAAAAAAGGGTCCTTTAAAGCTAAACCGCAGCAACTAACGAATGTTTGAAAATCGTTTTTCAAGACATCTTCGGAATTGCAAACATTTTGTCGACTTTTAGATGACGCCATTAAAGTAAAAAAAATGTCAATAAAGAAAATTTTATGGGATTAAATACACATTACAGAGAACGTCATTTGGCCAAGTTATGTGACTGTTTTGGTTAATTCAAGATGACTGGTTCATTCTAACACAAGCAGAACATACGTGCGTTTAAGTTTGATTGATCGTATTTCTGTGCCAGTGTTGTGTCGGTGAATGCATATGTATGTAAGTCGGGTGTATGCGCTTCGGATATATCGATCATACACCTGGGTAGGTTCATTGTTATAAAACAGAGTTACCCCATCAGACAATTGCTCAGTAGAAAGGAACTTCGAAAAACATTCTAAGGAATCAATAATTGAATAGCAAACAAGAAAACATGGCGTAGACATAAACAATAAATCAGTTTCGACTCCATCATTCGTCTTTGCCTATATAAGACAAAATAGTGGATAAGTTTTATATTAAAAATAGATTATAAATTGACCCCCCCCACACACACACTATTATTATAATTGTCGTATATGTCTTTACTATTAATATGTTTCTTTAAACTAAGCACTTTACTTACAAATACTGCTTGCCTTAAAAGCGTTATCTTTCAGAAATACACTGATTTTCATTTTATTTTCGAAATAAATTCCTTTATCATCACGTATATATATATATATATATATATATATATATATATATATATATATATATAGATAGATAGATAGATAGATAGATAGATAGATATATATACATATATATATATATATATATATATATATATATATATATATATATATATATTAAAGCAAAAAAATTACATAGTAAATCGCACAGAAATACGATCAATCAAACTTAATATATTACAGCAAAAAAAAACAAAAATTACCTCAACATAGTATAATCTATTTCAAGCCGTTCCGGCTATCATCAGCCCCAATAATAAATACATTGATCTCTCTGTGGATCAGTTTTAATAATTAATATTACTAGGATCCACCCGGATTATATACCAACGGATCGATTACCTGTACTATATATATATACATATATTCGACATAGTTAATTTATAATATTAATGCTCTGTAAATTTACATTGATCACCATTGTGTAAAAATAAAAATATCTATAAGAACACCGGATTTTATATCTTACTGTTCTTTCTTTTTATATATATATATCTTTACGCTGATAATGGTCACGGGAATAGGATATTGTGTGAAGCCATGATCGCCAACATCCTGAATAGACAAGCCGCATAAAAAAAGAAATTATATGCAAATTATATCTAATTTTCTATTTTTACTAAGGCTCACCCCATTCAAATCCTAAGAGCCACTCAAAGTAGAGTGCTACTGAAAGAGGTTTTGTAGGTGAGGTAAAAGTAAGAGTTAAAAAGTGTACTTTAATAGGAAACGTGAGAAAGATAACGGCTAACCCTCGCTTTGAAGATCTGTCTGTCTATCTATCTGTCTGTCTGATGGTCTCTCTCTAACGTTTTTTTTTCATTAGTCTACCTACCTGCTCACCAAAGCATACACACTTCCCCATACCTCACCCATATATACATATATTTGCAAGCTTCAGGTTTATTGGCTCCAACGACGTTTTCAAGCAGTAAACACGCCCCATACTTATTACAAAATAAATAAACCTTGATGGACAAAAGTATCTTCTAAAATCTACAGCCAGTCAGTCTCTCTCTCTCTCTCTCTCTCTCTCTCTCTCTCTATCTCTATATATATATATATATATATATATATATATATATATATATATATATAATATCTGGATTAAATAAATGAAACAAAATTGGGTGTTTTTTTTATGAAAGTATTTATTTCTGTGTTTTTGTAAATATTTCAGACCACCTCGGTCCTTCCTCAGAAATCAAATGAGATACTGTGTTTGTGTGTTTGTTTACAGCGTTTGTCGTGCGGCGTGGATGTCATGTGATGTGGAATGCGACTGTGTTTGAATATTTGGCGGAAGACTGATGATAATGTTTTAAATGTTGTTTAAAAGGTTTTTTGACCATATCTAAAGGAAGGACCGAGGTGGTCTGAAATATTAAATATT
The DNA here is from genome assembly GCA_964036315.1 of Acanthosepion esculentum. Classification (NCBI taxonomy): domain Eukaryota; kingdom Metazoa; phylum Mollusca; class Cephalopoda; order Sepiida; family Sepiidae; genus Acanthosepion; species Acanthosepion esculentum. Next base: position 62,363,639 of record OZ038510.1, read on the forward strand.
TACAAAAACACAGAAATAAATACTTTCATAAAAAAAGCACCCAATTTCGTTTCATTTATTTTATCCAGATATTATATACATATCAAGAAAGTATACGTAGCCTCTCATTATGCTATATATATATATATATATATATATATATATATATATATATATATATATATATATATATATATATATATATATATATATATATATGTGTGTATATATATATATATATATATATATATAAGCATATCTCAATTAGGACTCATTTAAATACACACGTAAACCTACCAAACTCCATCCTCAACATACTAGTAGAACGTTCAAGTATAATAGCCTCATCTACATGTAAAAAAAAAAGTTTAAAAGAGAATGGAAGCCCTTATAATAAAAAGGAAAAGCCAACACTGAATAACATTAACTATGTACACGGCCACAATGTGTTTGGAAAATAAAACATCTGTATAACTTCAGCTATATGCATAAAAAACCTCACATTCAATTAAAAATAAAAAAATCGTCCTTGATAATGGCTAAAAGAATAGCATATGCAGAAGTTTTGTATACAAAAAAGCTAACACTTATACGAACACCAAAATAAAATAAAAAGCTTAATAGAACTACCTTTTCAGTCGTTTTTAATGAAAGTTGCATAAAAGAGGGTTTTCTACCCAAATACACAATATATATATATATATATATATATATATATATATATATATATATATATATATATATATATATATATATGTATATATATATATATATATATGAAAAAATATAGTCTTAAAGTGTGCTATATTTATGGGATAAAGTGCTCAATATCAGAGATAGGGGCGTGTGTAAATATAAAAGTGAACATAGAAGTCAACACTTAGAGGCGACAGTCTGTTTCATGCTTCACGCAATCGTTAGGCCTCCTGCGTCTAGCATGAAACAGACTAAGTGTTGACTTCTATGCTCACTTTTATATATATATATATATATATATATATGTATATATATTGCAACAAGTATTTATAAACAAAGATAAAAATGTTACTTTATCAAATTTTTTTAATTTAAGAGACCCTCATAAGATCTTATGAAATATAAATCAGCGTTCCAGGTTTTTTCTAATATTTCCATCCCTGAAAGAATTACTCCTACCCCAAGTCAACATACATACCTATAAAAATGTTATAAAATTTAAAGATAACAATTAAATTCGTAACCACCAATATATCGTGTGCATTGGGGCAGCAGATTATTATTCAAACATATATCGTTAAATGTGAAAGACAACGAATGTTTATTATGTTTGGTCAAGAGCCGTTCTAAGCTTCGTATAGTTGCTTTAGTTTCGGGAGAAAATAAAGACAAAAACTGTCCACCATTTGGATATTTTTTATTATGCTGTTCCTCGATCTGAGCTTTCGGTTCACATCAGCCATCATCAAAGTGGTTATATAGACATTACAACAGACATCCTGTTATGTTTGCATAGAAGTTTGCTATGCGACGATAACGGTCGCGGAATAGCAAACGCAAATCGTAAATTCGTAACATGGTCCTGTTGATAACATTTTTTTCTCTCACATCGTCATTTACGACATCATAGAACTGCATTTAATTTATAAATTAAAAGAATTTATATATGTTCAACATCCTCATTTACTGACTTTCGTTTATTAGAAATTAAATTACATCACTTAACATCTTCCATAATTTACCTAGACTTTTCAGTTAACCTGATGAATATTTATTAGCATATCTTAAATTGAAAAACTAACAGCATTTTTATTTTTGTTTATAAATACTTGTTGCAATATAACATCATCACATTTGCTTTGATAAAGTCCGTCAGAGGATGAAACGTGTGGGCTAAGCTAAGTTTTCCTTTTGTCTTTATATATATATATATATATATATATATATATATATATATATATATATATATATAGAGAGAGAGAGAGAGAGAGAGAGAGAGAGAGAGAGAGAGTGAGATATTTGATAAAACAATACATCAAATGCGTTGGTTGTTGCCCACCATAGCGAGACTGACTATAATTGTGACATCAAAAATGTTACTCTGATCAAAGGAGAAAACAATTCACTATGACGAAAATATCTCGAGAGTGGCTTGATCGCAAGATCATCTCCAGTAAATTTGCGCCCGGACTCATACAACATTTCACCATTCCTGGCAGGGTTTCTATTAATATACTGTAGGATATCTACTAATATAAGTGATAGAAAGAAAAAGAAAAAAAGAATATAAATGAAATTAACAAGATTAAAAAAAAAAAAATCCCAGCATGTGCCGTCGCACCAATATAACAATTTTTGTCCGAAGTCCTGAATTACGAAACGTGTCAAAAGAAAAACATTCTTCCGTTTTGTCATACATTTTCCCCAATATTGTTCGTAATATATAAAAATATATATCGTTATTTCATATATACTCGTTCAAACAAGTTTTGTTAAAGAGAGTAGGTACGCATATAACAAAATAGCAATGCTTCTTAATTATTATCGAGATTTAAATGTTGAAGTTTGATGACACCCGTCCCTTCTGTCTCTGTATCAGTTTTTTTTTCTTCTTCTGTCGACTGAAATAAAAAATAAATGTCTGCGTTTTTTGTTCAAAATAATCAGATAGTGAAAAAAAAAAGCTTAGGTACAATACGATTTATCGGCCTCTCGACATTTGGACCACATTTACGGCTTCATTAATTAAGCAGACACACACACACACACATACACACAGGCAATGCAAAGCAAGGTTGTCTACATATAAAGCAATTTTGTTTCTATTTCTCGAAGCATCCACTGAAATCCAACCATTTTCCGCCTATTTGTGCATATGTGGTGAGTGTCGAACAATGTTCAAATTGACAAATTACAAGTGTATTTGAGTGTAGGTGAATATAAAAAATCCAACTTCAGTTTGGTTCTTTATATTCACTTACGCTCAAATACACTTGGGAAAGGCATGAATCAGCCGCTTCCCCCAGTTATGGGTTAATTAGTAAGACTTCTATCCCTAAAATCATTATTATCTAAGAAAAAAGAAATCCGGAGTTTCAAGTCAGATGGAAAGGGAAAATAGTCCTCGCGACACTGATGTCCATTTGAATTTCACTCAGATTGCGTGTATGTATGTTTGCGTGTTCAATGATGGAACTAAAATATTTCGAAAAAATTTAAAAAAAATCTTTCAAATAATTTTTTTTTTTCTTTTCTTTTAATCTTTTCACTCCAAGCGATAATGCCACTAAGACGCAAAGGGGTGATTGTGGGGGAAAGAGAATGAGAAGGAACGGAAGCCCAATCCTAAATAGAATACAAGGGATAGCCCTATACTCATGTTCAACCGACGGGGAAATTTAAAAAAAAGGTCAATAAAATGTTATGATTATATGAAGAAATGAACTTTTGGCGGGGGGCACCAAATTTTTAAAAAAATCGGCATCACCCCATGCAAGGCAGTAAAGCCACTAAGACAAAAGGAGTTATTGGATGCGGAAGAAAGAGAAAAAGAGTAATCAGTAGGTATCGATTGACATTGTCTTTAAATTTTTGCAGATTAAATTTGGTTGGAAAGCATGGAGCCGGAAGGAAGTTCCACAAGCGAGAAGTGCGAAAAAAAAACTGTTAGCATAGAATTTACGACTACATTTAGCCAACTGTAAATTGATGAGATCTCGACGCCAGTCGAGTACAAAGCTTAAATTCAAAAAGTCTAGGTACCATAGCAAAGATTACCATGAAAGTATTTATAGAAAAAACATAGAGAGGCAACCTTACGACGGTGGGAAATGACTGAAGCCGAGCTGCAAGATCAGGACCAATAATATTGCTGACTCTTTGGATTTTATCAAGGAGTTCACGGTAAATATTAGGTGTACCGGACCATATTTGACAGCAATATTCTAAGTATGGACGAATGGTAGACTTATAGATATGTGAGATAGATTCTCGAGAGAAAAATTGGCTCGCACGATACAGTAAACCAACTTTCTTAGCAGCTGACCTAACAATGGATTCAATATAGTTTTTCCACTTCATGTCAGCTGAGAGCGTGAGCCCGAGAAGACGCAACGATTCACTTTCGTGGAGGTTAGCATAAGCCATGCTGATGGACAGCAGGAAGAGATCTAAAGGATGATTAATGGAGAGAAGTTTAGTTTGGGATTTATAATTTTAATGTTCAGCCCAGGGTTGGGGTTGTCCAGATCAAGCGGGAAGGAATATATTAGTTCCAGTGTCTTATTTCGAACTCAGTTGAACCGTGTGCGTATGTGTGCACGTGTCTACATTAAATGACACAAATCACCCACACACAGCGCAGATAGGCTCATGAATATTCACACGCACACAGTGTATGACGGACAGAAAATCAGCTCTTTTCTTTCATAGATATAGATTTCGATGTTTATTCGTATCCTTTTCGCACTGTTGCATTATGGGAGGATGTAAATTGTGGTGTAATGAATATCGGCTCGGAATAAGAGTGCCGGGTTCGAATTCCGGTCGGTTTCGGTAAAATTCACTTACACGCAAATACCCTTGGGAAAGGTATGAATCTATCTCCTCTCCTCCAGGCTGGGTGCTATAGCCTTGGTTGGCAACCAGTCTACTGCAGAAAGAAACGGCAACCTACAGCGGGAAAATCTTCCGCCTTGTCAGTCATGAATTGAAAGAGACATGATCGGCCAAGTGTGCTTCACGTATGGCGCTTAGCTGACTGACTGAAGGTCTTACGTACCACACTTAACTGACTGGCATTATGGTAGGCGGCCTGTAGCAAGTCATGTTTTAAGTTAGTGATAATCTCAAATGATAAAAGTTATTAAGAATACTTTCTTTTTAAGAATACTTTTTGCTTATAACCGCCCTATCGTTAAAAATTGCAATAGACAGTGTTAGGCACGAAATCGCTTTCAGAAAGAAGATGCACACCAGAGTTTCAACACGTTTATTGTCTCGCCTTTTGACCTGGCGAACACAGAACCCGATTTTAATTTAGGCTGTTAAATTAGAATCACTTTTACTCAGATAAACTGGATGGCCGGCTGTGAACTGAACCGTGTGACCTTACTGATATGAACAAACAAAACGTTTTCTTCTTCTATGTGCCGAGTCCTTTCAGGACGTGGGCAATCACGGCTCTCCACCATTTCCTAACCGTTGTAACTTTTAGCAATCTTTGTCTTCTCACTATTTTTCCCATTTCTTGTCAATGCTATCCATTTACACAGGCCCTTTAAGAAGTTTATCGCTTGTTTCCCTATCGCTTTCAATACGCCCCGTGAGTGTCATATTTTCCAAATCTTCTTTCCTCATTATGCATCCCAGAATTTCCCAACTGTCTCTTACTGATTCGAAATATAAATGTCCTTTTTATGTCCATTTTCCTTAAAACGTCCTCGTTGCTTACATGCCCTGTACGTAGTGTTCTCAGTATCCTTCTTTTTTTTTTCGCTTCAAGTCTTCTCTTCTTCTGTGAGGAAATTGTCCAATATTCACTGCTTATTAAGTTAAACTTAGGGCCACTACTAAGCTAGAGCTTAGTAAATATTCTTAGTGAATTTTCTTGAAAAAAAAAAGAAGTGTGGCTCGATTACAATCAGTCTTTGGTTTACAAAGACTAAAATTAACATCGTTACTATGAAAGTCAACTTGATCATTGTGTAATCGTTAACAAGCTTAACTTGTAGATCATAATCAACGGATACCCCATTCTTGAGGTCTTGTACCAAAAGTAACTCATGCTTAAGAAAATAAAAAGCTTCATCGTGGGTAATAGTTATCGATGTACACTAGTTGACTATTACTAACCAATCATGAGTTCGATCATCACTGTTTTTTAATCTTTTCACCCCAAGCAACGCGATAAAGCTACCAAGACACAAGGGTTTACTGAGAGTAAAAGAGAATGAAACGATTTTAGGAGAAGGAATCAGTGTGGCCTAAACACGTGGCCTTCTGCGGAACTAAGTTTAGCAACATACTTATGCAATTTCAAACTGAACCCTTTATTTAATCTACTGGGATAGACAGTTCTTGCTTTTATTTTTAGTACTGCTCAGTTATTGCTCGCCCTTTTTTCACCCGGCCCAAGGATTGAAAATGTCACCAAATACTCGAACCAAAATTTTAATCCACTAGGCTATTTCACGTAGGACAATTCTCTGCAATTTTATTTTTTTTATACTTAAAAATTTGAACGCTTAATAATATGCTGGTAACAATGCACGGGTTAGCGACTTGGAAAGGAAAATTGACGGACCGAGTTCGAAACCCAGCTGAGATCTTTACGCTCATTTTCACACAAATACCATTGGAAAAAGTAAGGGTCCACTTTTTCTCATCCTTCCCAGCCATGGCCAGTCTTGCCTTGAGGCAGCAACTAGCCTCAGAGAAGGACAACTTAATTGAAAACGAGGCTAAGGAGGGATGGGCACAGTCAGACTATCTTGCCCTAGATACACCATTGATGCTATGGCTGCAGTACAGGTAATACCCTTACTGCCTAAATGACTTTTGACGTGACGTGATGAAGAGAGTAAATACTGAATGTGCACACTCGATACATCAGACGTTAGACGCCGTTTGGACTGGCGATAATCGTATTTTCACGTCTGCAAGAGCGAAGGCTCTCGGTAGCGATAATCCTGGACTTAAATATAGATTAGTTGTCGTTTTAAATTTACAGGAAACCTAATACAAAGAAAGATGTGTGTTTTTGTTTTATGTGGGGTGGGCGATAGGAGTGTGGGCTGAGAGCCAACGCAAAAAAGTTACGCACCCACTGGCATAAACTTTCAAAAGCTTTATAAGTGTAAACGTTGTTTCTGATCTTCATCAATGACCATCTTGAGTGGTATTATCGCCTTTCTTGTTTGGTTGGTTGATTGGTTTTGTTTAAATAATGGGTTATAAGCCATAAGCTATATAATAAGCCATATATAAACTATATAATAAGCCATATATAAGCTATATAATAAGCCGTATATAAGCTATATAATAAGCCATATATAAACTATATAATAAGCCATATATAAGCTATATAATAAGCCATATATAAGCTATATAATAAGCCATATATAAACTATATAATAAGCCATATATAAGCTATATAATAAGCCATATATAAGCTATATAATAAGCCATATATAAACTATATAATAAGCCATATATAAGCTATATAATAAGCCATATATAAACTATATAATAAGCCATATATAAACTATATAATAAGCCATATATAAGCTATATAATAAGCCATATATAAACTATATAATAAGCCATATATAAGCTATATAATAAGCCATATATAAGCTACATAATAAGCCATATATAAACTATATAATAAGCCATATATAAGCTATATAATAAGCCATATATAAGCTATATAATAAGCCATATATAAGCTATATAATAAGCCATATTATAAGACATATAATGCCGAAATCTAAATATTTTGAACAATTTTATGGTTTAAATTAAATATATTTTTAAAGCAATTGTATGCCTTCAACTCCAAATAAAACATATTCTTGGTTATGTATTGTCGGTCTTTTTTTATATAAAAATATATTGCTGGTATTTTTATTATTAAAATATAATTTCGTACTTTCATCACGGTAGAGTAATGGATACGGCTCGGATTGAGGAATCGGAGAGCCGAGTTCGAGTTCCAGTCGAATCCATTACATTCACTTACGTCCTAATAACCTTGGAAAGGTATGAAACCTCTTCTTCTTCCCCTCAGCTAAGAGTAAATAGTAGGACAGACTGGGTTCTATAGCTTTGGACAGCAACTGGTCTACCGCAGAAAGAAATGGCAACCTACTGCCGGAAAAATTCTGCCTCGTCAGACATGTATCGAGAGATACATGATTGCCTAAGCGTGTATCACATAACTGACTGAGTGCTTTGTTTGAGTGTGGCTCACTATCTACCCATATCTAGGATCATAATAGGTGCTACCACCCCGGGTCAGGGTGGACCTGGGAATAACAACAATTAAGAGGTAGTTCCAGGCTACTCAAAAGCTCCAATCGTTCGATCAGAGGCAATGCTCCCTGATGTATTTTATCGTCATACCCAAGACTCCATTTTTGGAGTGGAATGATTTAAAAAAAATGCTGTATCGCTTCATTATGGTCAGATCTGCTGATGGTAACTCAACATCCTCCTGTAGAACAACATGCCACGTGGATTAGTATTTTAAGTTCGAAGGACGATGCAGCCGAGGGCACTTGGAAATCACATCAAGATATTTGTGAACATCCTCAACAGGAGAACATCTGAGTGGACTAAGTTACCTGAGGTATTTTAGCAAGGTTGCACTGGTTTTATCAAAAACCTGTCATCATATCGATCTCGTTTGGCTGTGATGCATGTATCTGGTATACATTTATCAGAATGGGCGCCAGCATGGGTGCATTGTACTTCTTATATTTGCAACCCAGAATCACTTTGTTCGCTTGCTGCTGCTGCTCTCTTTCTCTCTCTCTCTCTCTCTCTCTCTCTCTCTCTCTCTCTCTCTCTCTCTCTCTCTCTCTGTCTTTCTCTATTTCTCACTCTCAATTAATAATAATAATATAGAACTGCTGAAAGATAGTGTTTGCATCTATTGTATTCGGAGCACTAGGAACAAGGCCAGAGAATTTTGAGCATTGGTTGACAGCATCAGATTCACCAGTGAGATTTTGTGTTGCAGGAGCGTGGCACGGACAATACGAAAAGTACTGGATATCAAAGTCTGTAGGATATCGCTTGATATCCAATAATTGTAAAAAAAAAAAAAAAAGAAAAAAAGAAGCTAATAACACCCAATAAGCTGTGCAAAAAGACATTGGGACATTGGATATGATAAAGAACGGTACTGAAAATAATATGACAAAATATCCTGGAAAACATCAACATCTCTGTGCAACAAAAAAATTACTTAGTACGGAACATAGCTTCGTCCACCGCAAGGAAAGTTGGCTCCCTGTCCGGCGCCAGGAAATTTTTCTCGCCGGAGTCGATCCTTCAAATCTACAAATCAACCATTGGCCCTTGCATTGGAGCCCCTTCTGTTTGTCTCAAGGTTCTTGATAAAATCCAGAGACGGATATGTAATGTAATTGGCCCTGATCTGGCGTCTCGTCTGCAGACGCTCCCTCACTGACGTGCCCTCGCCTCCCTCTGTCTTTTTTACAAATACTTTCATGGTAACTTCTCCGTTGAGCTGCTTTCGCTGGTTCCCAGACTTCATGAATTTAAGCGTTCTACTAGGCTAGCATCTCGCTCACACCCTTTCACTGTCGAAACTGTTAAATGTAGCCGTCTCTTCTACTCCAATAACTTCATGTCTCGCACTTCTCGCCTGTGGAACTCCCTCCACTTTTCCTGTCTCCCTGATAGCTATAATCTCCAACTATTCAAATGTAATGTCAATCGACGTCTCCAGATGCCTTGATCTATCCACTATCCTTCTCTTCATCCTTTCCTCTGTCACTCCTATTTGATCTCGCTCTCTCTGTAACCCCTTGCGTGCTAGTGGCTTCCCGCCTTGCTTGTGGTGAAAGGCTTAAAAAAAATGCACATATTATCAGCCAAACCCTCTCCATCTAATCGAAACGCCCCAGATATGCATAGATAACACTTTTACAGTGTCCCTTTTACTCTCTGGTAAAATGACAGCACGCATTAAGAATAATTATAAATAAAGGTAGTAATCAACTCGTAAAGGAGATTAATAACAGGGCTACGAGTAAGATCAGTCTGTTACGTGCTATGAGTGATACACGCGTAGGCGATCATGTATCTTTTGACGAGGCAGATTTTTTCCGGTAGTAGGTTACCATTTCTTTCAGCGGTAGATCAGTTGCCATCCAAAGCTATAGGACCCGATCTCCACTGCTATTTACCCATAGCTGCATTTGAGAAGAAGAGGATTCATATCTTTCCCAACGGTATGAGCATGTAAGCGAATGAAATAGATTCGACTGGAATTCGAACTCGGCTCTCCGATACCTCAATCCAAGCCGCTATCCATTACACTAAGTAATAAGAGCTGCTAACATTTTATAGAATTTCGCATGGAATTTAACTTTATCGTAATTCGGGGACGCATGGAAAATATTTACAAAAATGGCCAGATAAAAAAAAAATAAACAGGAAAATTTTTAAAAAAATTCCTCCCGTTTTTGAAAGCGACTCGCGTATGATTTTAAACTAAATCTAAATGTGTGATGGTTTGTTGTATAGAATTATTCTTATTAATGAAATTCCTGGTCACATGACTTTTCCCCTCCCGCTTCCGCGACTCATTCGCTTCATAACTTTTCCTACTTGACTCGGAGTTTCTTTTGCTACAACTACTCCCCCTCGCCTCTTCCTACTCCTTCAACTATCTTTACAGCATCTTCTGCTGCAGCAGCTAATGAAGACACAAGTCGCATTTCTAATACCTCAAGTGCAGTGCGAGCTGTCATACATGCCAACAATAGGAATGGGAAAGGTGTCCATGTTGAGATATATACATAGTGATTTACTAAGCGTAGCATAGATTCGGCGGCACAAGGCCGAAAGTAAGGAGCGCCCGCTGAAGATCGAACTCACTACTCAGTCATAATTGATTTAGCTAGATAAGTTTGCTAACCATTACACCGAGGCGCCCTTTCTCTCTATAGGGCTATTTAGTAAGCGTAGCTTAGATGTGGCACAAGGTCGAAAGAATGGGGCACTCAATAAAGATCAAACTCACTACTCAGTCGTCATTGATCTAGCGAGACAAGCTTGCTAATCATTACATCACGTTTTTTTTAAATTAAGTTTCTTTTTCTTTAATTTTCATTATTTGTACAGTGAATTTGTTGAAATAGGCAAATATGTGCGTCTTTTGTTTCCAAGAACTGAACTGCTTGACCCACATACATCGAAAACGACCGAAGTGTACAGTATTCTCTCATCTGAGAGAAACACCTCCATGAAAAGTATCGAAAAATTGTCCAAATACAAGGAGATGGAGATCGAGATTAAAAGAATCTGAGGAATGAAGACTTTTTAAACTTTAGTATAAAGCGTTGTTAAAGCCGTATTCGAGTAAGCGCTTCGTTTATTTATTAAAAACCCACTTTAAAAATCCATTGTAATATATATACACACACACACACACATATATATATATATATATATATATATGTGTGTCTATAGATATATATATATGTATATATATATGTATATATATATATATATGTTTATATATATATATATGTATATATATATATATATATGCATTTTTTACAGTTGATATATGTATATATAGATATATATATATATATATATATATATATATATATATATATATATATGTATGTATATATATATATATATATGTGTATATATATATGCGTATGTGTGTGTGTGTGTATATTATTATAATAATAATAATAATAATAATAATAGGCACAAAATACGAATTAGAATCCGCGGAAAGGCTGAAACCATACAGACCACGATGTTGTTGGGGTCAGGGGGAATGTGCTGGAGATTTGAGGATAATTTCTATCACTCAGTCTCCAGCAATGGCAACCAGACACGTGGTGTGGGCATGCAAATTCGGAAATAATAATAACAATATTTCACTGAACCAGATGTTAAACACATGAGAGTGTCATGACATCCGTACCTTTTCTTTCTTTCTTTCTTTCTTTGTTTTGCTCACTGAAACTATCCAGCGTCTCTGATATGTCTTTTCCCCCTCTCCCCGCGATCAAAACAGTCCATTATATATTAGGTATTAGCAGGGCGTGTTGTATATGCTAAGTAACGAAGGAACAAACAGAACAATGATAATAGTAATAACAATAATAACAACAACAACAATAATAATAATAATCTGAAACCTTACCAAAAAAAAAAAAACCCAAAAATAACAAAAAAAGAAGCGAATACCATCTACGCCAAACGAGTAAAATAGAAAACAAAACAACTTGGCCGAATGAAATTAGAAAAAAAAATTACGAGGACAAGGCGTTGCAGGGCAAATACCGAAAAGAACGAAGCAAGCAGATGTGGACCAACAGAAAACACGTCAGTGTCTGAGGAGCACCGGGCTGAAAACTGAGATAGAAGGCCTAATTATTACAGCTCAGGACCAAAGCCTCGCAACCAGATCCTATCGCTGTCGCATAATCAAGCATGAAACTAACCCGAAATGCAGGATCTGCGGAAAATATGATGAAATTCTCGACCATATTATCTCAGGATGTCCGGAACTGGCAAAAAATGAATATACCCACAGACATAACAAGGTAGCGACATATTTATACTGGACGATATGCAAGTAGCACAAAATCGAAACCACTGAGAGATTCTATAAGTAACAATCAGACACAGTTACCCAAAATAACGATGTAACTATACTCTGGGACATGCCAATTCAAACTAACAGAGAAATTAAAACCAACAGACCTGATATTATCATAAAAGACAAGAAATTCAGGAAGTGTACGCTTATTGACATAGCGGTACCATTTGAGAGAAATACCTCCATGAAAAGTATCGAGAAAATGCCCAAATACAAGGATCTGGAGATCAAGATTAACAGGATGTGAGGAGTAAAGGCTGAGACTGTACCAATAGTAATCGGATCTCTGGGCCACTTGAGAAAAGGAGTAGATAATTTTATTAACAGTATCCCAGGTAACATCAACTTACAAGTTGCCGAGATGATCACCCTATTAGGAAGTTCCCATATACTAAGTAAAGTGCTATCAATTAAATGACAATTCTCCTAGAGGGCCTAAGGGCCATGGTTTGGACCCGGCTCTACGGGATACAAAGCAGGAACCATAACATACACAAATAATAATAATAATAATAATAATAATAATAATAATAATAATAATAATAATAATAAAAGCACATATACTAAAATACTGTGTTAGCCCAAGATGCAGATTCTGTGACAAATATCCAGAAACCATTGATCATCTTATATCAGGTTGCACGATATTGGCATCCACTGAATATAAAAACCGGCATGACAGAGTGGGCCAATATCTGCACTGGAAAATTTGCAACTCCTATGGGAAGGAAACTGGAAGAAATTGGTACGAACACCACCCTGACCCGGTTACGGAGATAGGACCTGTTACAATTCTATGGGACTACACAATATACACTGACAGAACAATCAAAGCCAACCGCCCAGACATTGTTATTAAAGACCACAAACAAAATAAGTGCCTCCTTATTGATATGGCAGTCCCTGCAGACTGCAATGTGTCTTTGAAGATATTCGAAAAACTGTCAAAATACAAGGACCTTGAAATCGAAATCTCAAAAATGTGGCACATGGGAACATCAACAATTCCTGTTGTAGTTGGAGCCCTTGGACTGGTTGGAAAAGATTCCAGTAGGCTGATTGAAGGGATCCCTGGAAGTCCATGCCTCAAAGAGATACAAAAAATTGTTCTGACAAGTACAGCCCACACTTTACGAAGGGCTTTATCTATGTAATTATTTTTTTTTTTTTTTTTGCAGTGGAAAGTGTCATGATGCCATTTCTAACCTTGGGTCCCTGGGCGGGACCCGGAAAGAAATGTGTAAACGCCAGATATCAAAGGAAATAAAAATAATGATAATAATAACAGAAGAAAAGGATATACAGAACGAGATGTTCAACTCGTAAATCCAGAGAGATGTTCGCGGAAACCTGCTGATGTATACAGAAAAGCTTCCATATTCACGGACAAAATTTATCATTGAGGTAGTTGTTCTTTTCTCAGTTTAGCCCCTTTTCGTGGGTTGGGTGGACACACGTACATACGTTTGAATCTTTTAGTATATCCTGCAACTGTACGTGTCTATAAGTTCAGATGCATGTCCTTAGGTGCAATATGAAATCATAGATTTTTTACAGTGACCCTTTTACGTAGAGAAAATTACTCTCTGGTAAAATGACAGTACGCATTAAGAATAATTATAAATAAAGGTAGTAATAAACTCGAAAAGGGGTTAATAACAGGGCTACGAATCAGATAGCATTTCCATAAAAGCTGCTACCATTTTACAGAATTTCGCATGGAATTTAACTTTATCGTAATCCAGGGACGCATGGAAAAGATTTACAAAAATGAAGCGATAAAAAATAAATAAAGAAAATTAAAAAAAAAAAAAAAATCCCCTGTTTTTGAAAGCGACTCGCGTATGATTTTAAACTAAATCTAAATGTGTGATGGTTTGTTGTATAGAATTATTATTATTAATGAAATTCCTGGTCACATGATTTTTCCCCTCCCGCTTCCGCGACTCATTCGCTTCATAACTTTTCCTACTTGACTCGGAGTTTCTTTTACTACAACTACTCCCCCAAACCCCCTTTCCTCCTTCAACTGTCTTTACAGCGTCTTCTGCTGCAGCAGCTAATGAAGACACAGGTCGCATTTCTAATATCTAATCGATGTTTAACATTTTTTATTCAATTATATTTACTTTGCTTTCATGCATATCTAAAAGATAATGATTTTCACGTTTTATACTTGGTGAGGATGAAGCAGCAAGGAATATAAGTCTAAAGTTTTAGTGGATTAAGAAGTAGACTAGGCTATCTAGCCTTGGTTAGTAATCAGTTTAGAAGAGCTACATTGAATTCCAAATCGTGGAGAGGTCAACGTGAAACCACTCCATTAACTTTAACAAGAAGTCATGAAAATAGACAAATTATAAAGAAAAGGAATCTGTGGAGAAGGCAACGAGAAACCACTACATTATCTTTCCAAGTAGTCATTACAATTCACTGATTATAAGGAAAAGGAATCTGTGAAAAGCCATGGTCGCCTATGTCCTTGAGGGCC
>OZ038510.1:62383466-62395966 GCA_964036315.1 Acanthosepion esculentum
TATGAAAGTAGGTATGAAAGAGATAAAATAATGATACAGATAGATAGATAGATAGATAGATAGATAGATGGAAACAAATAAAGAGAGGGATATATTAATAGACTGAGATTGAAAGTTATGAACAGAAAGAAACAGATATAGAGAAAACTGAGATAGATAGATAGATAGATAGATAGATGGATAGTAGCAAACAAATAAAGAAGGGAATATATGAACAGACTGAGATTGAAAGGTATGGTCAGAAAGAAATATGGAGAAAACTGAGATAGATAGATAGATAGAAAGAGAGAGAGAGAGAGGAGATATGAACAGAAATAGATATGAGTAGACTAAGATAGATATATAGATAGATATGAAAAGAGTTATATATATATATATATATATATATATATATATATATATATATATATATATATATATATATATATATATATATATATATATATATTAAAAAGAGAGAAACCGCAAACGTTTTTGGTTGTAATGTGGATTTTTTAAAAAATATATGTTATGTTTTATTTTCCATAATTTTGCAACAAGTCTTTCGGGTCTCGTGACCTTCTTCAGGCAAAGCGTGGATATTTCCACATATTATTAAAATGAATTAATTTTCCTTATGTTTTTCGATGTTAAACATTCTCTTTTTTTTGTGTTGTGACACTAATTTTTTATACCCTTCTAGCAGAAGAAATTTATCGCCGCCCGTCCAAGAAAGACACATGGATATGATCTGAATGAAATAGATAGATAGATATTGTTAAACACAATTTAACAATATATTGTATAACAATATTTTGTTATATATATATATATATAAATATTTCATGTAAGGTGTGATTTTTAAAGAAATGCAGGCGACCTCAAACTTTTGGATAAATGTGAGTAAAAGTTTGTCAATTAGCTGATTGATGTTACCTTCAATATCCCGACTCCAGAGTTTTGTAGGCGGGCCTTTCAGTCCACTCCTCATGGGGAATCCACAATTTAGTGATATATATATATATATATATATATATATATATATATATATATATCACTAAATTCTGGATATATATATATATATATATATATATATATATATATATATATATATATATATATATATATGCTCCTGAAAAATTATTTCGGTTGAGCTCTCTGGGGAAGTTTGTAAACAGTGATTATTACTGCTACTAATGCAATGTTCTTCGATAAAATGAATCGAGTTCTCTCAGTCACTGGAGTGTTTATCTAAAAATAAATACGCTTAAATTCACTTCCCTGCCGTACGCCAAATGCTTAGGGATAGATTCTCCGACGGACACCAATTCAGCCGAGTTTCGATCCTAGTTAGAGGCAATCAGACGTCTAGTCACAATAATGAGCTGTGATACAGCGAAACAGTCCGTCTGTGGATGACAATATATATATATATATATATATATATATATATATATATATATATATATATATATATGTATATATATATATGTGTGTGTGTGTGTGTGTGTGTGTGTATTTAGGCAGAAAATTCTCTTTTAGGCATGTTTGAATAAATTGCAAACATTATGCTCGCTTATTTTTATCATAATCCTTTCATATTCACGAATATTTTTTCCGTATATTACAGTTAAATAAGGCAAGAAATGCACTATAACAGTAAGAATCACTTTTATTTTCCAAGTACTTTCCATCTCTTTCTGAAATTATCATCAAGGGTGCAACTGGTAAGGCAAAAATTATATGTAGTAATCCATTACTGATGTTTTTCTTTTGCATTTAAACGCTATGGTTGATTAAATTCTATAAAGATTACACTTGCTCAGCCGAATAGTGTCATCATGTGTTTTTTTTTTTATGTCTGCCTGATTATTTAATGACAAACATTTATTGTTGTCTTTAGAAATTGACATAAAAAAAACATAAAATATAACCAGGCCGCAATTCTTTTGAATGTTATAAGAACTTCGCGTCTGTTTCATTGAGGCAAGTGTTTGCAATCACATGTCCTAACACCAATACAATGGCGCCTCGCAGTTAATAATAATCTGCCATGCTTGCAGACCAGTTGATAAGTATAGTGAGTTCGATCCTCATTAGGGGCTTTACGAATCTTCTTAGACTGAGCCACGCTGTAACTCTTACTAAGCTAACCTGTTATATCATTACTGGAATAAATTTCATCATTTTATGCTCAATAACTGTGACCTTGTGCCTGACTACGTTTATTTAATTACTGCTCCCCTGACTATGTCATCAGTCTTCATTACGATTATTTTTAGTAACCCATCCTCATAGTCTTGTGGCTTGTTACACGATAGGTTATATGACCATTTCGATTCTTTTTGCGCCTAGTAATTGTGGCCTTTTACCAGACTAGGTTTATTAAATTACTGGTCCACCCCCTAGCCGTGTCATCACTCTACTGAACCATTAGGATTCTTTTTGTGCTCTATAATGATGGCCTTGTGCCAGGCTAAGTTTATTAAATCACTGATCTCCTGAATGTGATCGGTGTACTAGACCACTACGATTCTTTTTTAATGCTCCATAATTGTAGTCTTGTGCCAGTCCAAGTCTAGTAATTTTATTAAGTTGTTGGTCCCCGTGTCGTGTAATCAACATAAAATACATCACGATTTCTTTTGTGCCCTATAATTCTGGCCTTGTGCCAGACTAATTTTAATTTTATTAAATTACTATTCCTCTCGCCGTGCAATCAATTTACTAGACTACTACTGTAATGAGTTCGATCCACACTGAGTGACCCGCTTGGCGCTAGACTAATTTTAGTAAATAACTCCATCGGTACAGCTACAATACATCAACTGATTTCCAGATATTCACGCTATAATTATTACTATTACTAATTATTACTATTCCTCACTGGGTACCCCATACTTTCGGTCTTGTGTCACAACTAACCTACGCTTAGACCCTCACCCCCGCCACCAGTACAGTTATTATTTGCCTAGGATTATTATTTATGATGTTTCTCCCTTTCTTTCGCCTTGGCAGATGCTCGAATACTCATTACCATTTGACTGATCAACGTTTCCCTCCATTACGACTACAACTTTCTTTCTTTTGTTCCGCCGTCTTTCTCTCGGCACATGTGATTCGTTTGGCCATAAAATATTCCAGAAAAAGATCACGTGCCGATTTTCGCTTGCCTCTTCTTTGGACTATATATATATATATATATATATATATATATATATATATATATATATATATATATATATATATTATAAAGAAGTAGTCATACAAAGAATAAATCAGTTAAGTTAATGTAATTAATGGCGACTTCACTTCGCTAACAGATTTAATAAAGTATTAACTTACTAACCACTCGTTGAATGACGCGATTCTTGTTTTTAAAAATTGTAAAATGGATTAGATGTTCCGTAGATATGCTAGTACTTTCGACAATTCTATTATCATCATCAGTCGTGGATATTGTTTTTTTTTTTTTTTTCATTTTAAGGCAACTTCAGGTAACTTCTAAGACAAAAATAAATGTAATACAGGTTGAAAGATTTTTTTTTTAAAAGTGTGTTATTATTAAAAGTTACAAATTTTGGAGCATGCAGTTTTGTAACATTAGAGTTGTATTTTGAATATTTTAAGTGAGAACATTTTTTGAATATAGTAATATGGCAATTCCATGGGTTGTGTTTTTTTCAGTTAACATGACATGGACTAAATGGTCCACTCATTAGAGTAATAGTAGTTTTCCAGAAATTTTGTACTGCAGATAAGTCCTTTTAAATCTATTAAATGGTGCAGTATAATTAATATTATAAAGAAGTAGACATACAAAGAATAAATCAGTAAAGTTAATGTAATTAATGGCGAATTCACTTCGCTAACAGATTTAATAAAGCATTAACTTATTAACCACTGGATCAATGACGCGATCCTTGTTTTTAAAAATTGTGAAATGGATTAGATGTTCCGTAGATATGCTAGTACTTTCGACAATTCTATTATCATCATCAGGTATAGATATTATTTCTTTAATTTTCAGGTAACTTCAGGTAACATCCGAGACGAAAATAAATGTAATATAGGTTGAAAGATTTTGTGACTGTTAATAATAATACACTTAAAAAGAAACCTATTTCGACCTGTATTACATTTAGCATTGACGGAACATCTAATCCATTTTACAAATAAGGATCGCGTCATTCATCGAGTGGTTAGTAAGTTAATACTTATTTAAATATGTTAGCGAAGTGAATTCGCCATTAATTACATTAACTTTATTGATTTATTCTTTGTATGAATACTTCTTTATAATATTAATTATACTGTATCATTTAATATATATATATATATATATATTTATACTGTATCATTTAATATATATATATATATATAATGAGGACTAGTAGTATAGATATCGGCTGACCCTGGACTTACAGACCAAGATTGTAGCTGTCAGCTACCTGAATACTAGCGGCTTGTTACAGATTAGCGGTTGAACAACAGTCGAGCAAACTATCATCTGACATGAAAGTGCGTACGAAGCAGAGACGAATCATGAAATTCCTTAATACGAATAAAAAATACACCCATTGTCATTCATCGACACTTGCAGAATGTTTAAGTAGACTAAATAGTGGACGTGAGCACAGTTAAGCGGTAGATATTTCATTCCAGCAATAGTAACAGCAGTGAGAAAAAAAAATGGATCATCTTCGCTTGTGCAAATTTATTTATATGAACGGGATAATTCGCTGGCGAAAATACACAGCTAATGATGGTAACTACTCGGGCAGTGATTTGTAGCTGAAAACTTGCTCTATCCAAAGGTGTCACTGTGCTCCCAGTATCAGTAGAGTTTACCTGGAAATGAATAAGAGATACTACTTTCGGCGTTACCAATGATAATTGCATAAAAAGAAAAATATAAGCAGTCAATTGCTGATACCCCCTGAAGAGTGGACGAACGGGACCGTCTACGAAACTCTGGAATCATCAATCAGCTAACCGCCAAACTTTTTTCGGTTATAATTTATTTCATGAGTATGTTTAAATACTTATTTCTTCAGACTGAAGTTCTCATGGATTAATGACCTCCTTGGAATTATCCCTACAATTACCAATTGTCATTATATATATATATATATATATATATATATATATATATATATATATATATATATATATATATATTCCTCACTTCTCCTCACTAAATTCCTCTCATTCTGTTTCACTTCCTGTACCCCCAGCGTCCTCGTGTCATTATCGCTTGCTTTGATTGAAATGATTAATATATATATATATATATATATATATATATATATATATATATATATATATATATATATATATATATATATACAATTTACGCACACATTGGCCACTTAATTAAGTACACGTCCACAAATGTTCTTTTGTTTCGAACCAGCCAATGACGTAGGAGCACTTTAATGGATTTAATCTCGGTCATGGCGACCTGCTGAATTTCGTCTGATGCATTAGTACGGATAATAAATGTAATTTAAGTGACTTTGAATGCAGCATAGTCGTTGGTGCCAGACGGATGCGTATAAGTATTTCAGCAACTACAGATCTACTAGGATTTCCACGCACAACCATCGCTAGGGTATATGGAGAATGACCAGATAAAGAAAAAATTCCAGTGAGCGGAAATCTCTTGTTGATGAAAGAGGTCGAGAATGGTCAGCCTGGTTCAAACTGATAGAAAAGAAAATGTAGCTTAAATAACCATTCTTTACAACGCAGAAAAGCATCTCTGGGCGCGTAACTCGTCGAGCCTTGAAGCAGATGAGCTACAGCATTAGAAGAGCATGCCGGATGTCAGATAAAGTGATTTTCTAAGCTTACCTTAGATGTGGCACAAGGCAGAAAGTGTAAGGGACCCAGTGAGTATCGAATTCATTCCTCACTCCTAATTGTTCTAGCGAGACAAGCTTGTTAACCATTACACTACTTCGAGCTACCCCCCCCCCCCTCTTGTAAGATAAGAACCGGGAACTGAGGCTACAATCGAACACTGGAAAAACGTTGCATTGTTTGGGAAATCTCAATTTCCGCTCCACCATTTGGATGGTAGGGCCAGAATGTGGCATAAACAACACGAAAGTATAAATCAATCCTACCTTCTATCAATGGTTCAGGCTGGTAGTGGTGGTGTAATGGTATGGGGGAATATTTTCGGGCAGTTCTGGGTATGGCGATAAACTACATTCAGCAGAAAGATCTCTGGTCGGGAGTTTTGATATTTTCAGGAGAGTGGAACCACTTCTTAATTACTGTTGTTCCCAGGTCAACCCTCACCTGTTTGGTTTCCAAATTTGGGCAAATAATGAACCCTCAGATATAAACAAAATACTATGAAACTATAAAAAGACATTTTTATAGTTAAAATACCAACAATATACTTTTATATAAAAAAATTACCAACAATACATGTTATAGCAAAATGGCCAACAATATATTTCATCTGTAGTTGAAGGCATACAATTGCGATCTAAATATATTTAGTTGAAGACATAAAATTATGTTCAAAATGTTTAGATTTCGGCATTAAATAACCCATAATGGTTGATTTGCCACTAAACAAAATCAACCAAACAACCAACATGAAAGAACTTTTCATGACATTAGTCTATATATATACAATTTCTTAAAGAAATCAAACTGTATTCCAAAATACTAGAAGAGTGTACCTAACAAAGTAAATTGATCTGTGCGTGTTGGGAGTGAGAAGAAAAGGTATTAAAAAGGTATTTCAACAAAATTACTTAAAATACACCTATCACCACCTCCAGTTATCATGTTCTCACAAGCGTGTATATGCACAAAAGCTGAGTATCATCTACCATGTATTCAATTGTGAAAGCAGAATAACATATATAATATTTTTATTACTTCAAAGCTCCCAAGAAAATTACATTTCGGCATTAAATGACCCATAAGATGTAGATATGCCGTTAAACAAACAAATCAAAGCATGTATTTGGACTGGTAGTACCAAAAAAAGATCGTTTTAAAGCCGAATCCTACTTATGTATTTTGGCTGATCCGGTGCCTCTGTTTATGACTACGGTGTGTACGTCCTCAGAGTGCCACTTCTGGCAGGACAACCCACTGTATCACAAATAAAGAATAATGGTAGATTGGTGCTCATGGAACACAATAATAAGTTTTCTTCCACAGTCATCGGATCTCGATACTAGTGAGCACATTTAGGATGTGATGGAAAGGGAAATTCGAATTCTGGACATGTAGTCAACAAATGCGAGATGCTATAGTGATTTTCCAAGGGTAACTTAGATGTGGCACAAGGTCGAAATAAGGTGCACCCAGTGAGGGTCGAACTCACTACTCAGTTGTAAATTGATCTAACGAGACAAGCTTGCTACCCATTACACGGCGTCAAGGTGCCCAGTGATTTTTCCAAGCGTAGCTCAGATCTGGCACAAGTCCGAAAGTATGGGGCACCCAGTGAGGATCGAACTCACTACTCAGTCGTAATTGTTCTAGCGCGACAAGCGTGCTAACCATTTCACCACCTCGAGATGCGAGATGCTATAATAACAGTTTTTAGATCTACATTTCGAAAGAGTGCTTCAAGATTATCATCGAATTCATGTTAAGTACTGAAGGCGGTTGTAAAGCTCAAACGGTGTCCAACCCGATACGAGAAGGGTGTACCTAGCAAAGTAAATTGACCCGTGCGCGTTGGGGGTGAGAAGAAAAGGTACTAAAATTAAATGGACATTATATGTATAGAAAGTGTCACGAGAGGGATTCTGCAAACTAGGCCCGATCATTTCGCAAAAACTGATCAAATTACTAATATCTGAATTCTCTTGGAAGGGTCTCCTTGGTTGAGACTTGAATTTTTCAACATTATCATCGAGGGGGCGGCCATCTATCTATCTATCTATCTATCTATCTATCTATCTATCTATCTATCTATCTATCTATCTATCTATCTATCTATCTATCTATCACTGACTGTTCATATCTATCAATCTGTCTATCACTGACTGTTCATATCTATCAATCTATCTATCTATCTATCACTGACTGTTCATATCTATCACAGACTGTTCATATCTATCTATCTATCTATCTATCTATCTATCTATCTATCTATCTATCACTGACTGTTCATATCTATCACAGACTGTTCATATCTATCTATCTATCTATCACTGACTGTTCATATCTATCACAGACTGTTCATATCTATCTATCTATCTATCTATCACTGACTGTTCATATCTATCACAGACTGTTCATATCTATCTATCTATCTATCTATCTATCTATCTATCTATCTATCTATCTATCTATCTATCTTCATAATATCTTCTATCCACAAAAGTTTATATACGTATTCGTAAGTTATAAGTGCATAAAGATAGTCATAATTTAGCTTAATTTTAGAGGGCGACTATTCCCCCCTCCCACACACACAATGTTAAGCACAGGAAAAAAAGAGTTGCCCCACCCCAAACCGTCTTTACCCAGGCTTTATTTCTTTATCTTCTAAAAAGGTACACGGAAAGGAGCCTGTCATGACCTTTTCAGTTGATAACTCACTGGATAATATCCCCCCCGGAGGCCAAATTCGTACAACTTGTTCTCCTTCTCCCCACCCTTCTTCTTCTTCTTCTTCTACTTCTTCTTCTTCTTCTTCTTCTTCTTCTTCTTCTTCTTCTTCTTCTTCTTCTTCTTCTTCTTCTTCTATTACTACTATTACTACTACGTCGACGACGACGACAATCTACCTCACACAAAAAATGTGGAGAAGAAAAGAAAAGAAAACCCGTGAGAAATTAAGGTTAGGAAGAAAGAAAAATCTGTCTTCCAATCCCCACCCCTATCGTATTGGTGGGGGTGAGAAGGAATTATACATTGAACCAACAGCGCCCATAGTTTAGTCATAAACTAAATAAACGGACTGACCCTGATCTAGGAAGGCATATGACACTTGCCCAATTTCAAGTGCATCGTTTCTCTTCATAATTAAAAAGGAAGGAAAAAAAGACCTTCTCTCCTTCTCGTTGTAAAAATCGCTACAACTACTTCCCACTTTAAAGCAGGCATTGTGTCACATTCCGTTTGAATGCTTGTACAAATAGACATCTCGCCAGGTCACGGATCCCGTAAACAATTTCGGCTGTTGGGACAATGTACTGCAGCTATAGCTGCTGCTGTGCGTCTAGGATAAATTAGCTCATCGATGGTTTTTAATTTAGAGCTTTCCTTCTCTTCGACTAGTTGCCAGTTCAAGGCAAGAGAGCCTAGTCTGTTCAGCTATTTAACCCAGAGCTGATGTGACGTGGAGATAAAAGATAGATGCATACATTTTCCCAAGGGTATTTTTGTTAGAAGATATCATCACGAACGTAGCCGGAATTCGAACTCGAATCACCGATTTTCCTTTCCGAGTTGCTAACTAGATATCTACTTTAAGTTCCATAAGTAAAGAAATATGGATGACAATGCTCGTTAATTCGATCTTCACACAACGGCAGTTTTGTCGTGATGACTACAACCAGAATAGTCAAGCAAGTTTCATTATTGCTGAAAAATAGATGAAAATTCGGGATCGCTAGGTAATGACGTCATATTTTCACGAGCCAATCAGAAACAAGATTTATTCTCAGCAAGGATATGATGTCCTATGCACGCAAACCAATCAGAAACCATGCAACAACTTCGAGAGCTTGCCTATATTGAGAAACAGTTCAAATTCAGTTAGAATGGAGAGATTCATTTTATCACCTGCGTACAATCAAGTCACTGTTCGTATTAGGTTGGTGCAAAAATAATGTCGTTTTCTCACATGAAGTTGAACGTCAAAAAACGACATTACTTTTGCACCAACCTAATATTTATAAGGAATTTCATCCTTGACCACTTGAGAATTCTTAAATTAATTACTCCTCCATTTCGTAAATATATTAGGCTATGTAGATGATAAGGTGGAAAAGCTATAAACAACGCGTTTCACCGAAGTCTGTTGGTCTTGGTTTCTTCAGTTCAGAATGAAAGACAAAAACTGTGTGTAAGAAAAATGCGTTGAGATTTTGGTGATTAAGAGGTGGGGGCAATAAATTTAATCAAGTTAGGCGACTGAATTTAGATGAGAAAGTGTATTTATTATTTTTATTTCGTGAGAGAGAAAGAGAGAGAGAGAGATGTTTTTTTTCCTATGGCTTTTGCTAATTTGTGGGGTGTGTTGTTCATTTCTGATACTATGGGGGCATTGGGGTAGTTCGAATTCCAGTCGAATCCATTTCATTCACTTACGCGCTAATACTCTTGGGAAAAGTATTAATCCTCCTCTTCTCCTTTTAGATCTAGAAGGAGGAAAAATCTGAACTCAAAACCGGCCTGGAGAGGGTTATCTTGCCCCCAGAAACACCACTTCTACCGTGGTTGCGGTACACATGGTACCCCTACGATCCTACGGGTCACGGGATAAAAAAAAAGACTATAATTGACGGGAAAGCAAGAAGTCGTAAGAGAGCTCCACGAGTGAAAAATACGAGCTAAGAATCTATTAGAATCGAACTTACGGTTAAATATAGCAATTTAAACAGTAAAATAATGAGACCTAACTGCCAATCGAGTTCCAGACATAAGTTCATGAAATCGAGGTACCAAAAGGTAAAGTTCATCAGATCAATTACCCTGGTAATTTGTAGAAAAGACACAGGGAGGGTATGTTACGGCAGTGGGAAAGTAACTGAATCCGAGAAACCGACTGATAACATTGATTCTTCTTTGTATTTTGTTAAGAAGCTGTGTGTCCATACCAGAAGCATCGCAACAAATGTGAATGTAAAATTCAATGTTCAAAGAAATGGTAGACTTAAAAATGCGTAAAACTTGTCCTGCACGACACAGTGAACTAACATTAATAGCAGAAGACATAACATTCGATTCAATATAATCGTTCCATCGTTAAAGGAAAAATTTAGCAAGAGAAGCTGCTAGAAGGTTAGAATCAGCCATGTTGATAGGAGGCAAAAAAAGGTTCTCTAAGGCGAGTAAAAGAGAGAGTTTAATTTACGAGGCGTTAAAATGAATAAAACATTTCCATCCATAAGCCTGATTCGTTCGGCGTAATGTACAACATACAGAGGAGGAAAATTGATAATACTGTTAACCACGATTCATAAGCCTGATTCTTTAGGTGTAATGTACAACATTCCTATGAGTAAAATTGGTAATACTGTGAGCCACGATCCTTTACGACTCATAATGGCAGTTGTAGTTGTACGCTGTGCTCTTTCTGTAAAATCATTATACTTTGGGTGGTAAACAGATTTTTTTCGGTCCATGAAAACCAACAACTTTTGATAATTCTAGAGAGAGCTCACTTTCAAATAATCTGCATATTTGTCTCGGTTGATGGGCGAGTTGTGTAACGGATAGCATCTCCGAATGAGACATCGGAGAGTCGATTTCAAATTCCAGTCGAATTCGTTAACTTCAATTTACGCATAGATACCCTTGGGAAAGGCATGAATCCATCTCTTCCTTTATGAGTCAAATAATAGGAGTCGTATCTGGAATTGGCACAGTTATTCTCAAGAACTTTATTAATGCAAGATACACTCGCAAAGAAATGAAAATTATCTTACAATTCAAAATATACCCAGGCAGTAAATAGCACACAAAGGGTTGATAAACAGTAAAAAAAAAAAAATCAAGTCTAATCAAATTCTGACCACGATGTGAAGTAGAAACCCTAAATGTTGCAATCCCTGTAGTTACAAAAGTTTCGACTCTTGTTTTTTGCGGTAATTTAAGTGAATTTTTAACGGTCTATACGTGGTGCGATGGATAAATTGTCGACATTTTGTGTTTTGAATTTGCGCGATGTTTTACTTTTTTATTTTGTCGATTGCACAGAATGGTAGGGTCGGTTGGGAAACATCTGCGAGAAAAAGAGCACCATGACACAATTATATAGGTATGAATCCATCTGTTCCCCACCAACTATGGGTAAACAGCGTGACAGACTGAGTTGGCAGCCCTTCTAGGAGAAGGACAACGCTGAATTCAAAACCTGCAGTGGATCGTTTGGAGAACTTTGTGGCATACTATGCACCAGTTCTCTGTATGCGACCTTTCCAAAAAGTGTGGTTGTTTTTGCCCAAGTCGTCACCACTATAATTAAAATGATATGTGTGGGTAGTCTTGCTGTTGGTCCTAAGAACTGATCTGCTTGTCCCTCATACGTCGAAAATAACGGGAGAGTGGAGTATATATATATATATATATATATATATATATATATATATATATATATATATATATATATATGGAAGATCTTATAATACCCATATATATATATATATATATATATATATATATATATATATGTGTGTGTGTGTGTGTGTGTGTGTGTGTGTGTTCGTGTTCTGTGAACAAGACTGACAAGGTACTCTGGTTTTGTGTTATCTTTTCTGAACTTATTGAATGTAAAAATTGTTAAAAAAGCATATTAGTCCCGAGCG
>OZ038510.1:62398466-62400966 GCA_964036315.1 Acanthosepion esculentum
TTGTGTAAGTAAGTGAGAGGAAGGAAGTAAAAAAAGTAAGAGTAGAACAAATAGCAGCTGAATTTTCGAAAAGAAAGAAAGAAAGAAAGAAAGAAGGAAGGAATGAAAAAGAAAGAAAAAGTGGGCCATAGATAGAAAAGGAAAAAAGATGAAAGCATGAAGAATGTCTATTTCTATGCGAAACTGTAAAGAAAGAAAGAAAGAAAGAAAGAAAGAAAGAAAGAAAGAAAGAAAGAAAGAAAGAAAGAAAGAAAGAGAAAAAGATGGAGAGAAAAATAGTGGTAAAGAAAGCTGTCGAAAAAGAAAAGAAAGACGAAAGCTCAAGTCGAGAGAAAGAGAGACATCTAACAAGAGAGGAGGTATGATTTCACGGGATCACGCGAGGAGGAAGAAACTAAAAAAAAACAAAAAAAAAACAACGAAAGAAAAGAAGAAAGAACTGGCATCGTTTATTACTAGCTGACTATTAAACATCATCTAGAAAGCTGAATTTTAAAACACGCGTGCGTGCGCGCAAATTCTTATGAAAATAAAATTCTGTGATTACGTATATATACGGCATCGAATGTTACCTTCTTCGAGTCAGAAGAAACGAAGGGGAATAGAGTAGCAGGAGATACTGTAACCAAGGTGCCGACTGGAGACAACAACCAAATCGGGTGACGGTCACACACTCTCTCCATATCATAATTCTCACGATTTTAGCAGGCCTCTGCTTATATCAAGAGTGTTACTGCTCGTTAATTTCATAAATTTTAACCAATCTAAAAGGGTTAGTTCTGAGATTTTAAAAATCACTAACATGTGTGTGTGTTCTGACAAACAAATTAACTTAGATTAAAAAAAGAAAAAAGAAATGCAAGAAAAAAATTAATGAAAAGCAAATAGAAGAAAACAGATTTAACACAAGCAGCGCACAAAGAAGTTATTCACGTGATAGACAAGATGCGATAATTATTTGCCGTGTGAAACGAATCTGCTTCTAAAGCGTCCTAGTTTGACAATGATTTGAAACAGTTTTGTATGATACCACTTCACATTTGGAAATTCAAACAACGAAAACCCCATTCTTAACAGTCACATAAAAAGGAAAAGCTTGAAAAAATATTTAATTTCTTAAAATATTGGCATTTTAATGGTAGTTTGCTTTAGCTTAAAAGTCAGACAATATTTAACTTGCATACCTCCAACACAGATAGAATAATGTCCTTAGGCTCAGGGCCGGTTGGTAATACCCCTGGACCCCCGACCAGGGGAACCAAGCCTGATTGGGGGCGCCGGGTAGTGCTTCGTGACTCTTGCTATCTTATCAACATTTGCTTTTATTTCCTATCTACATTTATATGCATTACAAATGGAACTAAGCATAACTATTAGCATTGAAGGATGAAAAAATTATCACCGATTTTGAGGATATTCCGGGTTTTTTTCTTTTTCGCCTAAATCAGTGAATTTGTTTGGCTTATATTAATTTTCGAAAAAGTATTATATAAAATTCTCTATTCTCTATCCATTATCTAGCATGTGTTAC
The DNA here is from genome assembly GCA_964036315.1 of Acanthosepion esculentum. Taxonomy (NCBI): domain Eukaryota; kingdom Metazoa; phylum Mollusca; class Cephalopoda; order Sepiida; family Sepiidae; genus Acanthosepion; species Acanthosepion esculentum. The sequence goes on from OZ038510.1 coordinate 62,399,998, forward strand.
AATAATTCAATTTTTTAACAAGAAAAGTTGATGTCAAAAAAGGCCGCAAAAAATTGTTGATTTAAGATGGAATGATCTATTATAACATGTCTCTAATTTGTATTCAGATACATTGTATTTATTTTCAATTTTCTAAATGAATTGTTCACCTATATTGCATATGATCCATTATTGTCCCTAATTAGGTTCAAATATAATTTGTATTTTATATGAATACTACCTTTTGAAAATTGAGATGGACTAGAGTGGGGGTCCCATATTATTAAGATCTTACAATTAAAGGATGGAAAATTTTCATGAATATTGACATTATTCTGGGGCCTTTTATTTTTTGTCAAATCTCTAAATTTGTTTTGCTCTCTAAAAAAACACTAGATAAAATTCACTATTTTTTATTCATAATGTTGGATGTGTTAAAATTATTCAACGTTTTAACAAGAAAAATCTCAAGTTGATGTTAAAAATTACCACAAAACATTGCTGATTTATTTAAGATGAAATGATCTATTATGACATGTCTCTAATTTGTATTTAAATACATTGTATTTATTTTCAATTTTTCTATTTGAATTGTTCTCCTATATTGTATAAAATACATTACTGTACATAATTAGGTTACAATAAAATTTTGCATTTTATATGAATACTACCTTTTGAGATTTAGTTAAGTGAGAGACACCGTGTCATCGATTCGGGAGGGGGACCTGTATCATAGATTGTGAGTTGGGTGGGGACGGGGGCTGCACGAGACCTTTGTACCGGCAATACATGCACTGTTTTATGTATTCTGTTCAAAGATAGATATTAGGTTGGTGCAAAAATAATGTCGTTTTTTGACATGATCTTGAACGTCAAAAAACGACATTATTTTTGCACCAAGCTAAATCTATCTGATTTATTTTACATGTTAAAATGTACTTTAGACAACAAAGACTCGTTTACCAAAAGGTCTTTTCAGATAGCATAAGA
>OZ038510.1:62405966-62410966 GCA_964036315.1 Acanthosepion esculentum
GCGAAGAGTAGTGAAATTTTGGTAGATCTTCTCGTTCATTTACTACAGCTAAAAAACAAAAGAATTCACTGTCACTGATTTATAATGATATACCAACTGAAACATTTAGATAAAAAACATTAATTTGACAGTTATGATAAACTGTCATTGGCGTATCCAAGGTGTAGTAGCTATAGCAGTTGCCACCGTGCAGTCTCTAAAAATTAGACAAGCCTTCTTCAGTGTATGAAAAAAATAATTTCCTCCAGATGTAGGATCTGCCATTGATACAACTTGAATTTTCTCCATATGTATTATCTGCCATTGATTATCATTCATTTTCACCAGATGTATGATCTGCCATTGGTCATCATGAATTTTCTCCAGATGTATGATCTAACATTGATTATCATTAATTTTCACCAGGTATATGATCTGCCATTGGTCATCATGAATCCAGGTGTATGATCTGCCATCGATCATCATGAATTTTCTCCAGATGTATTATCTGCCATTGATTATTATTCATTTTTACCAGATGTATGATCTGCCATTAATCATCATGAATTTTCTCCAGATGTATGATCTGCCATTGATCATCATGAATTTTCTCCAGATGTATGACCTAACATTGATTATCATTAATTTTCACCAGATGTATGATCTGCCTTGATCATCATAAATTTTCTCCAGATGTATTATCTGCCATTGATTATTATTCATTTTCAACAAATGTATGATCTGCCATTGGTCATCATGAATTTTCTCCAGATGTATAATTTAACATTGATTATCATGAATGACTATGCTGACCAGTTTGTTGAGCCACTTATATAAATTATTCGGTAAAAATATAGTGTCTGGCACACTGAGTTCCATTTCTCTGTGCAGACTGGCAATGATAACCCAATCTCCAGTGCAAAATAAGGAGGTAATTTAAAATTTCAGAAAAAAAATGGGTTTCGCTGTGAGAAGTATTTGGACAAGGACGCAATTCCAGCAATTGCCAGACGTTGTTTTCCGTATATACGACCCCCCACCCACCCTGAATGAGAGAGAGGCAGCATAGTTTAGATAAGGACAAAGCCAAAACAGAGAGACAGGTATCGTGGATCGAACACTCCACACTGGCATTCTTGAAAATCTTTCTGTGAACAGCGCTACGGTGACGATAAACTAAATCCGGTAGCAAGGCCTATGTTCGGGAAATTGTAGGTTTTGAGGAGCATGGAACCACCGCTTAATTGCTATTGTTCCCAGGTTCACCCTGACCTAGGGTCGTAGCATCTGTTAAGGTCATGGCTATGGGAAAATAGCGAAACCTTAAAAAAATACTATAAAAGTATAAGAATACATTTTTATAATAAAAATACCAGCAATACTTTTTATAAAAAATGACCAACAATACATATTTATAGTAAAATGGCCAACAATAAATATTTATAATAAATCGAGCAATAGTACATTTTAAAGCAAAATGACCAGTAGTACATTTTGTACAAAAATGACCAACAATACATTTTATAGTAGAATTACCAACAATACATTTAATCTGTATTTGAAGGCATACAATTGGTTCAAAATATATTCAGTTAAAGGCCTATAATTGCGTTCAAAATATTTAGATTTTGGCATTAAATAACCCATAGAATTGTTGATATGCCATTAAACAAAATCAACCAACCAAACGCTAGGGTAGGTACCACCAGTAATTTACTATAATCAGCTTTATTTATACTCATTGCTCAATTTACTTATAAACCATTATCTAAAATAAGAGAAGCTTAGGGTCGTCTGTTTTAGAGCGATTCTTTACATAGCAAGTAAGTCTCTTAGAGATTTGTTCAACACCGGGTGCCCCATTATTGTGGCCTTTTACCAGGCTAGGTTCAGTTTAATAAGTATTTATATTTAAAAATTAGGATGCTGGTTCCAGAACGATGATTATCACCGTTGAAACTGTTAGATGTAAACGTCTCTTCTACTCCAATAGCTTCATGTCTCGCACATCTCGCCTGTGGAACTCCCTTCCTTATTCCTGTTTCCCTGACAAATACAATCTCCAGCTATTTAAGTGTAACGTCAATCGACATCTCCAGTTGCCTTGATCTATCCACTTCCCTTCTCCACATCCTTTCACCTTTCATTCCTATCTGCTCTCGCTCCAAATCTTCTGTAACCCCCTTGCCTTGATCGATCCACTATCTTTCTCCACATCCTCTTCTTTACTACTCCTATCTGCTCTTCCTCCAAACCTTCTGTAACCCCTTGCGTGCTAGTGGCTTCCAGCCTTGCCTGGGGTGATAAGCTTAAAAAAAAAAAAAAAATTCTGTAAACATCTGAAGTGAGTTCAATCCTATGATAAATATCTATGTGTATAGTTATGATAATTAAGCCGCTTTCCGTAGACTAGTGAAGTGGGTTCGATCCTCACTGAGAGTCCATCTTATTTAGGTTAGCAAATAGATGCACAACACTAATTCTTCGACGGCCTTAATTCAGAGTTGTCTATATTGCCGGATCAGCGGAACTCACGTGCTGAAATAGTTCAATAATATACGTCTGACCCACTCATTATGCTCATCTGATATATTTATAGCAAAGGACTTAGGCAATCATAGCTCTCCACAGAGTTCTTTTCTTTATTATATTGTGAACTGCTGCGCATTTCTAGAAAAGATCGTGGAGAAGTTTCCTCCTGCTTTCTCAATTGTTTGGAATTCGAATTTTTTTTAAATATTAAAATATGAGGTCAATAATGGCTGTTTAAAATTGAAGTGATTTTTCGTAATTTTGTCCGGATTAAAAGAGGTATCCGGTACAGAGATCGCCGGAAGATCTGTGGTGGGCGTGTATACTTTTGATATATGCTTATAAGCGTAAGCTTAAATCTGCGCATGCGTGCGGCGTATACCCATCCTGGCAAATGATTAATGTCAATTTTCACGCCCAGGTGTAACGGGAACGTAGGCACGGAATCCGGCTGACTTTCGCAAAAACAAAAAAATAATTAAATACTGGATGTCAGGAGAGCAGATCTGTTGATAGAAGAGAAGAACTGTCTGTTCATATCTTTCTGAGTTTAGCAATATCTATCTATCTATCTATCTATCTATCTATCTATCTATCTATCTATCTAATTCTCTGTATATATCTATTCACTTTATGTCGTCTGTTTCATTCAATATCTATCTATCTATCTATCTATCTATCTATCTGTCTATCTATCTAATTCTCTGTATATATTTATTCACTTTATGTCGTCTGTTTCATTCAATATCTATCTATCTATCTATCTATCTAATTCTCTGTATATATCTATTCACTTTATGTCGTCTGTTTCATTCAATATCTATCTATCTATCTATCTAATTCTCTGTATATATCTATTCACTTTATGTCGTCTGTTTCATTCAATATCTATCTATCTATCTATCTATCTATCTATCTATCTATCTATCTCAGACTGTTCCTCTATTCATCTATCTTAGTATGTTCATCTCGTTCTCTATCTCTATCTACCTCAGCCTGTTCAGTGTTCATCTATCTATCTATCTATCTATCTATCTATCTATCTATAAAGCCATAAGGAAAGCTATGCAGAGTAACACCGGTAAAAGAAACACGCACGCACGCACGCACGCACACACACACACGCACACACACACACACACACACATATATATATGTCTTTTTATTTATTTATTAAACAGTATATTTTTTTTATTTCCATCTACCGGCCTGAACATTAGAGAAATCTTGTCAGAAAACTATGTGCATTCAGGCCAGCAGATAGAAAGAAATAAATGAAAAGAGCGTCTACACAAATGAGCATCCATTAAAATTTTAAAATAACGTTTAAACAAATAAATTAACTATATATATGTTTTTTATATATATGTGTGTGTGTGTGTGTGTGTGTGTGTGTCGTTGCAAGAGAGCGTTGAGCCTGATATTCGATTTAGTGGAGAATTTCAGTGACACACACACACATCTTATACGTATATTCACACACACACGCACATTCACACAATTGATACACACACGTCTTAAACACGTAATCCCTTACAAACACACGTGATTACATATTTATTTGTACATTATCTATACACACCCATTTTAAAACATCCATACATACCCATACACACATATCTACATATTTATAGCCAATCATGGCCACTTACAGTCACAAACATTCACGTGCACATATATATTTACATATTTATATACTCTCATATCCACATACGCATTTAAGATACTGCATATTTCGTTATATATACATTAACATTTAACATATTATATATATATATATATATATATATATATATATATATATATATATATATATATATATATATATATACAACATCTTTGTATGTTTAACGAAGTTTCATGGACATATATTCTCAGTTGTTTTAGGACGTAAGCAGTCATGGTTCTCCACGGCTTCCCGTCTTTGTTATTCTTGTCATTGTTCTGCCGTCAATCACACCATATTGTTCAGAAGATAGCAATCCTCCCTTTTTGCCTTCAATATTCCCTATGAGTGTCAAATTCACTAGGCCCCCTTTTCTCATTATTGGTTACCCTTTACCATCCGTTTGTTCAAAGCAAAAGTTAATTCACACAAACTCTTTAAGCAGGTTACTTGCTCCCCTCCCCTTATTCACTAGCCATCAATATGTCCTGTGAGTGTTAAATTTTGTAAGCCTTCTTTCCTCATTAAGTACCTCAGAAATTTTAACTGCCTTTTTCTGAGTGTAAGTATTCCTTAAAACATATTAATTAGTCGTACGTTCAATCCATGGTACCCACAGTATTCGTCGTAGAACCACATCTCTGTCGCTTCAAGTCTCTTTATCTGTGGGGTGATTGTCCAGCATTCACTGCCATTCACGAGAACAGATATTAAAACAGCAGTACGGCATTCTTCTTTGTTTCTAAAGATATTTTTCTATGTCTTGATACTTTACTTATTGTCTGGAAGGCATTTTCACTATTCCTATGCACCTTCGCTTTTG
>OZ038510.1:62413466-62418466 GCA_964036315.1 Acanthosepion esculentum
TTTCTCTTTCTGTCACTTCACATTTATTAACTCGTCTTCATCTTATCATTGTTCAAATCTATCTAGCAATCCATCTATCTAGCTATCTATCATTATTCATATCTATATCTCTCTCTATATATATATAATATATATATATATATATAATATATATATATATCTTTGTTTATATCTATCTATCTATCGTTGTTCATATCTATCTATCTTTGTTCATATCGATCTATCTATCATTGTTCATATATATTTAGCTATCTATCATTATTAATCTATCTATCTATCTATCTATCTATCTCTCTCTATATAATATATATATAATATATCTATCTATCTTTGTTCATATCTATCTATCATATCTATCTATCTATCATTGTTCATATCTATGTATCTATCATTATTCAGATCTATCTAACTTTGTTCATATCTATCTATCTATCTATCTTCATATCTATCTATCTATCTATCTTCATATCTATCTATCTATCTAGCATTGTTCATATCTATCTTCATATCTATCTATCTAGCATTGTTCATATCTATCTATCTATCTATCTTCATATCTATCTATCTATCTATCTATCTATCTATCTATCTATCTATCTATCTATCTATCTAGCATTGTTCATATCTATCTATCTAGCATTGTTCATATCTATCTATCTACCTATCTATCTATCTAGCATTGTTCACATCTATCTATCTATCTATCTAGCATTGTTCATATCTATCTATCTAGCTAGCTAGCATTGTTCATATCTATCTATCTAGCATTGTTCATATCTATCTATCTATCTATCTATATATCTATCTCTCTATCTATCTAGCATTGTTCATATCTATCTATCTATCTAGCTAGCTAGCTAGCATTGTTCATATCTATCTATCTATCTAGCTAGCTAGCTAGCATTGTTCATATCTATCTATCTATCTATCTATCTATCTATCTATCTATCTATCTATCTATCTATCTATCTATCTAGCATTGTTCATATCTATCTATCTATCTATCATTTTCGCTTGGCCTTTCTTTTTCTAAAATTTGTCTTGAATTTCATGACTCAATTTCTGTCCTTTCTGAAGCCGCAAAAATTCGCGCGTATATTAGTAAAACAGCAAGAGTCAAGACAAACTGCTTTTTCTCACGCACACGAGCATTTGACAAAGTAATACGAGAAATTGTATTTAACACACTCGCATGCACAGTGATATACAGGAAAGCACACTAAAAAGAACATTATTCGCGCACACACACGCACGCGCTTCACTGTCACTTTTTTTCCGCTTATATTAAATATTTTTAATTTATCTCCTTGCTGGCTATTACACAAAGAAATGTTCGTTTTCCAAAAAATGGGGACATTGGTACAACGGAAGGGAATTTCACTCACACACAGAAAATTATTATTCCGAATAAAACAAAAAAACAGAACAGAAAGGAACAATTTAATTTTAGACTTTTTTCTTGTTTTTTCTTTTTTTGACATCGTGTTGCCAGACACTAAAAAAAATCTTAAAAAAACTTAAATTAAATAAAAAAAATACTTCTATACGAAACAAATATCAATTAGGTAAAAAAAAAAAAATTTGAAAACTGAAATTGTATGAAAAAAAGTGAATTAAAATTTAAAAGAAAAAAAGAAAGGAAAAGAACAGAAAAAGAAAGAAAGAAAGAAAGAAAAGATACCTAATGTCAAAGTGTAAATTAAAAACCTACCTTTTTTTTCCCAAGCGGGATTGAATATTTTAGGGGCAAGGTGCGTGTAAATACCAGAAACTCAAAATAATCGTAGTTCAATTTTGGGGACACAAGGCGAGGTATCCACACAGCGAGTCTTGTAGTGTATCAAAAACACACAGTGAGTTTGTGCTTGTAGTAGTCGTCGTAGTAATAGCAGTGTAACGGGGGGGGGATAATCTTAATAGTAGCAGTAGTAGTTATTGTAATTGGAGTATTAGTAGTAGTAATAATAGTCATGAAGGTAGTCACAGCCGTGATTGTCGAATCGTTGTCGAAACACAGGAGCAGCAAAGAGAACTAGTAGTAATAATAGTTGTCGTTATTAGAACAGCAGTCTGAGATACGGTTGTTATGGTGATGGTAGCGGCGGTGGAATAAATTTAATAGTAATACTAATACTGCTAGCGATTTTTAACGGTAGTAGTATATATGGAAATAGTTTAAAGTTAATAACGCAGCATTTATTTGCAGACGTTTGAAATATTTGTAAATATTTATTTACAAGTGACGGCCGGCGCGGAAAATGTGGTCGTCATTAAGCAGGGTTGCTCCCTCGATATTCTAGGACCAACTCTATTGTAACCCATTTTGATGGAGAGGAGAAGGGCGACGCCGATATTGCTCTCCTCGTCTGTATTTGCTGTAAGATCCGCAGGTAACAGCATGACACTTGAATTATGTATAAAATCACATGCTTAACAGACGACCAAATTACAAACCTGCGCCACAGTTAGACTTTAAAATCACCCATTGAACATCAAACACAGCGTTGCGAAATTTATTATTTGTTCTTTTCTTTTCACTTGTATTGTACGGTATTTGCATATATATATATATATATATATATATATATATTACAAGATTTCTCTTGGTTCGAAAAATGGTAGATGAGCAATGGATTAATTGTGTAAAAGAGGAAATTTTGCTCACGACAAATTTCTTAGTAGGGAGAACATGGACCGGCTTGTCTTTTAAAAAAATCAGCTCACGAGATTCTTTGTAATAGTAATTACCTGAGTTTGAACACCTACCCCCACTTTTTTTTAATAGCACTCAAGAAGATTTAAAATACTATTATATATATATATATATATATATATATATATATATATATATATATATATATATATATATATAGTAGTGTAACTAACCCCGTGTTACTTGCAACAGTATTGTTAGTAGTAATTACTCAATTACAATGTCTTTTTAAATTTGCCACCACCATTTCTGGAGGCTGGGCGAATGGTTGGTTGATTTGGTATTTTTAAGTAAATTGCAGACGATCTTGTAGATTAACATCCAAAATTATTACGAATGCCGTGAGAACTGTCAGTTTCAACAAGCATGAGGTATTTAAATTTAACCTAATTAAAACAAAGGTAAAAATAAATTAATAAAAATAAAATATTATTAAACACAGCTATTTTATTTAGGTCGATTTAGGTGACCATATCAAATCGGATACACATTTTTTTTATTGTATATGTTTTTTTTTTTTTTGCTTTTGTTTTTAATTATGAACCAGATACAAATAGCATTTAAGATCTATATCTGCGAAGAAAATCACGACAAAAGTTTTATTGTCAATTTTTTTTTGGTTATAACTGACTCAGCAACAGTCGGGATCGTTTGGGACGCTAAACTGTAAGACATACATACGACGACGAATATCATGTTAATAATTAAATGGAAACCTCAGTGGAACCAAATGCCTTCAATCCGCACGGATTTTAACAAAGAAAAAAGTGATTATATATATATATATATATATATATATATATATATATATATATATATATATATATATATATATATATATATATATATATACAGTATAACCTGAATATAAGAGAGTTATCGGGACCGGAGAATAAGTTTCTCTTATATCCGGGTTTGGTCTATTTTGTTTTATTAACACAGGCTCTAATTTGGGACCGGAGAAAATCGCTCTTATATCCAGGTTTCTCTTATATCCGGGTCTCTTATATCCGGGTTACAATATATATGTATATATATATATATGTAAATATATATATATATATATATATATATATATATATTTATATATATATAGATATATATTTATATCTATAAAGATTTATATATATTTATATATATATATATATATATAGAGAGAGAGAGAGAGATTTATATATATTTATATATATATATATTTATATTTATATATATATATATATATTTATATTTATTTATATATATATATTTATATATTTATATATATATATATTTATATATATATATATATTATAAATATATATATATATTTATATATAAATATATATATATATGTATATATATGTATATGTAAATAAAAATTCAAAATTCGCTTGACGAGGAAATGGAACTAATGTCTTAGGTTTAATAACAAAATTAAATTCGAAAGCTTTAGCTTCCATTTCTGAAACATGGTTATCACTGCGTAGCGAAAACCCCATATTTTAAATCAATTAATTTATAATATATATATATATATATATATATATATATATATATATATATATATATATATATATATATATATATATATATATATATAATTTCAAATGATATGGCCATGAAAGAAAGCGACAGTGGTCCAGAAAGAAAGAAGTTTCATGGCGTTCGGATTGTTTAAAGTACTTCGTCGATAGGATCAAGGCTTCGAATCTACGTCTCCCCGCAGTATAATAAGATAGCACTTAAAAAACTAAAAAAACAAATGTGCATACGAAAGGGTGCTGAAAATCTCAAAATCTGCCCAACTGCCCAAACACTAGGTCTTCATAGTGGGATTGAGAAGCATCACTCGTACAAAATTACGAAGAAATATAAAATTAAAAACGTGTTTATGTATTTTTTTATTTTATGCACGCATCTGAATCCAATTTAAAGTAGGAAGTAACAGCCCCAATAGTAATGTATTTTTAAACCCACCAATTTAAATTTTACTCATGTCTATTTAAGACGTAGGCCATCGCGTTTTTCGTTACTACCTTCGAATTGCTATGACATCTTGGGAAATTCAGTGGATTAGTTTCCTGTCGCCTTCCCCGTGGTTCTAAATTCTTTCTCCTAAATTAGTTACCGTCCAACCCTAAACAGATCAGCCTACCCTACTAGAAAATGATTGATCCATGCCTTTCCCAATGGCAATAATCCGAAAAAGATAAACGCAATAGACTAGGCCGGAATTTGAACTCGGCTCGCCGAATCCACTTTTCCCGACGATAACCGTTACATTTAACCGCATATCTTAGCCTGACAA
>OZ038510.1:62423466-62455966 GCA_964036315.1 Acanthosepion esculentum
TCTTTTATCTATCTATCTATCTATCTATCTATCTATCTATCTATCTATCTATCTATCTATCTAAGTTTCCCCATATGTATCTATCTATCTATCTATCTATCTATCTATCTATCTATCTATCTATCTAAGTTTCCCCATATCTATCTATCTATCTTTTTACGCTTTCATCTTTCTATAAGCTTTCGTATGCCTATCTTATAGTTTAGTTATATTACTTCAAACGCTACTTCTAGCGAATACTCATGTTTGAAATAGACGCCTCATTTTTATTTTAAGCAGTGTGCATTGCGCCTGTGCACTTGAGAAAACATAATTATGAAAATTTGTTCTCTGATAGACGTAATACACACTGTTTAAAATACAAAAACGGTAAATGGAATTGTCAAACCAAGTTTATATTCCCGCCTATTATGTCGCGTTTTCTCTCTCACTACTAAATCGCAGGGTAGACTGGTCTCTATAGCCTTATCTGTTAGCCTGTCTAGCAGAAAGCAAAAAAAAAAAAAATTAAAAAATTAAAAAAAAGAGCCACTCCAATATCTTTTTCGTAAAATAATGGCAGTTTCAAGATAATAAAAAAGGAAACTATGGAGAGCCATGATCGCCTGAATCATGAAGTGACACGGCATTAAACAAAAAGTTTGTTAAAAATCTTCAAAGATGGTGCATCCAATCAACTTTAATCTGGTGTTTCGCACCTGTTATTGAAATTTTCTGAACTTAGATGCAATATACAAAAAAAAAAAAAAAAAAAAAATCAATCCACGTTCGATCACCAAAGTTAAGCAGCATCAAGCCTGGTCAGCGGGGGTCGGTGCCATGGTCTCTTGTCGCTCCGCCTCACTCTACTACATCTCAATTTTCATAAAGTGCTCGGACGAACTGCATCTTCTGGCCCCACCAGGTCTGACTTTCACGGCTAGGGCCCGCCATGCTGCTTACATAGTAGCAAACCACCCACATTCCCTCCGTATTCCATCGGCGAGAAGTCAGTTCCACTCGAACAGCGAGCCACTGCCCGATGGAACAGACTCCCAAAAGGATGTTTCCCCGATCACTACAATCTTAACCTGTTCAAGTCTAGAGTCAACCGTTATCTTCCCCTCCTATCCATATAAACTATTCCTTAACCTAACCCTCTACCACGAGTGCCCACCCCCCAGACCTTGTACAGGGGGAAACTTACTGTAAAAAAAAGTAGTATTTATATAAAATACAAACCATTACCATAGATAGAAAATAAAAACGACTCATCAGCCTTTAATACGAACCAAAGCATTAACCACACTCTTGTGTATCAGAGCAGGACTGGTGCAAGGGTCTCGTGTCCCAACCCGTATCTATGATAATCCCGAATCCTTGATACCTCCACTCGAATCTGTGATATGGATCCTATGCAAGGGTCTCTTGCCCCCAACCCGAATCTATTATACGGGGCCCCCCACTCTACTGTACCTCAATTTTCATAAGGTAGTATTCATATAAAATGCAAACTTTATTGTAACCCAATTATGTACAATAATGGATCATATACAATACAGATGAATAATTCAACTAGAAAAACTTGAAAATAAGTACAATGTTTCCAAGTACAAATTAGAGATGTCATAATAGATCATTCCATCTTAAATAAATCCAACAAAGTTTTGCGACAATTTTTAACATCAACTTGAGATTTTTCTTGTTAAAAATTTTAACATATTCAACATTATGGATAAAAAAAAATAGCGTATTTTATATACTATTTTTCGAAACTTATCATGAGAAAAGAAAATCATGTATTTGGACGAAAAAATACCACAGAATGACGTCAAAATCCACCCGAATTTTTCATCCTTTAATAGCTGTTTTTACTTTAATTCGTAACGTATATAAATGTAGGTAGAAAAAAAAAGAAAGGTTGACAAGATAGCGAGTATCACAAAGCACTACCCAGTGCCCTAATCAAGATTGCCCACACACCCAGTCTGGCGGTCAGGGTAGTACTGCTGGTCAGTATTTAGATGGGAGGCCGCTTGGAAACAGCGGGTATCGTAAGAATTAGAGAAATATAGCACGACCAAAAAAGTAAAAATAAAATCCAATCTTTCGTTGTGGAGAGGTGCTAAAAAAGATGGTGGTATGGATCCCATCATCCATTTGCTTGGCAAAGGAACGCCATTCAACTGGTATCTTTTCTGCTAATTTACCTCAAAATATTGATAAATTGCAAAACAAAAAGAATTTATATTTACTAAAATTCACACCAAATTCTCCCAAAGCGAGACCCTTCCATTGCGTTACCTTTGCGATTACCCCAAATATGGGCGACTCGAGTGCGCTATTTCTAAGTGTGGGGTCTACATTCGCGCTCACCCCGATAAACAAGCCAGAAACAGATGTTTTTTAAATTGTAAAAAATCCCTTCTAGGTACCTCAAATATCATCCTCACTTACGAAATGTGAATAACTCCCTGATTTTTGGTAATTTTTAATTCTGAAGGTTGGAGCTGTTGCGAGGCAAGCTAAACAAACTTTGATTTAAAATTTATAATTTCTTGGGGTAAATTAATATTTGCAATAAGTAACTTTACATTATTTGGGATGAATTAACAGAAAAGATCACTCAATTCCAAAATGATACTGACTCTAAAAAATGAAATCCAGCAAACTTTAGTAGGAATTGAAACCGATAATTGCACCAGGTTCACTTGAAATGTAATGTAAAAATATTCTGATTACTGAATCTAACGTTCATTCAGGACGATTCGAGGAGGAAGAAAAAAGTTTGCTTTTTATTCATTTCTCAAGAAGCAACGACCTGCTAGAGCTCGGTAATCAAAATTTTAAGGTCTAAGAGCCACTCAAGTTAGAGTGTTACTAAATAAGGTTGTTGCCGTGGAATCAAAACGGGTTCATTTAATTCTAGAATTCATTTAATTCATGGAAATAGTAACAAGAGCCTTGTGACATTGCTTCTGTGGGAAAGGGGTTGTAGGGTGGAAGACAATTCATCATTCATGAAGCTGCGTAGACGCTTTTGGACTCGATCAAGACTGGAAAGTGAAAACTGGTCAGCATCAGCCCAGATATGGCAGCAGTAATTAGGACATAACAGGATGAGTTACGTACAGTGAACTGATCGTTTTCCAGCATCTTTGAATCATATATACAACTCCCACTGAGCTTAAGTCCCAATAGTGGTCCAAGGCAATGGGGCCTTCTTGAGCGAACACCCGATCATTGCAATAGACGGAAATTCAAGGTCTGCTTTGTGATGATGGAACGTTACAAGATTAAATATCTTCACCACATGTGTTATGATGGTAAAATACCCAGAAGAAAGTCACCTGTTTGCTGTCTTAGCAAGTCATCAGTTTAAATGCCAGAAGCATAATAAAACGTCTTCCTATAATTATCCTATCACGAGATGATAGTGTTTCCTTTTGAAAACAAATTAAAATTGCTTCTTTACTCTGATGATGATGATGTTTGTCGAGGGAAGTTATCATCATCTTGTCTTTACTTTATCACCAAGACTCTCAAGCAGTGACTTAACTAGAAGTAGAGCGGTCCGCCCCCGGGCGGACACTTTTATGTGGGCGGCACATTTGTGTCTGCTGCGCGCTATAAGCCTGTATAGGCTGTATTGAAATAAAAGTGGCTTTAATGTTGAGATTTTGAGTAATTTAAACGATATACAGAGTGCAATGAGTAAATTGCCGCCATTTTGTATTTTTAATTTCGCGCATGCGCGTTGTTTGTTTCTGATCTAGCCGACTGTATAATATAGTAGGGTCAATTGGGCACCGTCTGCGAGAAAAAGAACACCATGACGCAATTCACTCCATCAGAAATTTGGGAACGACATGCTGTACTGCTTGGCATTCGTGCCAGAAACGCACTCTGTTGATTCAAATTTAATGTTATCAAGGGAGGTAACCTAATTTATATTTGTAATTTTTTTTGAAGAATTAAAATTAAGTATTTTAAAACATTGCTGTTATAAAACAAAAGCTTCAAATTCTTACAGCCGTCTATTAAAGAAAATTACAACCGACACAAAATAAGACTAATTATGAGTAAACAACAATATTTTAAAATGTCTATAGTATCAAAGTTTAAAAAAACCTACATTGTAATTTTAGAAAATTAAAATTATAAAACAAAAATTCACAACTGTCTACTACATGAGTTTTTCACTTAGCAATCTTCCCCTGAAGAGGATCTTGGATAAGATTGATAGTACTTGGGAAAATAAAAGTAATGGGAAAAATTATGGGGTTTTCCTTAATCAGTTTAATAAGAACATTAAAAAATTGATCCGTGAACTTGAAAGGATTAAAAGAAAAATAAATGGACATAATATATATATATATATATATATATATATATATATATATATATATATATATATATATATATATATATATATATATATATAATAAAAGACTTAAACACTAATATTCCATGGTCATAATTTATTCCATTGGAATCGCAAAAACGATCCAATTCATCAGACCTACAGATTCAAAATGAAAACGGAAAAACGACTCCGGGAGAAATTGGTGAGAGTATGTGTGAGAGTGTGGGGGGACCCGTGATCTATATAGATGGGTAATAGACGAGAGAGACGGGGCGGACTTTAGGCGGAGAGGGCACTAAAATTTAACTGAGGGAAGATTTAAAAAGGGATTTCAGTGATAAAAGGGTGCGTATTTTCAAAGATATACCGGAAGAGTGTACATTTCTTGGTGACACTCACACCCCTTAGGCGATACAATCTTATGCTCCCGCCCAGACCCCTACAACGCATACGTACACACACTAATAAGATAAAGGGAGAGTTTAGATAATCTAACCTTAGAAGGGATTTTAGAATTCCCTAAGGTTAAGTAGGGACGGCTTTTTGAAACGTATTGTCTAGCCGTTTCAAGTCATAAACTAACAATCTCTGCCTCCATAAATTTATCGGACTGGCCAAATAATTCTCGGGCGGCCTGTTTTCATCCCGCCCCCATCCCAAACGAGACCGTTTGACCAACACAAGGAATTTGGGGGAAATCCCGCTGACAAGATAAAGGCTGATGAAAACTTGTAGACAAAATTCCATTTTCTCTCTTCGTACCTACGGTTGATTATACATACCTGCGTACATTTACACCCATATACCGCTATATGATTACATATATATATAGATATTCTGAAATATGCACACACACATAAATACATCTGCATATATATCTCTCTACCTACGTATCCACACGTTCATACATGTAGGTGTACACACGCGCACACACACACACACACACACACACACACATATATTCTTGTTCTTACCTACATACACCCATATATACATATATCCATGCGTATGCTTTTGTATACACGTCTACACACACAGATGCGTACGCCCACATGAACGCACATATCCATTTCTATATTTAACCCGAATCAAAGGTCAATAGTTGCCTCGTACACTACGTTTTTATACATGTATAAAAACGTAGTGTACGAGGCAACTATCTTCCCCAGAGAAAACAGAAACGAGAAGAAACGATACATAGGTATATCCGCTGGTGATTGGAAGCAACGTCTATACGGCCATAGGCACTCCTTTAGACACAGATACCTCAGAAACCAAACGGCCCTATCCAAACACTACTGGGATCTGGTGGATAGGGGTCTAACCCCACTTTTCGAATGGAGATACTTGTCACGAGCTAGTACACCTAATAACTTACGTGATAGGTGTAATCTGTGCATCGCCGAAAAGATCTTTATCATCAGAGATAAAAATCAGGATGAACTGTTAAACCTTCGGAGTGAGATCCTCTCCAAATGTAGGCATATAAAACGGTTCAAAACATGAACACCGTTTTGTAGCACGTGGCCGGGTGTGACACCTCGACCTTAGCCCAATAACATCGGGCATGACTTTCTGTGTACTGAATATCACTTGTATGTATTATTTTGTATGGTTATGTGAGACACCAGGTATTCCAATTTTTTATTTATTTATTTATTTTATATATATATATATATATATATTTTTTTTTTTTTTTTTTTTTTTTAATGCTTCATCCATGCAATGACCATTACGTATATGTATCATTGTGTATGTTTATGTGATGCGACATGTACTTCTAATTTGGGCCTTTCTTTATTCACGTGGTGATACATGTGTGAGGGGTTGGGTGGATAAACGTTCCCCTAATAACTGATTTGCAAAATCAGATAGAATTATAATAGTTAGACACCTAGGTATACATTCTAAAATTAGAGATAAATACACGCTACTCATCCAGCGGTTTTAAAATATTATATATGTTTTAATTGACCTTTGATTCGGGTTAAATATAGAAATGGATATGTGCGTTCATGTGGGCGTACGCATCTGTGTGTGTAGACGTGTATACAAAAGCATACGCATGGATATATGTATATATGGGTGTATGTAGGTAAGAACAAGAATATATATGTGTGTGTGTGTGTGTGTGTCTGTGTGTGTGTGCGCGTGTGTACACCTACATGTATGAACGTGTGGATACGTAGGTAGAGAGATATATATGCAGATGTATTTATGTGTGTGTGCATATTTCAGAATATCTATATATATATGTAATCATATAGCGGTATATGGGTGTAAATGTACGCAGGTATGTATAATCAACCGTAGGTACGAAGAGAGAAAATGGAATTTTGTCTACAAGTTTTCATCAGCCTTTATCTTGTCAGCGGGATTTCCCCAAAATTCCTTGTGTTGGTCAAACGGTCTCGTTTGGGATGGGGGCGGGATGAAAACAGGCCGCCCGAGAATTATTTGGCCAGTCCGATAAATTTATGGAGGCAGAGATTGTTAGTTTATGACTTGAAACGGCTAGACAATACGTTTCAAAAAGCCGTCCCTACTTAACCTTAGGGAATTCTAAAATCCCTTCTAAGGTTAGATTATCTAAACTCTCCCTTTATCTTATTAGTGTGTGTACGTATGCGTTGTAGGGGTCTGGGCGGGAGCATAAGATTGTATCGCCTAAGGGGTGTGAGTGTCACCAAGAAATGTACACTCTTCCGGTATATCTTTGAAAATACGCACCCTTTTATCACTGAAATCCCTTTTTAAATCTTCCCTCAGTTAAATTTTAGTGCCCTCTCCGCCTAAAGTCCGCCCCGTCTCTCTCGTCTATTACCCATCTATATAGATCACGGGTCCCCCCACACTCTCACACATACTCTCACCAATTTCTCCCGGAGTCGTTTTTCCGTTTTCATTTTGAATCTGTAGGTCTGATGAATTGGATCGTTTTTGCGATTCCAATGGAATAAATTATGACCATGGAATATTAGTGTTTAAGTCTTTTATTATATATATATATATATATATATATATATATATATATATATATATATATATATATATATATATTATGTCCATTTATTTTTCTTTTAATCCTTTCAAGTTCACGGATCAATTTTTTAATGTTCTTATTAAACTGATTAAGGAAAACCCCATAATTTTTCCCATTACTTTTATTTTCCCAAGTACTATCAATCTTATCCAAGATCCTCTTCAGGGGAAGATTGCTAAGTGAAAAACTCATGTAGTAGACAAGAGTCCCCCCACACTCTCACACATACTCTCACCAATTTCTCCCGGAGTCGTTTTTCCGTTTTCATTTTGAATCTGTAGGTCTGATGAATTGGATCGTTTTTGCGATTCCAATGGAATAAATTATGACCATGGAATATTAGTGTTTAAGTCTTTTTATTATATCCTTACTCTGTCCTGGACATCGAGTTCTACCTGGATCATATCCTCTTGGAATTATTTTTATACATATATGTATGTGTATATATAATTGCATATGTATGTGTATATTCACCACTAATATTGTCTATATATATATATATATATATATATAATGTCTATTATATATATATATATATTACGTCTACATAATATATATATATATATATATATATATATTAAGCATTTCACCCCAAGCAAGGGGTTACAGAGGACTTGGAGCGAGAGCAGATAGGAGTGATAGAGGAAAGGATGATGAGAAGATTAGTGGATATATCAAAGCAACTGGAGATGTCGATTGACATTACATTTGAATAGTTGGAGGTTATAGCTATCAGGGAGAGAGGAAAAGGGAAGGGAGTTCCACAGGCGAGAGGTGCGAGACATGAAGCTATTGGAGTAGAAGAGACGGCTACATTTAACAGTTTCAACAGTGAAAGGGTGAGAGCGGAATGCCAGCCTCGTAGGACGCTTGAATTCATGAAGTTTGGGAACCAGCGAAAGCAACTCATCGGAGCATTTACCATGAAAGTATTTGTAAAAAAGACAGAGAGAGGCGACGGCACGTCTGTGAGAGAGCGACTGCAGACGAGATGCCAGACCAGGGCCAATTACATTGCATATCCGTCTCTGGATCTTATCAAGAACCCCGAGACAAACAGAAGGGGCTCCAGACCAGATATGGCAGCAATACTCCATGCAAGGGCGAATGGTTGATTTGTAGATTTGAAGGATCAATTCCGGGGAGAAAAGTTTCCTAGTGCGGCACAGGGAGCCAACTTTTCTTGTGGTGGGCGAAGCTATTGACTCAATGTATTTGTTCCATCTCAGATCAGTAGTCAATGTTAGACCAAGCAACCGCAAAGAGGTGCTCTCGAGTAATTGAGCGTCAGACATTCTAATGGGGGGGGATCTCTGTGGTGATTAATAGAGAGCAGCTTTGTTTTTGAGACGTTTAAGTTAACCAGCCAATTCCTGCCCCAGTTCACAACCGATTGGAGGTCCTTTTGGAGACGAACGGCCAGGTTAGTTTTGTCAGCGACACTAGATTTGTTTTTGAGGCAGGAGTAAATTGTAGTGTCGTTCGCGTAGATGCCGACTTGGGAACCTATGACGTCATGAAGATCGTTGCTGAAGATAAGGAACGGAGTAGGGCCTATGACGGAGTCTTGAGGAACACCTGCGTTCGTGGGATAGGAGCTGGAGGAGAATCCGTTGAGAACGACCTTCAATGCACGGTTTGACAGGAATTATTGTATTATGTCAAACAATCGACCTGTAATTCCATAACCCTGGAGCTTGCGCTTTGAAGATGTCTAGAGCCACGGCACGAGGTTCTCCGTTATTTTGAAGAGCTTGGTAGACAATTTCAGTGATGGCTGTAAGCACATCAGCTGTAGATCGGGAAAAGCGGGAACCATATTGTTTGTCTGAGAGCAGATCATCGGATGTAAGGTAGTTAACCACTTCGGCGTTGATTAAAGCTTCGAAGACTTTGCCGAAGACGGGTAGGAGACTGATAGGACGGTAATTAGAAGGGTCAGAGGGGTCGCCAGAGTTCTTAAAGACAGCAACAATCGATGAGGACTCCCAGCAGTCTGGAAAACAAGATTCCTTGAGGCAGTAGTTATATAATTTGTAGAGGGCGGGCGCCAGTTCAGGCGCACATTTCTTCAGGACAATGATATATATATATATATATATATATATATATATATATATATATATATATATATATATATATATAATGTTTCTTTGTTTTTCGTTTAATCCTCTGAAATTCACGGATCAATTTCTTAAACTCAAAGTTTGTCTGACGATCGCAGAGGGCGTGAAGCCCAGGGTCACAAACTCACATTAATCCAACTAAATACATTAGCTCTATAACTGATATTGAGCGTATTTCCAATAAGTACCGCATATATATATATATATATATATATATATATATATATATATATATATATATATATATATATATATATATATATATGTTGAGTCTTGACTCATTGTTGAATCTCGCCTAATGCATGGAATAATAATGCAACACAAAATGTACTTAGAACAAGAATGTATTATAACAAGAAAGTGTACACAATAAGTACATATAGTATTTCTGTATATTTCTGGGAAGACGTTCCTGGAGAATGTGTTGACTAGTCGCAGTCGATCAGAGTCTCTAGTTGGATCTCGTGATTCCCTCCTCCTCGTCTTCCGGTACCAACCATTATTTATATAGTTGGTAGTCACCTATGCAGATTAGGTGGATCCTACACAACAATATATATATATGAAAATTGCACATATATATATATTTATATACATACACATACATTTTACATACATATATATATATATATATATATATATATATATATATATATATATATATATATATATATATATATATATATATATATATGGAATGTGCGGATGCTGTAAGAACCGAGTTCGAATTCCAGTAGAGACCATTGCATTCACTTTGGACAGGTAATAATCCATAGGTAGGCCGTGGTGGGCAAACAGTGTAGATAAAGGGCAAGTTTAAATTGAAAACCGTGACAATTCTCCGCGGTCTGTAGTCCTGGGTATGAGGATAGACTACATCAGGCAGCAAATGACCTGATCGCGAGAATGGAGGTTTTGAGGAGAGTGGAACCACTTCTTAATTGCTGTTGTTCCCAGATTCAACTTGCCCCGGAGTGGTAGCACCTGTTAGGGTCTCTGCTATGGGAAATTAATGAACCCCGAAGCAAAAACAAAACTCTATGACAGTATAAAAATACATTTTTATTGTAAAAATACCAACAATACATTTTTATAGCAATATAGTCAATGATCCATTTCATCTCTAGCTGAAGGCATACAATTGCGTTCAAAATATATTTAGTTGAAGCCATAAAATTGTGTTCAAAGTATTTAAATTCGGCATTAAATAACCCATAGAGGTTGATATGCTGCTAAACAAAATCAACCAACCAACAACAGTAGAATCAGACCAGAGATAGGACAAGAACTATGCGGGTTCGCTGAAGACACCGAAACAAGAAACACAGTATTTATGCTCGTAATGTTATCAGAAATACTTTGTACCCCTTGACCTATTTCACTTCTCCCTAAAATTTAGTTTAGATGTATGGCTATTTTAGAGGGTTTGTCGACCGACTGACTAAAAAACTCACAGTATTTTATATATAAATGTAAGTAAGCATAATGCGAAAGATTTTAAAAGTCGGAATTTTCGGACACGTCTGTAGCCTTTCTCAATGAGAAATAAAAAATGAAGTGCGATATTTTTTGGCAGATATGGGGGGTTTCATGTGTTATATTACTGATGAAATCTAGTAGTTTTGGGCTAGTTATTTGACACGATTAGGGTTGTAGAGGGTTTGCACAATGCTTTTGTGTGGAAACTATTAAGTGAGTATGCCTAAATTTCTATTTAACCCTAGAATGTGCGTACTTATTTTAAAAATGTATTTTAACTCGGACATTCGGCATTCTTGCTGACATTTAAATGAAAACGATAATATTTTAAATGCTATTACTTTAAATTTCTTTTTTCTATTATATATATATATATATATATATATATATATATATATATATATATATATATATATATAGGTAAAAATCCGTGGTAAATAATCCAAGTGAATCCAAGTAATATAAAATATTCAAACTGATCCACAGAAGTGATCTCAATATATTTATTATAGAGCATATATGAATTACATGCAGATAAAATTCAATACCCCATATAATATATGGCCATTTCGCCCCGAACGGGTTTTTCAACACCAAGGAGTTACATAAAAGGAAGGAACTTTTTATATATATTAATACATATTTCTAAAGAATTAATGGGTTTGAATTTTTAATCCAAGATATTTATTACATAACATTGTAAGTGGTATTTTCACCGAGTAGGTAGATGGAACTTGTGTTGTTAAGGTTCATAGTTGTATCTTTTTGAGACAATGTTTCAAATCAATGAGCAAGGCAGATGACTTCTACTGTATAAAAAAAAGAAAAGAAAGAAAAACAAGAAAAGAAGAAAAAACTCACGGATTTGGACGAAAATAAAAAGACCCCAGGACTTCAAAATCCGCTAAAATATTTCATTCCTTAATACTAATAGTCAGTTGGGCATAGTTAAATTTGTAACGTATATCAATGTAGGTATAAAAAAGATAGCGAGGGTCACATAGAACTGAGCAGTGCCCCAACCCCTGTCAGGCTTGGTTCGTACATATATGTTTTCTCAGGTGTTCCAAAAACAGTGCTATTAATTCTATATTAGTGAATATACATAATATCCAACATCATGCGGATACGTAATCTTCAGGTACAGAATACTGTGCAGAATCAGTGAGTAGTCTGCAACTGAAGATTGCGTTATATATATATTTATATATATATATATATAAATATATATATAGTGCAACCTCGGCTCTCGAACGTCTCGCATGTCAAACAAATCGGTTTTCCAACAGAATATTCAAGATGAAAATGTCTCGGTTATCAAACAAAATTTCGGTTCTCGAACAACATCGCCGAACCCAGCCGAGAACCGAGCCGTGAACCGATCTGAGAACCGAGTCGAACCGAGTCGAACCGAGTCGAACCGAGTCGAACCGAGTTAACCCGAACGGAATCATTTCTTAGTCGACCGCCATGTTGTATACATTCGTGTGTTGTGCTGTGCTTTTCTTTTCCTATTTAATTGTACTGTGCCTTTTTTTTTTGTTCTCTTCATTAGTCCTCAGTCATGGCTCCAAAGAACGCTAGCAGTGATACTGGTAAAGGAAAAAGAAAAGTTAAGAGAAAAAACACTTGTTGATGATATTGTCTCTATGATGGTGATGATGATATTGTCTCTGTGATGATGATATTGTCACTTCCTACTCAGTTTCATATGGCAAAAGCAACGATCTCTACTATTCTTAGAAATAAAGAGACGATCATGTCTTTCCTTACTTTTCCAAACAATAACATCTTTTTCCTTTCCCTTCCACTTATGCCATCAACTCTCTTACATACGGTAAAATTGAAATGTTCGTCTATATTTTATCTGTTTAGTATTGTTTTTTTTTTTTTTAGATTTAATGATTTTCATTAGCTTCGTGTATAAACTTGTGCCCAAAATACTGTCGATAACGTTTAAATAAGCAGCCATCTTCAGACCAGGAAGGAACTAATCCATTTTACACACTTCCTACTGAAAAAATAATTTCGGTTTACGAACATTTCGGGTTACGAACGTGTTTTAGGAAAGAATTAAATTCGTGAACTGAGGTTCCACTATATATATATATCTGTGTGTGTGTGTTAATATATATATATATATATATATATATATATATATATATATATATATATATATGATGATAGACTCTCCCGTCGAATTCGTCGTATGGGGGTCAGGCAGATCAGTTCCTAGAAACTGAAAGCCCGACACCGACACATGAGATTTGATTATAGTGGTGAAGGCTTTGTGCAGGGCCATCCACACTTTTTGGAGTGCAGCGAATGCTACAAGGTCCCCAAACGACCATCCGCAGGTTTTGAATTCAGAGTTGTCCTTCTCCTAGACCAGTTGCCATCCAATATATATTAATTTAAATAAAATTTGTCATTTAGCTGATTGATGTTATAATCAATACCTCGACTGCAGAGTTTATATTAAATGTGATACGATTACTGTATGTGCTGTTTGTGTTTCTTGTTGCGACGTTGATTTTTTTCTCTTTATGTCTATTTGTATGTCGTTTTGTACGCGTGTACACGTGTATGTGTGCGTATTTGTATATATATATATTCCTCTATAGGACCTACACTTATGAATTTAAGCGCATCACTAGGTTGCGGTAAGGTCTCAATATTTTACAGTTGAAATAAATAGATATAACCGTAAGTTATACGCTAACAGTTTTTTCTATCACACTTCTTGCTGAGGGATTCTCTTCCTGCTTCTTGCTTACCAGTCAACTCTGATCTTCAAAAATTTAATCGTTATCTTCTTAATTCCTTTTATTGTTCTCTTTTTTTCTCACATATCGCCTCACGCCTCACTTGTGTCTTAGCGACTTTATTGTCTTGCTTTGGATGAAAGTTAAAATATATGTTGCCTCGCTCTGCCTTTTTTACAAGTACTTTCACGGTAATTGCTCCGAGGAGCTGCTTTCGCTTGTCCCTAGGCCTCGTGAATTTAAACGTCCCACGAGTCTGGCATCCCGCTCCCACCCCTACACCGTTGAAACTGTTAGATGTAGACGTCTCTTCTACTCCAATAGCTTCATGTCTCGCACATCTCGCCTATGGAACTCCCTTCCCTATTACTGTTTCCCTGACAAATACAATCTCCAACGGTTTAAGTGTAGCGTCAATCGACATTTCCAATTGCCTTGATCTATCCACTTCCCTTCTCCACATCCTTTCATTTTTCATTCCTATCTGCTCTCGCTCCAAATCTTCTGTAACCCCCTTGCCTTGATCGACCCACTGTCTTTCTCTTTCTCCACATCCTCTCCTTTACCACTCCTATCTGCTCTTCCTCCAACCCTTCTATAACCCCTTGCGTGATAGTGGCCTCCAGCCTTGCTTGGGGTGATACGCTTAAAAAAAAAAATGTCAGACTCTTAACCGAAGAAGGATCCAGACAGAATTTCGATTTTGCATTAAAAAAATCGTTTTTCAACTCTGATTTACACTTTACTTTCCTTAAATTTATGTATTCTCAACTGACATTTCATGTAACGTTTTATATCCACAATCCGGATGTTAAATTAGGTCACCACGGGTCCTAATGGCAGTTAATACGACTGCGACGGCACACCATTTACTTCCCCACATCCTACAGGATAACAACTTGACATCTTTCTTTCTCCCACTCTCTCAATATTAAATCACTATTCTTAATTTTTTTAACTTGGATTGAATTTTTCCATTCATATTTGGTTTACAAGACAGAAGATTTGAAACCGTTTTTTTATCGACTTCAATGAAATAAATATCACCTATGGTTTTTAAGTGTTTGTCATTATATAATAATTTTTGCTCTGTCTTTGACATAGAGCTCTCGACGGATCTATATCCTCTTGATATACGGATTACTAATAATTTTAGTATCACTATATATATATATATATATATATATATATATATATATATATATATATATATATAATAAAATATAAGATTAGGAAGGATCCACGCGCAATGCACTACCCTGGTTTCAACTTTATGGTCTCGTCAGGGTAGTTACTTAGAGGATGTTTAATCTGTAACACTATTCATGCCCCTCTGAAATAAGCAATCAAAGCGCCACAAATCAGATATATTAGAAGTGAATAGGTAAGGGGAGAGTTGGGGTGGGGTAACCGGAAACAAAAAAATGTTCAAAGGGTGTACTGAAGGTGCGTTTAAGAAAAGGTGCTACAACCATAAATCTAAACTGGAAAACCATGTGTGGGACTTTATAAAGAAATACAATAAAATCCCCAGCATAAAATGTAGTGTATTAAGGAGAGTTAAGCTTTAAAGATCTATTGATAATGTTTGTAGACAAAAGTAAAAGTTGGCCATAGTGACGTACTCAGACAAGCCCAACCTGCTAAACCAACGGTTTGAGGTAATCTCAAAATGTAGACAGCCCGATAAATATCCACTGAGTCAGTACGAGCTCGAATAAAGAAATTTTTTTTGTTTGTTTGTTTCCAGTTCCCCCAACTCTCTCGTTCTGATATATCTGATTTGTGGTGCTTTATTAATTTATTTAAGCGGGCATAAATAGTATTACAGATTATCCACAAGTAACTGCCCTGACGGGACCGTAAAGTCGAAACATGGGTAGTGCGTTGCTCGTGGATTTTTCTAATCTTGTATTTTATTACCAGCTATATAAATTCATTATTTCTGATTTGTGTATTGAGCACATTTAAAAAATATCTAATCGTTGGCCTGACTCTAGTCTTGCCTACTATTCTCCTTTTTAGTATTCAACGTATGCTAACCTTAACACCTCTCTCAGAGTACTTCAAGCACTTAAAAGAATCCAATAAAACAGTAAAATGAAATTAATATGAAAAGCTAGAATATGTAGGCCAATAAATGACCCACGTCCTTTGTACATACATAAGAAACTATATATTACTAAGTTTATAAAAATATAAGTTTACTGAATCAGAGAAATAAATTAGCTATTTTTTGCCGTCATTGTCATAAATTTTACTTAAATAATACTTAAATATAAAATTTTAAAAAATGTGACCTGGTAATATACATACGCATACTTGATATGAAAAAATAATTTTACATACTGTAAGTAATTCTAATACATTTACTTCGTTTTAAAAAGAAATATAGTCTATTAAAAATTAAAAGTGAAAATTTTTAAAAATTGTAGTTAAATAAAACGTATTCTAAGCTAAACATCCCCCCAAAATCTTTAAATATACAAATAGAAAAAATGCCGTAACAATTTTTTGCCGAAAACAATAAAATTAAAAAAAAACCCTAGACGACATGCATTTAGCGGATGTCAGAATTCGGTGGAAAATACATCCCTACCCATCCCTAAACATAACTCCTTTTTCGAACGTAACTAATACCTGATACAACAAAAGTTAAAGAAAAATGAACACGCTACCACCCCTTGTCTGGATGAGTGGATTTCTCTGTATCCTTGGAAACAGCGAATTATGTATTTTTGCTGTGCCTTTAAAACTCAGTAAATTTTAAAATAAGTTACTCCAAAATTCGCTTGAGTATGAAATGGAACTAATGTTATTAATTTAATTACAAAATTAAATTCGAAGCTTTTAGCTTCCATTTTTTGAAACATGGTTATTACTGTGTAGCGAAAAAAAAACATATTTTAAATCAGTTAATTTATAATATTAATGCTCTGTAAATTTACATTCAGCACTATTTTGTAAAAATAAAAATATCTATAAGAACACCGGATTATATATCTTACTGTTCTTTCTTTCTTTATATATATATATATATATATATATATATATATATATATATATATATATATGAAGTAATATAGTCTTAAAGTGTGCTATATTTATGGGATAAAGTGCTCAATATCAGAGATAGAGCATGTGTAAATATAAAAGTGAACATAGAAGTCAACACTTAGAGGCGACAGTCTGTTTCATGCTTGATGCAATCGTGGCCTGACGATTGCATCTATCATGAAACAGACTGTCGCCTCTAAGTGCTGACTTCTATGTTCACTTTTATATATATATATATATATATATATATATATATATATATATATATATATATATATATATATATATATATATGTCTTTTTGTGTAGAGTTATATAATATTATTGAATTGTCAAGATTGTTGAGAAAAAGGTATTTTTTAATTAATACATTTTTATTTAATGTCGTCGTTCTCCTGCTTACAAAAGAATATTTCCCCATGTTTTCAATGCAGCTTGGTCGGATATCTCAAAACAGAAGATAGGAGGACTGATAATTTCAAAGGGTTCATCTACTGAATTCATTGGAACCTCTAAATAAATAAATGGTAAATTCCCTCTGTTCGCCCGTGTATCTGAAACCCTTCTAACTCGGACCATCCTTGCTCTGCATAAATATATTATGCCTTTTTGGAACCAGGATGATTCCGGGATTAAAAACCTGCCCTTCATCATCGGCCGAGCATGTGAGCAACGATGAGGTTTGGGAGAGGATGCAAACTAGTAGGAAGCTTATATTTAACATCAGGAAGAGGCAGATGAAATTTCTGGGACACGTAATGAGAAATGAGGACTTGGAGAATCTGATACTCACAGGTCGAATACAGGGAAAGAGAGAAGGCTGCTATGGATATCATGGACAGAGCGTGTGTGCAACGATGAGGTCTTAGAGAGGATGCAAACAAGGAGGAGGCTTATCCTTAACATCAGGAAGAGGCAACTGAAGTTTCTGGGACATATAATGAGGAAGGAGAGCCTGGAGAATCTGATACTCACAGGTCGAATAGAGAGAAAGAGAGACAAGGGAAAACAACGCATGACATACCTAACGGGCTTAAGGAAGTGGATGACAGAACGTGGTCTGGGGGAGGTAGGTAGCAGAGGGAAAGAACTTTAGGGATAGAGGGATGTGGATAGCAATGATCGCCTACGTCCTGAAAGGACACGGCACATAAAAAGAAAGAATAAGTCTAGATGAGTAGGAAACTTTTAAAAATTCAAATTTAAAATAACTTTAAAAAAATTAATGATTTTAAAAAGGATTTGATATTTACTTTATATTTTATATTTAGTTTAAAGTAACTTAACTTTTTTTAACTTAAATTTTTTTGTTTTAAATTCAGTTTAAAATATCTCAAAAACTTTGTGAATTGAGGAAATTATTTTTATTTCTTCAAAATGACAAGGAATCAGAGTTAAAGTGAGAGATTTCGTGACGTGAGGTTTTTAAGTTCCACAGAGTTTGGGATTTGAAGAACTCAGCTCAGTTGAAGTTCCACGGAGTTGATGATTTGAAGAACTCGATTTTCGACCTTAATTGAAATTTAAGCCCAAATCGGTCTTTTTTGCCGGAATTGGTCTTATAGCCAGAATCAGAGTTAAAGTGAGGTTTTAAAATTCCATGGAATGAATTGAAGAATTCAATGTTATTTCTTCAAAATTATCATTGCTGGTCCAGAAATCCCAATTAGCCCACTGCAGGAACTTGTTTAAAAGTCCGCACGGAGTGTGACTTTTCAGCTAGTTTATAATAAATTGTAAAGAAAAAAAGAAGAAAAGCAAATATAAGGTCGCATGAAGTGAGGAACCATGACACGGAAAAAAAGAGTGGCTCGGAAGAGGAAGGGGTTAAAAGGGAAAGAAGAAAAAACTGGAGAAGGTGTTGGAAATTGGAAAAAAAGGACAAGAGAAGACGGAAGAACAGGAAGAAAAGAGACTAACAGAAGAAAGAGGAAGAGGCTAAAAGTAAAATAGAAGAGGAGAAGAAGGCGTTGAGAAGAGTAAAAAAGAGGGGGAGGAGGAGGTGAAAAAGACTAAAAGAGAAAAGAGTTAAAAGGAAAATAGAAAAGGAGGAGGGGCATGGAGGAAGTTGTGACGACCCATGATCGCCTGTGTACTGAAGGAATGTGCCACATAAGAAGTAGAAGAAGAATTGGATTTGAATAATTGAAATCGAAATCTCAAAAATGTGGTATATCGGAATATCAACAATTCCCGTTGTAGTTGGAGCCCTCGGATTGGTTGGACAAGATTCCAGTAGACTCATTGAAGGGATTCCTGGAAGCCCATGCCTTAAAGAAATGCAAAAAATTGTTCTCATTAGTACAGCCCACACCTTACGAAGGGCTTTATTTATGTAAGATATGTGTTTTTTTTTGTTTTTTTTTTATTGGTCAGTGGAAAATGTCATGATGCCATTTTTACCTTAGGTCTCTGGGCGGGATCTGGAAAGAAATATGTACACACCAGAAATCAAAGGAAATAAAATAATAATAATTATTATTATTATAACACTCTTGGATCCTTAAGACACTGGAAATGTACAAAGTCTCCCCCGTGATAGTAAATTTCCTTAAACCCAACATGGGAATATGGGCATAATCATATTATACCAAAATCACACAAGAGAAACTGCCACATCGAACCGCTTGAGTATTCTACGAGGACTCTTTCAAGGAGACCTTCTGTAACCCCTTCTATTTTGTCTGCCCTTAATCCCCCTTACGCGTGAACTAAACAATAACAGCTATGGATACAAACTAAACAAGAAAGTACTCAATCACCTACTCTACACGGATGATCTGAAACTCTTGGCCAAAGAGAACAATGAATTGAAGGGTCTCCACAATACTGTAAAATGTTTCAGTGACAACATAGGCTTGGATTTCAGATTAGATAAATTTGCAAAAGTAACATTCAAGAAAAGGAGAATTACAGAAACACTCAATAGATTTAGACCTTGTCACAAAGATTAGAGAACTGGAACAAGAAGAAGCTTATAGGTACCTAGGAATACAGCATACCCAAATGAAGGAGGAAGTAAGAAAGGAATACTACGGTGTGCGTCCGGTACTGAATACCAACTTGAATAAAAAATAAAAAACAACAAAAAAACAGAATATCAGCCACAAACACCTTGGCTGTCCAATACTCTTTGCACATACTTAAGTGGACCATGGCTGACATTAAGCTAATGGACGCCAAAACGAGGAGGCTTCTCACCTGACACCAGATGCATCATCCCAAGGCTGATGTTGATTGTCTGTATGTCCGCAGATCCGAAGTAGATAGAGGATTAGTTCAACTAGAACTGTCTTACAAGATTAGATACCTGAAAATCACAGAAGATTGTGTCAAAAAGCATGAAAGAAGTAAGAAACTTTATACAGTAATAAAGGAAGTCAACAAGTTCAAAATGGAGTTTCAAATCGCTGAAGAAATGCAAGTAAAGCATAATACATCAACTACATCTGCAAAATACTTAAAAAAATAAAGCAAAGGCTAATGCAACTGACCAGATACAGAAACGATGGCAAGATACGCCTCTTCACGGTCAATACTCTGCCCGTACCAAACAAGCTGATTTGGACACACCCCTTATCCATTTTGTGGCTACGTAGTGCACGGTTAAAAGCAGCGCAGGACCAATGCTTGCTAACTAGAAATTACCAAGCACACATACTGAAAAATTGTGCTTACCCAAAATGCAGGTTCTGTGATAAATATGCAAAAACAAGTGACCATCTTGTATCAGGTTGCGCGGTATTGGTACCCACTGAATATAAAACCCAGCATGACAGAGTGGGCCAATATCTGAACAGGAATATATGCAACTTTTACGGAGAAGAAACTACAAGAAATTGGTATGAACCCTACCCAGACGCGGTTACAGAGATAGGACCTGTAACAATTTTATGGGACATTACAATACGCACATCAAAACAATCAAAGTACAAGAACCTCGAATCGAAATCTCAAAGATGTGGCACATAAGGACATCAACAACTGCAGTTGTAATTGGAGCCCTCGGATTGATTGGAAAATATTGCAATAGAATCAATAGATAAACCTGGTAGGCCATGCCTTAAAGAAATACAAAAGATTGTTCTCACAAGTACAACCGGCACCTTACGAAGGGCTTTATCTGTGTAAAAAATGTGTTTTTTTTGTTGTTTTTTTTTGCTCAGTGAAAATGTCATGATGCCATTTCTGACCTTTGGTCTCTGTTTGGGACCCGGAAGAAATGGGTATACATCAGAAAGCAAAGGAAAAAAATAACAATAATACAAGTCCAGCTCACACATTAAGAAGAGCTTTATCTATTTAAAATGTGTGTGATCTTAGTTTATATATATATATATATATATATATATATATATATATATATATATATATATATATATATATATATATATATAAGATCAGTGGAAATTGTCATGCAGCTATTTCAGACCTCAGTTGATACCGGAGAGGAAATGTGTATACTACATAAATCAAAGGAAATACTACTACTACTTCGACTACTACTACTACTGCTGCTACTACTACTAACAATAATAATATTAATAATATGGTCAATATTCTGCCCGTACCAAAGAAGCTGATGTAGACAAACCCCGTACCTATCAATGGTTACGTAGTGCAGGGTTAAAAGCTGAACATGAAAGTTTTATTCGTGCTGCACAGATCCAATGCTTGCTAACTAGAAATTACCAAACTGAAAATCCGTGTTAGCCCAAAATTCAGATTCTGTGATAAATACTCAGAATCAATTGACCATCTTGTATCAGGTCGCATGGAATTGGCAGCCATTGTATATAAAACCCGGGATGACAGATTGGGTCACTGGAAAATCTGCAACACTGACGGAAAGGAAACTTCAAGAAATTGATATGAACACCACCCAGACAGGCATCTACAGGCCATACAGGCATCTAATAATTTTATCGGACTTTACAATACACACGGACGGAACAATCAAAGCTAATCGTACAGACATCGTGATCAAAGACCACAAAAGTAGAATGTCCCTTTTTATTGATGTGGCAGTCCCTGCAGATTGTAATGTATATTTGAAGATCTTCAAAAATCTATAAAAATACAAGAATTTTTTAATGAAAATGTTAAAAAATGTGGCACATACGGGCATCAATAATTCCAGTTGTGGTTGGAGCTCTCGGATTGCTTGGAAAAGGTTCCGATCGACTCATTGAAGGGATTCCCGATAGCACATACCTTAAAGAAATACAAAAAAAAATGTACTCACTAGTGCAGCCCACACATTACGAAAAGCGTTATCTATATAAAATGTGCGTGATCTTTGTTTTCGTTTTTTGTTTGTTTATTAAAAAATGATCAGAGAAAATGTCATAATGCCATTTCTGATCTCAGTTCTCTGGTTGGGACTCGAAAGGAAATCAGTATACAACAGAAACCAAAGGAAAATAATAATAACAATAATAATAAAACTTTTGATGATCAAGCAACCACTATCCTGGGCAATGCCAGGTGACTTGCAGGTTTATTATGCTTTTCTTAACAAACCTTCTTGAGCAGCAAATAAATTCATTTTCATTTACAAATCTCAGAAATCTTTATTTATGGAATGTATTCTCCCCTCCACAAAAAAACTCCTTCTTGTGATTTACTCTGATTCCAATTTCTGTAACTATTCTTCCACAATCCGCCATTCTTCACAAACAATGCAACCATAGTCCTGCCTTTATTTTTCTGGTGATGGATTTTTTATCTTTTTTCTTTACATCTCTTAGAATTCATTTGTTCGATTCACTAGTGTTTATTTACGAGGAAAGAACAATTAAGTCGGCCATATTTGTTTTCTTTCAGAATTCCATTTTGATAAGATGCTAAATTCTCTTGTTTCTTAAACATACAAATAACTTCTTGATGGTTTTTATTTTAATTTTAGTTTAACACTTGTTCTTATGCTTGCAAGCAAGAACGGCCAGTCACAGGTATTTATACGGGAAAAGTTAATTAAGCCAAACCGTTCTCGTGTTAAAATGAAGCAGAAGACAATGAAATCAAAGAATAAGTCGTGGAAAATTACAATAAATAGTAATAGTAATGGTGAAAATATAAGAAATTTAAGCTGCTTGAGCGTGCATCGTCTACCATTCAGAGAGAAAGCAGACGCTCTTGTTTAATTTTCAAATTTCCAAACTATTTTTGGTACATTTCAATTTGTGGGAAAACAGCTGCATTTATTTTCCTCCAAAACCAATAAAATGATTTCCCTCCAAATTCCGAGATGTGCATTTGGAGCCTATCTGTGGGTTATTTAAGTGAGGGCTTGGATTTAATTTTCGGTGACGACGAACAGCTGCTGCAGGAATCCAGGTCATCCCAGCCCAGAAAGTAAAACAACGAACCAGACGAGAATTGAAAGGAACATCAAAGTCGCTCCCACACCAAAGAAAATTCTTCAGCTGGTGTGCTTGATTTGTTCTTCGCTGTTACCACGAACTTTGCTTCTAAAATTGTACCAATTTTTTGAAAATTATCCAGAGAAATATTTTCTTCATTTTTATGTAGTTTTATTTTCTAAGGAACATTATAATTTCTACTGTAAAAAGGCATATTTCATTTTCATTGATAATTTACATACATGTTATTGGTCATCATTTGACACACAATCCACTTAATTTGTGAAATTCATTCACATTTGTGTGTTAACAATAAATTTATAGTCTGTTTTTAAACTCGATCGTGTCGCCTGTCTTTTTGGCGTGCCAATATAAATTAAATGTTACCCCAAGCATTTGTTTGAACTATTTTTTTCCTAGCTTTTTTGACCAGATGAAAAATCCTATAAGATTAGCCGTTTCCTTATAAGGAAACTTTCAGCATTTACTGATCGAATTTATTGTCGGTTGATGTTTATAGAATCTTTTCTCAAAAGAATTTTTTAGAAAATAGATTTCTCATGTTCACTAACTGTTATTACTCTTTCTAGTGGTGATAGATGTTTCCTTCCCAATATATCTTTAAAGTAGTGTGGAGTGGAAAGTGAATATCTTGACTATGTCGTTACTTTCTCTTCAAGTTCAAGTTGCGCTATACATTTTAGTTGTTGCAGCCGTTGGGAGTCCCCAGGGATGTGGTTTCTGTTATTTGCTACAGTTTGTAATGATATTCACTAACCGCCCCACGCAAGCGGATGTGACACAAGGCCGAGTTTATTGTGGGGTATCCGAGCCCCTAGGCTCGGCCAAAAATTCCCTGTATACCACGTAAAAATGGGGTCGATTAGATAAAAAATGGGGTCGGTGAGTTTTGTCTCCCGAGACAAGATTCTGCCCTTCAACATAGCCTCGTTTGGGGATCCTCTCTGCTCGGAGGCAGAGACTTTGACCAGCACACTTCCGAAATAATCCAGATAGAGTTTGTGATTATGTAGCGCCAGCCCACTAGATCTAATGAAGAATAGTCTTCTCTAGGACCTGATGGCTTCACTTGTTCGAAGCCATATTGAACCATTGATCCGAGAAAGCGGTGGAATACAGCTGACAGTTTAGATATTTCTGAACGGCTTTGGCATCATGCATGACCTTCATATGAAAGTCTCGATCTGACAAGGTTATTTAAGAACATGGCTCGAGTTTTTAGGTAAATGTTTTGGTTTTGTAGCAATTTGCCATGTTGGGTCTAACGACTTCTAGCGTTTAATTTCCTTATCTCGTTCACTAAATATGTTATAACTGATCCATAAAACGAGGTATTTGAAATGTTTAGTATTACCTAATTCCACATCCAGAATTTTTATGATGGATTCAAAGTATGTGCCATCATTGCCTTCATTCCAATTCCATGTCAAAGTTTCTGTTTTGGAGTCTTGTGTATGACGATAAACTACATCCGACGGCAAGGCCTCTGATCCGGACGTTTTGAGAAGTGTGGAACCGCCTCTTAATTGCTGTTGTTCCCAAGTGGTAGCACCTGTTAGGGTCCCAGCTATAAGCAAAGAGTTAACCTCAAAACTGTGTTCAAAACAATATGAAAATGTAAAAATAGACTTTTAAAGTAAAAAACCAGCAATACCTTTTTGAAAAAGAAAAATTACCGGCAATACATTTCTGGAAAAAAATATTACCAGCAATACATTTCTGGAAAAAAATATTACCAGCAATACATTTCTGGAAAAAAATATTACCAGCAATACATTTTTGGTAGCAGTAAAAAAAAGTTGGAAAAACGCTTGTTTATATGGATAGGAGGGGAAGATAACGATTAACTCTAGAGTTGAACAGGTTAAGATTGTGCTGATAGGGGAAATATCCTCTTGGGAGTCGGTTCCACATAGCAGTGGTTTGTGGGAAGAAGCCGTTCTAGTGGAGTTTGCTTCTCACCGATGGAATACGGAAATTGGCGAGACCAGTTAATATAGTTCGTCTGAGCACTTTCTCTGGAAGTAGCGATAGAGCAGCAAGAGCCTTGCCACATGTCGCCTGTATATATATATATATATATATATATATATATATATATATATATATATATATATCAGACATTTATGTTTATACGTTCTTTTTATAGATACAAATATTTAAATAAATGCTCTGTTTATAATAAATTGCTTAAATATTTGTATCTATAAAAAGAACGTATAAACATAAAAATGTCTTAAAAATAATTGTCGGACTTTGTCCATTTCATAATGTGTGACGTCATATATATATATATATGTATGTGTGTGTGTGTGTGTGTGTGTGTTCCGTATATTTTGGCAGCATATTTTCATTTAAGCATGTCTGATTAAACAATTCAAACACACACACACACACACACACACACACACACACACACACACACACACACATATATATATATATATATATATATATATATATATATATATATATATATATACGAATGTCAGTGTGTCACACTTTTTCATCTTTACACCTAGGGGCCGTAGCCCTATATATCATACCATTTTGAAATCAGGCCGACTTTGCGAGCAAATTAAAAACATTCCTGTCCGGATCCGGACCCGCAAACCTGAAATTTGGGATTCACAAGTTTTCAATTCTGCGATTGTTTTCGGCCATTTTTTAACGTGATATTTGCGACGAATTCTTTATACGATAACACTTTATAACTTGGAAACAAATTTGGTAATAATCGAAATTAATTGTGAAACCCAGCGAAAGTCACTAATGAAATAAAAAATAAATTGTTTTTACAGAACGTAAGGACCTACGTACATCAAATTGTCTTAAAATTAACTGATGACAGAAAAAATTAACGTTGACTTTTAAAAGGTAAGCTTAAATTCTAATGCAATACTTAAAAGCAGCGATCAATTTTGAGTTCTTCTGTAGTTTATTGTTGGCTATCACATTTACTTCTCCCAGTCGATTGTGATGAAGTAATTTACACTATTATATAATATATTTGGGTAGCAATTCCTCTTTTATGCAAGTTTCGTTAAAAACAACTAACAAGGTGCTGTGGTTAAGTTTTTTTATATAATTTTTCATGCGTTCTTTTTTCAGGGCATAAATTATATAAAAATTGTTCAAATGTTTTATATATCCAAGTGCTTTCGGTTATACTTTTAGCCATTATCAAGGAGGAATTTTATTTTACTTTTAACTGAATATATGGATTGTTTTATGCATATATCTAGAGTTATAGGAATGTTTTATATTCCCAACACGGTCATCATATTGTGACCGTGTTCATTATTGAATGTTGACGTTTTCTGTTTGTATTAATAATGTTTCCATTGTTTTTAGCCATTTTTACATATGGATGAGGCTATTATATTTGTATTATCGACGAGTATGCTACGAATAGAGATTGGTAGGTCACCATGTACATCTAAATGAGACCTAATTGAACTATGGTCAGAGAGATGTAACATAAGCATTCTTGTTAAACATGTTGCAGTATATCCAATATAATTATTTATGAATTTGGATTGGTCAGTGTTATGGTTCAAGTTCCTTGTACCACGGTGATGGTCCAAGGTAGAACCAATGAAGAATAACTCGAACACAGATATGGAATAACACAGATATATTACAAACAGAAATATATACAAAGAAGTAGAAGTATTAGTAATGACTATCAGATTTGGTTAGAGTG
The DNA here is from genome assembly GCA_964036315.1 of Acanthosepion esculentum. Taxonomy (NCBI): domain Eukaryota; kingdom Metazoa; phylum Mollusca; class Cephalopoda; order Sepiida; family Sepiidae; genus Acanthosepion; species Acanthosepion esculentum. The sequence continues at coordinate 62,450,373 of OZ038510.1, forward strand.
AACTATGTTGTCTCGACAAGTATCACTATTCCAATGTCTTACAGTAATCGTCTGACTCTGTCTCTGACTCTGTCTCTGACTCTGTCTCTGACTCTGTCTCTGACTCTGACTCTGATAGTATTTACTGCCCCCCACGAGGGATAGATCTGGCACAAGGCCGAGTTTACCGTGGGTATTCCCGAGCCCGTAGGCTCGGCCAAAAAATGCCCGTAGAACCCGTATAAACGGGATGGGGTTGGTCAACCTCTCCGAACGAGGCTCTGCCCTTCGGCGGAGCGTCGTCCGGGTTCCTCTCTGCCCAGAGGCAGAGAGTTCGACCGTCTAGCCGAGTCGTCCAAAAACGACTGACTCTGAAGTATTTAGTATCCTCCCCACGAGGGACAGATGTGGCACAAGGCCGGGTTTAAAGTGGGGTACCCGAGCCCGTAGGCTCGGCCAAAAAATAGCCCGTAGAACCCGTATAAACGGGATCGGGGTGGTCAACCTCCCCGAACGAGGCTCTGCCCTTCGGCGGAACCTCGTCCGGGTTCCTCTCTGCCCAAAGGCAGAGAGTTCCCCTCTGCCTCAGAGGCAGAGAGTTCGACCGTCCAGCCGAGTCGTCCAAAAAGGACTGACTCTGAAGTATTTAGTGTCCTCCCCACGAGGGACAGATGTGGCACAAGGCCGGGTTTAAAGTGGGGTACCCGAGCGCGTAGGCTCGGCCAAAAAATAGCCCGTAGATCCCGTATTAACGGGATCGGGCCGGTCAACCTCCCCGAACGAGGCTCTGCCCTTCGGCGGAACCTCGTCCGGGTTCCTCTCTGCCCAAAGGCAGAGAGTTCCCCTCTGCCTCAGAGGCAGAGAGTTCGACCGTCTAGCCGAGTCGTCCAAAAAGGACTGACTCTGAAGTATTTAGTGTCCTCCCCACGAGGGACAGATGTGGCACAAGGCCGGGTTTAAAGTGGGGTACCCGAGCCCGTAGGCTCGGCCAAAAAATAGCCCGTAGATCCCGTATAAACGGGATCGGGCCGGTCAACCTCCCCGAACGAGGTTCTGCCCTTCGGCGGAACCTCGTCCGGGTTCCTCTCTATCCAAAGGCAGAGAGTTCCCCGCTGCCTCAGAGGCAGAGAGTTCGACCGTCTAGCCGAGTCGTCCAAAAAGGACTGACTCTGAACTGCTGACTCCTCTTGAGGCGCAGTATTTATGATGTCCGGAATAGTCCATTATTATTATGGGTAAGTTCCCATAATAGTCAGGAACACACTTCCTCAAGGGACATGTGAATTCATATATATATATATATATAATAATAAAGATGAAATCTGTGTGTATGTCTGTGTGTCCATCTGTCTGAACATCTATAGGAAGAACAACTACTTCACCGATCTTCCTTAAATTTGGTAAATAGATAATAGACATAAAAAGGAATCTAATGAGCTATGTTCGATTTATTTTTCTAGGGGGCAAAGAGAGCAGACCCCCCCACCCCCGAAAGTAAATGTACCCATGGATTCAAAAACTACTGGACAGATTTTTATGAAATTTGGAACATAGATTTCAGGCATGAGATTGGATGTAATATGCTACGTATAAGTATATATTATTTTGAGGTCCCCGGGTCCGGGGGCACAAAACCCTCAATTTTTTCCCCTTCGATTTAAATGAAATTTAAACTTAGGTAAATGACCTGAAATGATGCTTACTGCCAAAACATCAGCCAATTTCAATAATATCAAGATACCCTAAGGGGGGGCTTAACCCCCACTATATTAAAAATTCTGGAAACCCATAATTTGAGTGCTGGAACCTCTATTATCACGGTGTTTTCACCATAGGGCTATATGTTTAGCCATCTTGATATATTTTGAAGCCAACTCCCAGTGTATTTGTACAGTGTCTGAGGAGGTGGAGGTGGGGGGGGGGCTTAGCCCAGTAAAAAAATTTAAACAACACAACCATTGGATAGATTCTCATGAAATTTGAAAGAGATTCTACGTATGACATCTAATGACATAGACTATATATATCTAACTTATTTTTTAAAAAGTGGGGGCTCCAGGGGTGCAAAAATCCCCGTCTAAAAAACTGTTTCCATAGATGTAAATGAAATTTAAGCCATACCATTTTTTTTTACATTCATTTCATTTTTGAATCCAAACATTTGTGCTATATACCGTACCTATGAACACTAATGGGTATGTCCCAATCCTCATGAACATGTTGGACACTATTGTAAGTCGGGGTAATATGCTGTCTAAGTAGTCTACCACTAGCAGTGGTTTACCTACTTCACGCCGCTGGCGAGTATTGTATTTTGTTGATGTTATAAAGATTACCATTTCATTTCCACCCTCCGTTTTGGTTATTCGTCATTCAGTAACCGTTTCTAGGTTACAACAATTTGATTGAGACCGCAAATTTAGTTTCCGATAACCTACATAATAGCTACTGTTTCAATCTTATATAATGATCCAATTATTATGGATCCTAGTGTAGGTCTTCCATAAATTTTGTCTCCTTTGCACTAAGGAGGCATCAGTGTTGACCATGTTCACCATAGTCTATGAATATAGAATCCAGTGCAGTACATAATCTGTTCAATGAAACAACGTTAAAGATTAACACTCACGAGTCAGACACTTTATTGAATCTGACTATATCGCCAATACCACCAGCAGCTGTTCCGTAATTCTTCAGTCTTCGATATCAAAGGCTGGCAGTGAATATTCCGGAAAAAACATGGCTGCCTTTATACACGTAGTATTGAATATTTTTAAACCTTTCTGATTGGTTAACTCTTCTATTGGTGAACTATAAAATGCGTCAGCTCATTTTGGCAGGCTCACTAGTACACCAAGGAACGCAATAACTCCAACAATCACTTGAACCCATCCAATAACTACAATTTCATTAAAATGCAACTTTACAATGTATTTGAATTCTTGATAAAGCCGTTAATCTTATAATCACCAAACCTAAACAGCTCTATATTTTTCAGATGTCTGTTTTGCCAGCTGACTTTTGTAAATAATAATTAGGCTACACCCTTACTACAATGTCTCTCAAAAAGTTCCGTTTTGGACCACCTAAGCAATCCCGGCGGAGGAAAAGAGAAAGAGCAGAAGAAACTGAAGATCAGCTGATCAAGAGAAGGGAAGAAAACGCGGAAAGGCAAGCAGCTTCACACGCATCACGAAGTCAGGAACAAGCGGATCTAAGGCGAAGATTAGATGCTCAACGGGATGCAGCAGCAAGACAGTCTGAAAATCAAGAAAAAGCTGACAGAAGACGTACATTAAATGCTCAACGGACTGCAGAAGCTAGACAATCTGAAACTCAAGACGAAACTGTAATGAGACGTAGCATGGATATTCAGCGGACTGCATCTGCCAGACAATCTGAAACTCCAGATGTAAGAGAAAGGAGACTCAGAATGAATCCTCGTTTACCACCCCCCAAGCTATGGGCAAAGAGCAGGACAGACCGGGTTCTATAACCCTGGATGGCAACTGGTCTACCGAAGAAAGAAATGTTAACCTACTGCGGGTAGAAATCTGCCTCAGTCAAGTATCTTTCAATACATGATCGCCTAAGCGCGTATCACGCATGGCGCATAACTGACTGCTCTGATACGTTTAGTGGATCGTCGACTCCCAATGCCTATATCAATCAGAGAGGAATTCCCTTGGGCGGATTTCTGGGTCTCAGGGTATGAATATTTTATTTTTCTGCAATCTTCTATATAATAAAATTGATTTAAATACACTGAACTTTTATTGAACCGTTTCTTTATGGGATTAAAATACTCTGTCATTCTGTTGAACATTTTGTGTCTTCGGTAGACCAGTTGCCATCCAGGGTTATAGAACCCGGTATGTCCTGCTCTTTGCCCATAGCTTGGGGGTGGTAAACGAGGATTCATACCTTTCCTAAGGGTATTAGCATGTAAGTGAATGTAATGGATTCGACTGGAATTCGAACTCGGCTCTCTGATTCCTTAATCTGATCCATTACCGTGCCCTCTATTAGAACAAGTCTCGCGTAATCTGAAATGAAATGCATTTCTAGAAATCGTAAGAAACTGACTCTCTGGAAAGAGTACGAGATAGAAAGAAATTCATTATATTGTGTTGTTTTTTCGCTTTTTCTAGAAAATCAACATTGCACTTAGTGTGAAATCTGGGGTTCGATGTGATAAGTATTGACACCAAAAATTAGATTCATAGTTTTTATCAATTCTTGAGCATTTTGTTTTAAAGATCGTCTGAAAAATGTATCTAATATCTAATTTCCGCACGTTTTTGCTTGCAAACTGACTTCGGCCTTGCTAGTTTATCGGAATTACTGTTTCTTGCAATGTCGCGGTGCGTAGCACGACGCTTTCAAGGAGGCGGCCTGACTCGTCTAGAATCAGGTCGGGGTTGCTGTTGGAGCCGATATGATGTGAAACCCGAAATCGGCGATGAGAACAGTGCATCACAGAAGACCACCTTTGATGCATCTAAAATGTATGATTTAACAGTAATCATTGTGCCATGCGTCTTGTTCACATAAAATTTGTAAAGCTTCAGTAAATTATAAATTTTATAAGGCTGTGCTATAAGGCTTTCATTGATCACAGGAATGAAATTCCAACGCTACGATTTTGAACCTAAACTTAATCTTTAAACTCATTTCCTAAAATACTGTATGAATACTGGAAAAGAAATATTTTCTGTCATTATTTATCATGTCAAACCCCAACTTGCAAATTGAGTCCAATACCAAGGTTCCAAAATCGACCTTCCCTATTGTGCATATGTGTTCGTTACAAATCTCTCTGTTCATTCAGGAATTAATGACATGACGACAGGTGGCTACATTAGGGCTACGATCTCTTCTTCACGGTTCTTAACTAAAAAACGTCCCCCACCCAGTCACTCATTTCCTTTACTTATATTGATAATGGCTCTGGTATCCACGAGATGCTTTATTAGCAAAATAGTTCATAAATGTTTCGTTATGAATACGTCCATTGTTGGAAAACCAGATGTCACATTTTCCTTGCGTTGTCGCTCGAATATATATTTTCATTAATTTTATATATGCAGTGTGCTAGATACGAATTAAAAAGTTTAATATTTATTAAATATACAATGGCAAGTAAAAAAAAAAGTCATTTATTTTATCATATAAGTGACAAAAGAACACTGTCAAATATATCGTACATCAAGATATATGACAGATTGACATCTCTTTTTCTCAACAAAGTTAGCACCTCTTTCAATGGCAGTGTTCCACCTCCAAATGAGGGTATGTACCACAGCAGGCTACTTAAAGGAGTTTTCACTTCTTCATCACCACATGACTTAGAACCCGGGAATATGTTTGGTCCGATGAACGAGGCACTGAAGTGAAAAAGTCATGGCTTTGATGAAGAAGTGAAACTCGCTGATTATCTGCATATTCTTTTACTTTCAATGTGTATTAATCGCTGTAACTTCATAGACAGACAGACAGACAGACAGACAGACAGATAGATAGATAGATAGATAGATAGATAGATAGATAGATAGATAAGGAACAGACAGAGATAGATAGATAGATAGATAGATAGATAGATAGATAGATAGGAA
>OZ038510.1:62458466-62503466 GCA_964036315.1 Acanthosepion esculentum
AGAAACAATATATTAGTAGGAGAAAGAAAGTAAGAGAGAAAGAAAGAACGATTATTAAAAGAAAGAATGTATTAGTAGAAGAAAGAGAGAATGAAAGAGAGAGAGAAAGAAAGAAAGTAAAATTATTAAAAGGAAGAAATGTATTAGCAGAAGAAAGAAACAAACAAAGGAACTAAGAAAGAAAGAAAAAAAGAATGAAAGAAAGAAAGAAAGCAGGAAGGTAGAAAATTTAAGAAGAAATAAAAAATCAGACATAGTTAAAAAAAGGAAAAAATAACTACGGTTTTGTTTTTTCCTCTTTGTGCCTTTTGATTATGTCTGTGTTTATTGCTTTAAAGCAGGGAAGTAAAAGTTCAGTTTGTAGAAAGAACGAAATATCAAGCAAGAAAGAGAGAAAGAGAGAAAAAATGTGAGTAGAAAGAAAGATAGCAGGCAAGAAATAAGGAAAAACTGCAAGTAAACAATCAAACAAAAAAGAAAGAAAGAAAGAAAGAAAGAATATGCCAATTAACAGAAACAATAAAGAAGGAAAGAAAGAAAGAAAATCAATCCTTTGTCAAGGTCAGTTATATCCTATCGGTGTATCTGTCATTGGAAGGCGAACACTTTCCTCTGCATTAATATCACCACCAGCACTGTCAACACTGTTACTCTCGCCATCTCCATCATTGTTAGCCCTTGTATTATTACGATTATTATTATTACTCTCGCCACTAAGTTATCTCCGCTGTCGTATTTGTGTCAAGTGTTTGCGTGTCAAAGAGCAGAGCGAATTATCACATTCATCAGATGAATGCCATTAAAAGGACCTACAAACCAACGTTGTTCTTCTAAACAAACAGGCGCGACATCACATAACGAATAACAAACCCTGTCGAGGCAGTGAGTTAACTTCTAAGCAAGGGCAAAAATAACGGCTTGGCGATCAAATTCCAAAAAGATAACATCCACATAACAACAATTAAAAAAAAGTCTAACTCATGACTGACCCCTGTCAAGGTTAACAATGAGTGTAACAGTCGTATTAAGAAACCAAAATACTAGGAGACGGGGCAGCTTCTTTAAAAACCAAGTAATATACTAGTGAACTGTTATGTAATATCAATTCTCTTTTATGGCAGTGGATGCTGGAAAATCTCATCACAGTTTAAGAGAAAATTGGAAGAAACAGAAATACGGTTCTACAGAAGGATGCTGAGAATATCATGGGCCGGGCATGTAAGCAACTAAAACGTTTCAAGGAAAATGGAAACAAAAAGGACACATACTCAGAATCAGAAAGACAGCTGAAATTTCTTGGACACATAATAAGGAAAGAAGGTATGGAAAATTTGACACTCAAATTGACATATCAAAGGCAAAAAGGGACGATGGAGGCATCGGGCCACCTACTTTACCTGTCTCCGTGTGAATGAAAGGCTGAACGGGTTGAGGAGGGTGGTTGGTTAGCTGATTTAGTTTAGCGGCAGATCAACCGCTATGGATTATTTAATGCAGGGGAGGTAAGATCGAGGAGGAGGGACCAGAATGAAGGCGACCAAACCCCGAAGACCCTAACGGCGAAATAGGCAAAGATCGACACGATTTCAACGGCCAAACCGGTGGGAGAAGTCATCGCCAGTCGAACTGGCGTAACCAAGCCGGACCATGACAAAACCGAGCATGCGACAACCCGATGCAACCAGGTTTGTCAGATCTTACTTGTCTCAATCTCCTTTAAGCAGAGAGGGAGGCGCTTCTGTCCAAGTGTGAAGGCTTCTCCGTCGCGCAGAGTTGTCCACCAAAATCAAATCCACGCGAATGGCCTCGTCAAACTCTCTTTGACTTCGTTTTCTACCAGCCTTCAGTTCCGATTTGTGACGGGGATTTTTTTTAAAACACATGTGAACGCGCCCTGTTATAATTATTTTAAAATTTAAATTTGTCTGTTTATCACAACGATCACATTAACAATAAGGTTGTCTTTGTAATTCACTCCTGTGGATGATCTTGGAGGAAAGTACTTGGGCATGATAAAACTACGGCGCTTTCCTTGATGAATTTCATCTTAAAATCAAGAAACTGGTTAGAGAAATAGAAAGGATTATTATAAAAATAGACATAATATGCCTATATTATTCAATGAACATATGCTACATATATATATACATATATATATATATATATATATATATATATATATATTTGTGTGTGTGTGTGTGTGTGTGTGTGTGTGTGTGAGAGAGAGAGAGAAAATTTCTCAGCGTTAACCTGTAGAAAAAGACAATATTTATAAATTTAAAAGACAATAGGAAAACTGTAATAGTTGCCGACGCGTTTCGTCCAATGTCGATTTTTTCAAGGCAAAAAACGAAATGAATTTATTAAACAAAGTAACTAATAATAACAAAACAAATGTCCTTAGCAACTGGAATATATATATATATATATATATATATATATATATATATATATATGTAGAGACAAGGTACTATGATTAAGCTTTTTATTTAATTTTTCTTGTGTTCGTACAAGTTTTTTCTTTTATGGACATAAAGTGTGTAAAACGGTCGAAATGTTCTGTAATTTCGAACGTTTTCGGCTATACTTTTAGCCATTATCAAGGATGAGTTTATGTTTTCAATTTAATTGGGTGTATCGTTTGTGCGCATGTTTCTAGAGTTATAGTGATGTTTTATTTTACGAACACAGTCAGCACATTGTGGCCGTGTTCGTAGTTAATATTATAGAGTGTTGGCGTTTTCTTTTTTATTATTAAGGCTTCCATTATTTTAAATCTATTTTTGTATGTGGATGAGGTTATTTTTGTGTTTTCTACTAGTATGTTTCGGAAGGAGTTTGGTAAGTTTGTTTGTGTGTGTGTGTTTAAATGGGTTCTAATGGAGCTGTGGTTGGATAGGTGTAACGTAAGGCGTCTGGGTAGGCACGTAGTTGTGTGAGCGATGCAATTATTTATGAATTCGGTTTGATCAGGAAAACTTGTTTGAACACAAGAAAAATTAAATAAAAAGCTTAATCGCACACACACACACACACACATATATATATATATATATATATATATATATATATATATATATAGATATATATATATATATATAGAATTGGAACTGAGTTAAAAAAAATAATATACTTATGGGGTGGGCTTGATTTTGGTAGGTGTTACTATTTGTTTGGATTTAAAAACACAATCAGGCACTAGGACAAGGAACCGTGCTGTGCAATGTTTTGTGAACAGAACAGCCAAATGCTGCTAGAATAAACAATATTTTAATAATTGTATTTGATTATCTGGTGGTAAAATTAAGATCTGATTGTTGTTTTTGTTTTGTAAATATTGCTCCTGTTCTGCTGCCCTGTGGCAGTACCGTGGAGTGTAATATATATATATATATATATATATATATATATATATATATATATATATATATATATATATATAATGAGAGAGAGAGAAAGAGGGAGAGAGAGAGAGAGATTGTGACGGAAATACGATCCAATATAAAATCTGGAAAAGATGTTGTGTATAAAACATTCATAAAAATTTGAAAAATAATACGAGAAAAACTATTCCTGTCTTAAAATCACACTCGACTAGTGTAAAAAGCACATATTCAAACGGAAAGTCAATAACAGCCTGGAATGTCAGATTATACGTAGAGGCAGAAGAGCTTATATAACTTTCTCGGGGATGCCGTTCAGATAATAGATAAGGAATGTCGCCGGATCGTGAGATAATTGAAAAAAGAGATAGACCTAACTTAACTGGAGTGGGTAGAAGAAGAAGAAGAAGAAGAGAGAGAGAGAGAGAGAGAGAGAGAACATTTTTTTTTCTCATTTCCATTTTTTCATGTCACGTTTCAATTCTGACCACACTGATCCTAAGATGTCAGAGAAAATAGAATATGCACCACTATATTGTTTTTTTTACTGATGTTCACCCAATACAAGCCCTAAGTGCCACTCAAGGTAGAGTTTTACTGTGTGGCGTTGTATTAGTCTAAGAAAGAGTAAGAAGTGAAGTACTTGGAGCTATGCAGGGAAAATAACAGATACTTGAAGAGATTATTGAATATTTAATTGGTGAATTTCTTATCAAATCGCGAAATGAAAGTTGTCTTGAATGGCCACTCTACCCGATCTTTTTGCATAAATGGAGGTGTTCCCCAGCACTCTATCATTGGACCTACGTTATTTCTACATTTTATATTTGACCTCACTGCTGTTCTCAACTTGTTATCTAAACTGATGAAACAAAAATTAATAGTAAGTTTGGTCGGCTCGATAAAAGTCAAACTGGCAGCTGATTTTAAAAATGATCTACAGTCAGTTGTTAAATGGAGCAAAGACTGGCTTGTTAATTATAACGCCTCGAAAACGAAACTGCTCTCTGAGAGAACCTTCCATCAACCTGGCTGATGCCAACCCCCGGGAAAGTGACTCGTTGCGTCTTCTCGGACTAACGTTTTCAGCTGGCATGAATAAGAAAGATTTTCTTGAATCAATTGCTAAGTCTGCAGCTAAGAAAGTTGGTTCACTATGTCGTGCTAGACAATTTTTTCACCAGAATCTATTTTACATATTTATAATTCTAGCATTCGTCTTGCTTTGAATATTGCCTACGCATATGGTCTGGTGCTCCTGTTATATATTTAGAGAATCTTGATAAAATCCAAAGAATCTGCAATGTTATTGATTCTTACCTGGCATCTAGGCTTCAGTCCCTTTCACATAGTCGTAACGTAGCTTTCCTGTGTCTTTTCCATGAATTCTTTTCTGGTAATTGTTCTGCTGAACTTCCCTCTATGGTACCTAGACTTTATGAATTAAATGCAGTACTAGATCAGTACTCATCAGTTTACAGTTAAAATGGCTAGATGCAAACGTAGGTCCTATGCTAAAAGTTTCTTCTATCACACTTCTCGCTCGAGGAACTCTCTTCCGGTATCTTGCTTGCTAGTCAACTTTGATCTTCAAAAATTTAAATTCAATGCCAATCATTATTTCTTAAGCAAATCACCCCCAAGCAAGGCGGGAGTGCCACTAGCACGCAATGGGGTTACAGAGAGTGAGAGTAAGAGTAAAGAGGAGTGTTTGGGAAAAGGATAAAGAGAAGGACAGGGATCAAGGTCAAGGCATCAGAAGATGTCGATTGACATTACATTTGAACATTTGAAGATTATAACTATTAGGGAGGCAAGTGATAGGAATGGATTTCCACTGATGGGAAGTGCGAGATAAGAAGTCGTTGGAGTAGAAGAGATGACGGGGAAAGGGTTGGACCGAGATGCCAACATAGTAGCACGCTTAAATTCATGCAGTTCAGGAACCAGTGGAAGTAGCTCGTCGGAGCAGTTGCCATGCAAATACTTGTGGAAAGGACAGAGTGAAGCCACGGCATGTCTGTGAGAAAGTGACTGTAGATGGGATGCTAGATCAGGACCATTCACGTTGCATATTCGTCTCTGGATTTTGTCTTGGACCTCGTGTTGAACAGCAGAGCACCAGACCATATATGGCAGCAGTATTCAATGCAAGCACAAATAGTTGATTTGTCGATTTGAGGGATGGACTCAGACGAGAAAAACCTTCAATGTAGTTCTTCCATTTCAGGTCAGTGGACAGCGTGAGACCAAGCAGGCGCTCTCGTGGAGTTGGCCATCAGCCATCCTGATAGGAAGCAGGGAGAGTTCACTATGGTGGGTAAGTAAGAGCAGTTTCGTTTTAGAGGCATTCAAATTTACAAGCCATTCCTGCCCCAGTCAACCACAGATTGGAGGTGTCCCTCTCGAGGCCAACGGCCAGGTTGGTTTTGTCAACGATGCCGTATTTACTATTGAGACAGAAGTAAATAGTAGTGTCATCAGTGTAGATGTCAACTTGGGAGTTGATGACATCATCTTCTGTTTTCTTAATTCATGCTCTTTTATTGTCCTCTCTCCTTAATAATGTTTTTTTCTTTATTTTTCTCTAAAACTTAATAATCCCTTACGTCTTAGTGGCTTTATTGTCTTGAACAAGGAAAAAATAACTTTTTCGACCGACGAAGATGACCAGTGAGTTTCGTTGCAGGAAAAACTCTCGACTTCACGTGACAATTGCCGCGCGGAAATTCATCTTGAAGCTGGAAAGGAATGAGACATTTTTTTCCATATTTGGCGTATTTTATATTCCCGAGATCTTCGTCTTATAGCTTATTTGACCTTCAGAATATCACTTATGCCAACAATTTCATGTTATTGAAAAAAAAAAAAAAATACAATCACAATAAAGTCGTAGAAATCAGAGCCAATTATTTTGATGACTGAATAATATTTACTATGAATTTACGTGAATAAAAGCTAGCAATGATATAATAATAATATATGGAATCAGCTTGATACAGGTGCATGCGCAAACAAGCCTGTGTACACACGAGCGCATGCGCGTGCTTAGAAAAAGAATATGCAACCATATTTTCACAAGTCTTCCATCAAAAGATTTAAAATATCAGAATGACAGATGAGGAAGAATCATTGATTTAGGTTGTCAGAAATGCTTATATAATGTAATTGAGACCTGTCGTGTTTAACATAGTTTTATTAACCAGATGATTCTATCTATCTATCTCTCCATATATATATATATATATATATATATATATATATATATATATATATATATATATATATATAAATCTGTTCATATCTATCTATCTATCTATCTATCTATCTATCTGCCTGCCTGCCTGCCCGCTTGTCTCTGTTTATCTGCCTACCTGAATCTTTATTCCGGTTTCTCACTTCCTCCATATGTATGAGACTTATAAAAACGTTTCCAGCGATAAAAGGCTATGTGTGTGAATCTACTTTCATCTATCTATCTATTCGTCTGTTCATACCTATAATATCTATCTATTCCAGTTTGTTCATATATCTATCCCAGTTTGTTTATATCTCTCTATCTATCTATCTGCACACACACACACACACACACACACACATATATATATATATATTTTTGAATTGGACATAGTCCGACAATTTATTTAAAGACATTTATAATATGTTTAACGTTCTTTTTATAGATACAAGTATTTAAGCAAATGCTCTGTTTTATAATAAATAGTATTAAATAGCATTTACCGGCCTGAATGTCCGAGAAATTTTCATAGAAAATTTTCGTTCTCCGACAGGAATCGAACCTGTATCCTATACGGAACCATCATTTCGCGGGATGTGCCTTAACCGATCGGCCACAGAGAAGCGTCTGGTTAGCAAGGTCGATTTTACTATCTTTAAACTTAAATCTTCCATGAATCCCTTCTATTCATATCTGCTCTAGCGTATCAAATGTAAACAAATGACGTCATATATTGTTTGTTTATATCTCTCTATCTATCTATCTGCACACACACACACACACACACACACACACACACACACACATATATATATATATATTTTTGAATTGGACATAGTCCGACAATTTATTTAAAGACATTTATAATATGTTTAACGTTCTTTTTATAGATACAAGTATTTAAGCAAATGCTCTGTATTATAATATCTATAAAAAGAACGTTAAACATATTATAAATGTCTTTAAATAAATTGTCGGACTATGTCCAATTCAAAAATATATATATATATGTGTGTGTGTGTGTGTGTGTGTGTGTGTGTGTGTGTGTGCAGATAGAGAGATAGAGAGATATAAACAAACAATATATGACGTCATTTGTTTACATTTGATACGCTAGAGCAGATATGAATAGAAGGGATTCATGGAAGATTTAAGTTTAAAGATAGTAAAATCGACCTTGCTAACCAGACGCTTCTCTGTGGCCGATCGGTTAAGGCACATCCCGCGAAATGATGGTTCCGTATAGGATACAGGTTCGATTCCTGTCGGAGAACGAAAATTTTCTATGAAAATTTCTCGGACATTCAGGCCGGTAAATGCTATTTAATACTATTTATTATAAAACAGAGCATTTGCTTAAATACTTGTATCTATAAAAAGAACGTTAAACATATTATAAATGTCTTTAAATATATATATATATATATATATATATATATATCAGATTATTCATATATTCATATCTTTGAATGCAATGAAAAGTTTTGCGTCCGATCAATAATGGATCTTTAAAATATTGCAATGCTATGTATGACACTGAAATCCGAAACACGCATTGAGCTAGCGAAAGAAGCATTCCTGAAGCTAAGCAAGGTGCTGAGAAACTGAAAAATGTTCTTAGAAGTTAGAGAAATGTGTTGTAGAAAGACGACCGACCTTCACTACCCTAAATTGTTTAACATAGATTCTTCCATTCAGTATGAGAGGAACATCAGCTCATAGGGTCAGGTTTCGTAAGCATTGACGCACTAACCATAGTATCCGCTATTATTGTATTATTAATCCATTTGATTAAAAATTTTCTTAGCTAATCCTTTGTTCAAGTGTTTTCCTTGGAATATTTTAAACAAGAACTACGAGTTTATACGAGCTTATAACAGTGGCGACCAAGTTTCGAAACTCACATTTGAAAAAAAAATAATTCAGACTTTCTAACTTCGGTGTAAGCATTTTTGAACTGACGTTAACCAAGGATTTGAGGAACGCGCAATATGGCGGACTTAAAAATCGCTGGAAAATGGATATTGGAAAAATACCAAAAACAGTTATTGAAACAACAGCAGCAACAACAACAACGAACTAAATAATGGTTCAATAACTCAATAATAATAAATCTAAAATTGATGCAATTGATTCTATAATTAATAAGCTTCATAATTAATTTTGTAACTAGGACTCTAATTAGATACACTGTCGTATATTTTATGTTATTTTATATTATTTTATTAAATGAGTTATCTTTGAATAAAGGGGGTCCCTTTTCGTTAGTTACCCTACTTTGGGAGCCTTTCTCCTCCTTTAAACAATTGTATGTACATATTTTAATAATTGTGTTACGAAATGTTATTGGTGTAATTGCTGTAAAATATTGTTGCGGATGAATATCTTCTTCTTGCGGTAAAGAGAGGAGGGGAAAAAAGAACAGTACAATTATCAGAACATCAGACAAGGACGTTTGGAGCAATGTTGCAGAAATCAAATGAAATTAGTACTACAGCTTCATTCACACCTGATGCGGTTGCAAACCTCATTAGCGAAGAAAGTATTACGATTTTGTTGTATTACAGAATGAAGGAAGAAATTTTCAGAAAGGATTGCCTGAGTTGGACAGATGAAGAAAAGTTTCGTTCCGTTTTAAGGAAATTGTGTCGATCAGAGCAAGAAAAATATTGTAATTACATTTTACCTGAAAAACCAGGAAATATTACGTTTGATGAAAATGTGTTCATTTTGTTTAAAATTTTCAGTGAAGGAAGCTCCCTATTTCATACACTTTGGTAATACTTAAATCTGGCAAAAAAGATGATGAGGATTTTGTTACTTATGCTAGTATTGTCAATCGCAAATGTGAAAATTTTAACCTGGACGAATTATCTCTAGATGTGTTTAAATGTTTCATTTTTGTGCCAGGATAAAGGCGCAGAAATTCGTTCGCATATTCGAACAAAACTTGAGCAGGACCCAAAATTAATCTTACAGTTGCAGAAGAATGTCAAAGAATTCTAAATTTAAGACATGATACTGCAAAAAAAAATGAAGAAACGGATCTTGTACAGTTCAGACTGTGCGACCGAAAGGAAAAATATGACGCACTTAACCCGTGTTACGGTTGCGGAGAACTTCATTTTAAGGCAGATTGACGATTCAAAAATAAAAACAAATGTTTTCAATGTTGAAAACTGAGTCAAAGACAAAATCATTGCAAATCAAAGCAAATAAAAATGTTTGATATTTAAATAAAATAAAAGTTGTATTGACAACTTAAAATCTGAATGGGCCCAAAACAGAAAATGTCTGAAGGTTAAAACGAATAACGTTAAAGTAAAACTTCAGTTGGACATTACCATAATTAATGAAAAAACTTGGAAAAATATTGGTGAACTTACATTAACGAAAACAAAAAAAAAAAACTGTTATATACCATACCTATGAACACTAATGGGTATGTCCCAATCCTCATGAATACGTTGGACACTATTGTAAGTGGGGTCAATATACTGTCTATGTAGTTCACCACTAGCAGTGGTTTACCTACTTCACGCCGCTGACGAGTATTGTATTTTGTTGATGTTATAAAGATTACCATTTCATTCCCAACCTCCGTTATGGTTATTCCTCATTCAGTAACCCTTTCTAGGTTACAACAATCTATCTATCTATCTATCTATCTATCTATCTATCTATCTATCTATCTATCTATCTCTCTCTCTCTCTATATATATATATATATATATATATATATGTCAGTGTTATATACCGTACCTATGAACACTAATGGGTATGTCCCAATCTTCATAAATACGTTGGACACTATTGTAAGTGGGAGGCAATATGCTGTCTAAATAGTCCACCACTAGCAGTGGTTTACCTACTTCATGCCGCTGGTGAGTATTCTATTTTGTTGATGTTATAAAGATTACCATTTCATTTCCAACCTTTGTTTTGGTTATTCTTCATTCAGTAACCTTTTCTAGGTTACAAGAAAACTTTGAACTTCGCGTCTCAGGAAAAAATATTTTCGAGACGAAATTGAATGTAATGTTTCGTGTGCCGGTAAAACTTTAAAAACTAAGGCATTCATATTAAAAAATAATCCGTTGAACTTATTAGACGCTGACTGAATGGAATTGTTCCATTTGCAGAGTTTACACGTAAATTCATTCTGATAAAAAAGCAAATTATTACCCCTTCTCTAAAACAAGTATGGCGACTGAAAGAGTTAAAAAAGAATTTTTCTACAGTGTTCTTCAAATGTTTTGAGAAAGGTACTAAGACGAAGGCAATTTTTTACTTAAAGGAAAATGTACAAGGTAATTAAAAAAGTAACTCCCCATTTGAAAATACTTATAATTTATTTATTAACTATAATTTTTACAAGAAATGGATATGAGACGAAAGCGTTTAGCATGAGATTTTATTTAAAATCCAATACTGAGTACCAGATTTTCCTACCAGCTTCTCGGGAATCGCGTCAACCGATTTCACCAGGAACTCTTGTGGTATGAAGACATAACTTCTTGTATTCGCCCTTCAAGTTTTTTTTTTTTTTGTTTAAGCTTTTCACCCCAAGCAAGGCTGGAAGCCACTAGCACGCAAGGGGTTACAGAAGGTTTGGAGGAAGAGCAGATAGGAGTGGTAAAGGAGAAGATGTGGAGAAAGATAGTGGATCGATCAAGGAAAGGGGGTTACAGAAGATTTGGAGCGAGAGCAGATAGGAATGAAAGGGCAAAGGATGTGGAGAAGGGAAGTGGATAGATCAATGCAACTGGAGATGTCGATTGGCGTTACACTTAAATAGTTGGAGATTATATTTGTCAGGGAAACAGGAATAAGGAAGGGAGTTCCACAGGCGAGATGTGCGAGACATGAAGCTATTGGAGTAGAAGAGACGTCTACATCTAACAGTTTCAACGGTGAAGGGATGGGAACGGGATGCCAGCCTTGTAGGACGCTTAAATTCATGAGGCCTGGGAACGAGCGAAAGCAGCTCATCGGAGCAATTACCGTGAAAGTATTTGTAAAAAAGACAGGGCGAGGCAATGAGAGAGCGACTGCAGACGAGATGACAGATCAGGGCCAATTACATTGCATATCCGTCTCTGGATCTTATCAAGAACCCTGAGGCAAACAGCAGGGGCTCCAGACCATATATGGCAGCAATACTCCATGCAAGGGCGAATGGTTGATTTATAGATTTGGAGGATCTATTCCGGGGAGAAAAATTTCCTGGCTCGTCATAGGGAGCCAACTTTCCTTGTGGTGGATGAAGCAATTGACTCGATGTATTTGTTCCATCTCAGGTCACCGGACAGTGTGAGACCGAGCAGCCGCAGAGAGGAGCTCTCGAGAAGTTGATCTTCAGACATTCTAATGGGATGCAGGGATGGATCCCTGTGGTGGTTAATAGAGAGCAGTTTTGTTTTAGAGGCGTTAAAGTTAACCAACCATTTCTTGCCCCAGTTCACAACCGATTGTAGGTCCTTTTCGAGACGAACTGCCAGGTTAACTTTGTCAGCATCCAAAGTCTTGGTTTGTCATAGTAGACTTGCTCCTTTAACCAAACCCAAAGAAAAAAGTCACAGGGTGTTAAGTTAGGACTCTTGGCTGACCACTCATACATAAAATAGGGAGTTACTTCTTGTAGTTCCTGTTTCTAAACGTAAGTATGTCTTTTGCAGTTGTGGAACCCAGTAACAAAGAACTTGAAAGATTAGAAATTCTAGGAGTTATTTTGCGCACAGATTATTCTGAAAGAAAAATAATAATATTCGTGTGTGTGCAGATTTTTCGACATGGTTGGATAAGGTGTCTGCTACCTTACACATATTCGTTACCATCTCCAGAAGAATCTTTTTCTAAATTAAATAGGGGAAGTTATTTTTTTTTAAAATTAACCTGTCAGACGCATACTTACAGATTGAAGTGGATGAAAAATGTAGAAAATTGTTAACAATTAACACATAAGGGTCTATACAGTTTTAAGAGGCTATCGTTCAGCTCATAGGACCAGGTGTCGCAAAGTGTGTCGCAAAATGTGTAGTAAAGTGGGTCGTACGCATTACCACACAAACTACAATATTCGCTATTATTGTCTTATTAATCCATGGGATTAAACAGTTTCTTCACTAATCTTTTTGTTCCGGTGTTTTCCTTGAAATATGATTAACTAGAACTACGAGCTTATACGGGCATTATAACAAAAAGAACGTCGGATTACTGCGTGGTGAAATCCATCCTCTTATGTAAATGTTGGACAATCTCCCCACGGATGAGGAAAAAAAAAAACTAGAGACTGCAAAAATGCGCTTCTACAGAAGGATGCTGAGAATTCCATGGACGGAGCGAATAAGCAACAAGAAAGTCTTAAAGAAAATGGCAACAGAAAGAACACTTCTACACTGATTCTGGAAAAGGCAGCTGAAATTCTTTGTGCGTATAATGAGTAAGGATGTCTCGGAAATCTTAATCATCACGATAAGAAATGAGGAAGAGCAGCGAGGCATTTACCTAACGAACTTGTGTGAGTGCACTGGTGGAACTGGGCAGGAGCATTATCAAAGGGAGAAAAACTGTAAAGAGCCAAAAGGGATAGGAAGTTGTGGAGAGCCATCATCGCCTATGTCCAGAAGTGACGCGGGACATAAGAGTAATGTTAAGTAATTTGGTCAGATTTTCGGGATTGGGTCAGGTAGATAACTTATCAAACTATTTCGCATGCATATCTATCTATCTATCTATCTATCTATCTATCTATCTATCTATCTCAATTTGTTTCTCTTTCTCTCTATTTCTCTCTCTATATATATATTTTGCTCCTTCCTCCTTCCTTCCTATCTATCTATCTCAATTTGTTTCTCTTTCTCTCTATTTCTCTCTCTATATATATATTTTGCTCCTTCCTTCCTATCTATCTATCTATCTATCTATCTATCTATCTATCTATCTATCTATCTCAATTTGTTTCGCTTTCTCTCTATTTCTCTCTCTATATATATATATATATTTTGCTCCTTCCTCCTTCCTTCCTATCTATCTATCTATCTCAATTTGTTTCTCTCTCTTTCTCTCTCTCTCTCTCTCTCTCTCTCTATATATATATATATATATATATATATATATATATATATATATATATATATATATATATATAATTTTCAGGCAGTCATAACCTCATCAGTGATTTGAATGTTTCTTTTAGACCTCGCCATTTTAATGTTCCTTTTTTTTTTTTAACATGATTTGATTCTTAGATTCTAAATGTTTATAGTGTGTTGATAGGATTCAACACTTTTTGCATCCAGCTGAAAGGACAAGCTGACCAAGCACATAACACTGACCTCAAATATTCGGACGGGTTTATCCAACCTGTTCTCATCTTCTGAAGTTTTCAGTAAACATTACTGGGCATGCACTCCAGAGGCCAGAGCAAACAATCAAACAATCAATGTCAACATGTGTGCTTCCGCGCATACAAAAAGTGCGGCATAGAAAGAACGGAAAATTCCACCACTTCTCACTGTGCAAACGACAGCTTTCAGACACAATGAACGTCACACTATCTTTCTTTCTATCTATCTATCTATCTATCTATCTATCTATCTATCTATCTATCTATCTATCTATCCATACATACATATATATACATATATGTTATATATATATATATATATATATATATATATATATATATATATGTATGTATATACTTTATATATATATATATATATATATATATATATATATATATATATATATATAAAGTATAGTCAGAAAGGAAAAAGTTACACACAAATATCTACATAAAATTATCAACTCCCTATACAACTTTGTCTTTCTCTCTCTCTCTCTCTCTCTCTCTCTCTCTCTCTCTATATATATATATATATATATATATATATATATATATATATATATTAAATAAAAACAGACCACTTTAAGGTTCCATATAATAAATTATTTCATAATAATTTATTATATGGAACCTTAAAGTGGTCTGTTTTTATTTAAATTATTAGCTCTGATTTACATTGAGCTCTCTGGATTTTATCCTCCTTGGGTCTACCCATACGGATTACCTAGTTTTTCGTAAACTAAATATATATATATATATATATATATATATATATATATATATATATATATATATATATATATATATATATATGTATACAACTGACAATGTACTGCGGTTAAGACTTTTAATGAATATTTTTTGTGTTCTTATAATATTCTTCTTTTCTGGACATCGATTATATACAATTTGTCCAAATGTTCTTGGAAAATAAAACTTTCCTATAACTCTAGGTACATACATAAATCAATCCATACATTCAGTTAAAAATAAAAATAAAATCATCCTTGATAATGGCTAAAAATATAGCTGAAAACACTCGGACATTCAAAACATTCGGACAATTTCTACATAAATTATATCCAGAAAGGAACGAAATTATAAGATCACAAAAAATTAATAAAAAAACTTGGCCACATTACCTTATTAGTCATATTTTATGAAATTTCTATAAAAGATGGATTGCTGCGCAAATGCACAACAATATATATATGTTATAGTAATTCGTCGAGTCTAGAAGAAGCTTCAACAGAATGCAGAATGTACTGGATGACCGTTTCGCCCTATCCTGGAACTCATCAGCAGTGCGCATCCACTACCGAGATTCGAACCCGGACTGTTTCGATACAACGCAAGCGTCACACGAACTGTACCAACGGTCCCCGATGGCAAAGAAAGAACTGAATAGACACGATATAGCGCCGCTACTCATAAATTCCGTGGTGATACTCATCCAAGTATTCATAACCCCCAAGAGCCACGTCTTTCCTTTCCCCCGAACCCTTCCATCGCAGAGCATTAGCTGGGTCAAGTTTATCCGTGAATATGAAAGGATCCAATTGAAAATAAGTAGACAGAACATATCGAAATAATTCAACATAACATGTCTCAAAATATATATATATATATATATATATATTATGTCATTCACAGACAGTACTGTTTCGATGTATCACAGCTCCTCAGTGCGACTAGACATCCGAATGCCTCAAGCCAGGATTGAAACACAACTGATTTGGTGTCAGCCAGAGCCATCTTCACTCGGTAGAGTTACACAACTAAATCTAGCGTATTGTTTTTACAAATGTAAACAAATGCCAATCAGCCAAAGTGCTCCATTCATTTTACAGAAGAGATGAGTATATTTTGGTAGCATGTTTTCATTGAGACATGTTTCCTTATGTTCTGCCTACTTATTTTCAATTGGATCATTTCATATTCACGGATAAGTTTTTGGAACAAAAAGCTTATCCATGAACATGAAAGGATCCAATTGAAAATAATTAGAGAGAACATATCTAAATTATTCAACGTAACATGTCTCAGTATATATATATATATATATATATGTGTGTGTGTGTGTGTGTGTGTGTGTGTGTGAAAACGGGTTCACCGAAGTTAAGTCGGGTCTGGTCAGTACCTAGATGGTTGTCCTCTTGGGAATACCAAGTGCTACAGGATTGGATGTGGGGGCTGTGTAATTGATAATAGATAATTGTTAATCGGAGAGCCTAGTTCCAATTCCATTTGGGTTTGTTATATTCACTTACGCGCAAATACCCTTCTGCTCCCAGCTATGACTTGGCTATTAAGACTTGCATCATTAATTCATTATCATATTAAAAAAAAATTTCTTACAATCTGACAATATTTTCTGCCTTCAAATAACCCGCAAGATGTGTTGATAAGACGTAGGAAACGAATCGCTCTATCAATTAATCCAATATTGCATTCCTTGTAAAATCTACGATAAGCCTGCCCTCTAAATAGCAAATTCTTATTTCTGTTCATTTCAGATTCTGTGCCATTTGCATCCGTTTTGATTTACTTTGACGCCATGAACTGAAATTAAATTTCTGAAACAGCAATGTTTTAAAAGCTGATAATTTTGTTTGTACTTCATCCAGAAAAAAACAAAAACTGACTGAATGAAAAAAGTCGATATTGATTAAAATAAGAACGGAAAGCAATAAATCTAAGTAAAATAAATTTTATCATCGAAACAGAAATCTAAATGTAAAAGAATGTAATCTTTTTTTAATCTCAAGTAATAAACCGAGTTTTGTTTCTCAGGGGAAAAAGCATTTTGTTGATAACAGTTCTACCAATAAGATTTATATTCTGAAAATATTCAGTGATTTAAAATAAATAAAGTCTAACAGAGAATTGAAAATCTGACACTAAAATTCAAAGGTGTGTTGGAATAGGGAAAGATGTCTTTCAAAAGATAAACAAAATATTAAGAAACAGGAAAATTTCCTTTATCACTTGTAATTCAACTGTTATCAAATAAATAGGTACCCTAATTTATAGGAATCTAATATGTTCAATTCAACATGCTGAAAAGAGAATTTGCTGCCTAACCACTCATACATACACACATATGCATGTATAGCTGGAATTAACACACACACACACACACACACACACACACTTATATATATATACAGTGTAACCCGGATATAAGAGATTTGTCGGGACCGGCGAAGAAGTCTCATATCCGCGTTTCTCTTATATCCGGGTTTCTCTTATATCCGGGTTTGGCCTATTTGTTTAGGTAAGTATGGCTCTAATTTGGGACCGGAGAAAATCTCTCTTATATCCGGGTTACACAATATATATATATATATATATATATATATATATATGGGAGGTAAACTTTCTTTTAGACATCTTTTGTTAAATATTGAAAACAAGGAAAATTTTAATAAACATTTTTTTTTTCCAGCGTCATTACGTTTTGCCATTTGTTGGGAGTAGGAGAGTATTAAAATTTTAGATAAAGTCCTAATATATATAGATACTTCCATATATATATATATATATATATATAAATATATATATATAAATAAGGAGATACGATCAACCATATATATTATCGATTAAGTACGTATACATGTGAGCAAATAACTATTTATTTAAACAGATCTACAAAGTATATATTAATAATTGCACAAACATACACACACACACATGGGGGGGGGGAGAATTTGTTCGATATGCATAGCCCCCAAAATTTACTTTTGGTATGCATACATGTTAAAGAATCTAAAATTATAAGCAAAAAATCTTTTTCGCAGGTGTCTGTCACTTTTCTTCTTATATAGACTTATAGACAATAACAAAGAAGAAGAAACCTGCATAGGGAAATTTTGGTCCCCTTCATAGAAATTCTCACGTGACTTCACGTACCTATCCCAGCATCCTTTCCACTTTTGGAAAGTCTGCAAATTCCTTTTTCCTGACTTGTCGCATTTTCCTTAGACTAATTTCCGGCTTTTTAACGGTGATTTTAGATGTGACCCACCCCCGGCAAAAAAATCGAATTTCCTGGGAGACAAGTCAATATTTTTCGGAAATTGGAAAAGAACCTCATGAATCCGATCTGCAGAGAGTGTGTTAAAGTACAGACAAAAGCAAAATAATGATAATAAAACAAACAACTGTCTATATTTCTGAGATGACGTATTGTAACTATTTACATCATTTACATTGTTCGGACTGTTGTCCTCATCATTATCGTCATATCTACGACGTTTCAAACCATTGAACGCTACGACCTTCTTCAGGAGATATACGTTGGAATTTTGAAACGAATTGATAATTTAGTCCACGGAGGTCGATTGTTCTAGTTCCACGTGCCAAGCCTTTTCTGGAAAGTTGAGTTACTAAAGGCAATTAACTGAAACCGAGACATCCATAAAAAGCATGCCACGTGAAACTAGAACAATCTCACCCCGTGGGCTAAATATAGCGTTCGGTTCGAAATTCCAACTCATATTACGTGAAGAAGGCCGAAATGTCGTAAATATGAGAATAAAGATGAGGACAATAGTCCGAACAATGTAATTAGTATATGAAGAAAAGACGATAATATCATCCAATCGAAACCAAAACTTGAAAAATGTCCAGATCTAAAAAAAAAATAATCTCCAAAACTCAACAAAAAAAACTCACAATTCAATCCTGACCGCACTAATATGAAATGCCAGAAGAAACAGAATATGCACCAGAATATATATATATATATATATATATATATATATATATATATATATATATATATATATATATATATATATATTATAAATTAACTGATTTAAAATATGGTTTCTTCGCTACACAGTAATAACTATGTTTCAAAAACTGAAGCTAAAAACTTCAAATTTAATTATATAATTAAATTAAACGCATTAGTTCTGTTTCAGCTTCAAGCAAATTTTAGAATAACTTATTTTTTAAATCTACTGAGTTTTAAACGCACATATAAATTCATAATTTCCTGTTTCCAAGGATACAGAGAAATCCAATCATTCAGACAGGAGCGGTAGCGTGTTCATTTTTATTAACTATTGTTGTATAATAATAATAGTAACAATTGTATAATAATTTATTAACTATTGTTGAATAATAATAACAATAATGAACACGATAACGCCCCTGTCTGAATGATTGAATTTCTCTGTATCCTTGGAAACAGGAAATTATGAATTTATGTTAAGAGTTTTAAACCACCCTGACATAACTGTAAAAAAGCTGATAAGACCAACATTTTCGTCATTCTAAACAAATTGGATGACAACAAAAACTTGACCACATACTCCATGATCAAATAAAGTTTAAAAAACTCAACAAGAACCCGACCAACCAACTAAAATAAAAGCTTAGTAAACTCATTAATGCTAATAATGAGATCTCTTTAAGACTGCCTAAAATTCTTGGTGATTATAGACCTGGTTACTTATACTGCACTATAAAAACACATAAACCTAACTATCCTCTCCGTCCTATTATATCGCAAATTCCTACTCCTGTATATCAGCTAACAAAATACATTAACCAACTCATTACTCCCTACCTTCCTAGTAAATAGAGTGTTAAGTCAACATTAGAAGTAATCCAAATCCTCAAAAAGTGAAAAACCCAACAATGAAATCATAGCTTGATTTGATGTTGAAAACTTATATATATATATAAAATTACCAACAATACATATTTATAGTAAAATTACCAACAATACATTTTAACTGTAGTTGAAGACATACAATTGCATTTAAAATGTATTTAGTTGAAGCCATAAAATCTATATTTAGATTTCGGCATTAAATAACACATAGAGATATTGATATGCCGCTAAACAAAATCAACCATCAACCAAACCTATCTACAAAAAACAGTTGTTCCGAAAAGGTGCGACGGAAGGGGATAGCAGGTGAGGCGGAATGTTTGAAAGACAATCAAAGATTTAGAAACAGTTTCAAAAATAAATATGATTTCAAAATTTAAAATATTATTATGGATTACTTTCAATTTCCTGCATGAGTCTCTGTATAAATAGTTATAAATAATTATTTACCGATTTTATCATTGTGATATTTTCGCATTATATCAAGTATTAAATATATAGTAACTAGTGTCCGCAAATTGGAGGAGAGAGTTATCAGTGATAATGTCCTGGCTTCGAATCTAAGGTTATCTCCCTTTAGCCATGTCTCTGTTTTTTTTTTTTTTTTAAATGGACTTTTTATTATAGAAAATTTGGTGAGGCACGAGTAAAATTTAATTCCGAAAATGCGTCACAGAGAAAAGAAATTTGTAAACAACTGGCTGTGCCTCTTACTCAGTAATCACCTGTTTCGAGTGGCTCCCAGGTCTTGTACAGGATGAAACTACTGCAAAAAATAAAATCTAGTATCAAGAGCGCACCCCAAAGCACTGGGCTCTATCGCGCATTAACACACTATGGAAAAAAAATCTGAGTTGGCAATGAGACGTGAAAGATTTTCTCGCTTGCTTCTTGGAAATATAACGATAGTCACACAGTACAGAATCTCCCTCAATGGCGTCTCACTGGCAACTTGGTAACCTAACGGAAGTGTAGTTGTTCACACATACGTAGTAATGCCAACTGTGATTGGTTGTTAAGTTATAACAATGTCGCACAACCGGTTCTTAAGATATTTAAAATAGCTGAATGCGTTCCAGTCTGACCTTGTACTCAGTTTAGGGTCTGGGGAAACTTCGTAAGAGACCGTTGGTTTTAATTTCAATCTGTGTTTTTAGAAAATTAACTGTAAAAATTTCATACAGAAACGCCCAATTGTAATTTAATATCTTTTTTAATCAAACATATTTCTAATTCCTCTGCATGTATCATATTACTTTAAAATATTAAAGACTAGTTTGCAAGTTACCATATTATTCGTTTTGACGGTTCCTGACATTTTTATCACAAAGATTTTAGTTGAATTGAGATATTAGTTCTTTGCTTTCTATTTCAATTGCAGGAATCCGAGCAAAAAAAGTAGTTTTAGATGAGAATCAAATTTAAATCCTACAACACAGGAAATTATTATGTTTTGTCGTAATTTCCAAGTGATTTTTGTTGCTTGTTGCAACTATCTAACCTAGGGTTGCCACTCTTTCTAAACAGAAGCACAAAACCCTCTTTTAAAATTTATAAAGTGGTTTCGAATATCTTCAGTATATAAGTTTGTCTAATGCGGTAATATATTTTTTTTTCCAATTTATGTGTAGGCGAAATTATTGGGATTTTCCCAATTATATTTGGTAACAAAAACATTGTGACGCCGGCAAGAAGAAAGGAACACAAACACAGATGAAAATGTTTGAAAAAACTTGTATTTGTAGGAAAAGAGAGGACAGTTTCTTGCAAACAGTCGGGTTTGCGGAACTTATCTGAAAGATGCGTCCTTTTAACAGTTTTACATTTCCTGTGTCGTTTTGGCTGGGTTGAAGAAATAGAGCCTTGACTTCTGAGCTTCAGTTGCTGTCGAAATCCTCACACGTGTCCCTGTGTTTAGATGACGGAGAGTGCAGACGGGGAACGTGTTGTCTCTGAGGGTCCCAACAAACAAAAGAGGAAGAGAGTTCGTAAAAACCGCTCTCGTGGGGGTTTGGTGAAAATCTAAAAAGGTAGCCTGTGATTGGTTGTTTTTCATCCAATCACAGGGCACCCAGTTAGCGACTCCGTAATAATTTCAATAAAATAGGAATCGTTTGAATTTAAATTAGATAGGATGTTCTGTATTCTGTTTTGAAAAATCTGAAAAGGCTCGTCAGAAATTTTTTTTTTTCAGTTGAAACAGAAGCAGTAAAAGTCGGAAATTAATCCGACTATAACTGACTTCGTTTCAACTAATTCTATGCCGGCATTGTTGGCCACCTATTAATAGCAGCAATTTTCGTCCGTTTTATTAAATAAGGATTTAAAAAATCTTTCAGATAATCTCGTCAATAACAGATCAACTTCATAATTTCATTCCCACCAACCACCTCAGAAAAATAGTTTCTGAGAAAACAAAACAAAACTGATCTCTGCAAATATTTGAAAAATATTTGTAAAATAATTTGAAATATCAGATTAAAGAAAACATTCCAGCCAAGATTTAACGATTTTTGGCTGGTCATGATAGACAATAACACACACACACACACACACGCACACACGCACACACACACACACACACACACACACACACACACACATATATATATATATATATATATATATATGATCTCGGAGGAAATCGAAAGTACTTGGTTTAACAAAAAATACACCACCTTTCTTAATGAATTTCAACTTAACATCAAGAAGCTAATTAGAAAACTAGAAAGGATTATTATAAAAATAAACTATTCTAATCTATTAAACATTCATTTTGTTGAATGTTTTATTTTAGCAGGTTCAACTTCCGAAATGGTGGTTTTAATTGCTTCAGATAGGTCTTCTTTGTTGTCATATTGTTTGCCACTTTCATATAATTTCATCATCAAAATTGACCACTGATTTTCATCGGATTCAGATTGAGACGATGGTGGCCATTCCATTATCTTCTCTTCTGCAAACCGTTTACACTGAATTAATTCAAGCCTAACATTAGATGCATGAAAAGGACCATTGTCATGCATAAATACACATTTCACTTTAAAACTGTGAATCTGAGACTTAAACCATTTCAAAGTAAGCCTTACATTGTATTAGTTGGCACTGTTCAGTTTAACTTCTTCATCGGCTTTGAATGGTTCAATCCTGGTTTGGTCAAGAATTCCAGCCCATATCATTACATTGCAGCCGTCTTTTACCCATAGGCACACCTACCTCAAATAAAATCCATCCTTTGGCCCATTCATCAGTTCAATCGAGTGCCACCCGAGATTCGTCCTCGAAAATTACTTTAGAAAAGTCACTTTTCATGTTTAAGATATCTTGGCCCAATTTTGACGCTTTCAAATATTTTATTTACTAAGACGAGTTTGCCTATGAGATTTCTTGACAGATCCCAATTTGTGAAGTACAGTGTAACCCGGATATAAGAGAGTTGTCGGGACCGGAGACGAAGTCTCTTATATCCGGGTTTGGTCTATTATATATACATTAACACAGGCTCTAATTTGGGACCATAGAAAATCTCTCTTATACCCGGGTTTCTCTTATATCCGGGTCACTTATATCCGGGTTACACTGTATTATACACTTTTGCCTTCTTGGATCCCTCAATTCCAGCCTGTTTAAAGATCTGAGCACTGGTCAAAAGTGGCTGTTTTCGCAATAACTTGCTTTAGTTTACGTTAAATCTTAAACATTTACTTCTAGTTCTCAAAGTTCTCTCAAATAATTTTTGACTTACCCTCGTATACTGTTTAGTAAATAAACGGAGAGTTTATTCAAATACGAGTATCCACTAAAAATAACCATAAAGTGATAAAATTAATAAATAAAAATATCCATTATTCTTTAGAAATTGTTTTGTCTACGTCTGAATACGAAACTGAACAGACATGAAAATTTCGAGAGTCTATGACGAGAAGAATTTCGCTTAAAAGCAGTATTAAGCCTTGCTTGATCGGTAAAGGTTATCTGTGGACGACTTGGTTAAAACACGTCGGATCTAACTACGGATTCCTCTGCCCAATGGGGACGCAGGTTCGAATCCTGTCAGAGAGTGCATTTATATCTACATATATAAATGTATACATATTCATACAGACATATATATTGTTGTAACCTAGGAAAAAGTTACTGAGTAAGAATAACCAAAACGAAGGTTGGAAATGAAAGGATAATATTTTTAACAGGAACAACATACAAGATTCGGCAGGGGCGTGTAGTAAGTAATCAACTGCTGGTGGTGAGTTAGAAGTAATATTTAGCCCCCCCCCACAAGGGTTACATGTGGCACAAGGCCGGGTTTAATGTGGGTTTTCCGAGCCCGTAGACTCGGCCAAAAATATTCCCTATTGGAACCCGTAAAAACGGGTTCAGGGACAGTCTACCTCCCCGAACGAGACTCTGCCCTTCGGCATAGCCTCGTCCGGGTTCCTCTCTGCCCGAAGGCAGGGAGTTCGACCAAATAACTAGACGCGGGGCCAAGTAAGTTAGAAGTGAATCAAAGTGAATCGCAAGTGAAGATATTCACTAACATCCCTACGCGGTCAGATGTGGCACAAGGCCGAAATTAATGCCCTTCGCAATAGCCTCGTCTGGGTTCCTCTCTGCCCGGAGGCAGTGTTCGACCAGCACGTTGGAAGTGAAAGTCAAGTGGAGATATTCACTAACCCCCCACCCCACGCGATCAGATGTGGTACAAGGCCGAATTTAACGTGGAGTGAACCGAGCGCGTAGGTTCGGGCAAAAATTCCCCGTAGACCTCGTAAAAAACGGGGTCGGTTAGCTCTGTCTCCCAAGACGAGACTCTGCCCTTCGACATAGCCTCGTCTGGGCATCTTCTCTGCCTCCAGGCAGAGAGTTTGAACAGCAGACTTGAAAGTGAATTCCAACTGGATCCAACATACTGTATATTCCACTGTATTTGTAAGGATTGGGACATACTCATTATAGCCAATAGGTACGATATATATATATATATATATATATATATATATATATATATATATATATATATATATATATATATATATATAGGTAACTATACTCGTCACGAAAAACCTTCGAATTTTTGATTTACTAATAGTTAAATCAATCTCGAAGGGAAAAAAAGGTTTTAAAAAAGAAAGAGCCAGGAACATGAAAGTCTGTCGAAAATAATCGCACAGATACAGGTTCAAAGACCAAAGAAAAAACCCCAATACGAGTAAACAACTAACTAAAGAGCTCGATACAAACGTAGAGCAGATCTATATATATATATATATATATATATATATATATATATATATATATATATGCAAATATAAATATAAAAGTGAACATTGAAGTCAACACTCAGAGGCCACAGGCTGTTTCATGCTAGACGCAATCGTCAAACCTGGTGATTGCGTCTAGCACGAAACAGCCTGTCGCCTATATTTATAATATATTTATAATATAATTCACCACGCCTATAATTTATAATATACCTCACCACTAGCAGATGATTACTTACTACACGCCGCTGGCGAATCTTCTATGTTGTTCCTGTTAAAAATATTATCCTTTCATTTTCAAATATATTTATATTTACATACGCTCTATCTCTGATATTGAGCACTTTATCCCGTAAATGTAGCACATCTTAAAATTATATTTCTTCAAAATATATGCAAATATATATAAATATTTGTGTGTGTGTGTTTTCTTTGATTATTTAACGTTGTCTACATTATTTTTAACCTAACTTTGGAATGTATAAGGAGTGAGTGTAAAGTGGAGAAAAAAACGACGAAAAGGACAAATAATCCCGACACCCACCCGACAAGTTCGCCCATCCGCGCAGGTGGGCGCACGCGCGCGTACGCAGACACGCACACATACACTGCGAAAAAAAAACTTGCTCCAATGATAAGTGCATATAAAAAAAAAAAAATCGAGAAGTATAAGCAGTCAAATGCTGATACCATCTGACGAGTGAACAAGTACGTCTACGAAACACTGGAGTCGGAATACTGAAGGTAACATCAATCATCTAAGTGACAAAACTTTACTTGTATTACTTATATATATAATATAATATATATATATATATATATATATATATATATATATATATATATATATATGGGGGGGTGCACTCACACTTCATACTATTCATATCTATCTATCTCAGTCTATCTATCTATCTCAATCTATCTATCTATCTCAATCTGTTCATATCTATCTATCTATCTATCATGCGTGAATTCCTATTTATATTAAATACTCTGTATTTTCTGTTTAATGCAAAAAGTGTGTCCATTTGTGCGTATCTTAACAGATTCAATTTCGTCGTCATGATAGCGTTCGGTATGCGACGCATCACGTGCATGTTGGCACTCGTCTCTATGTCTCGGAATGTTTGGCACGGATTGCTCAAATATATATCTATTTAAGTGAGCAACAAAGCATTTTTGTGATGCATGCAATTGTAGATGTGCCTTCAGGAAAAGGGCAAAACAGTCTCAGTGAGTGTGTGTGTGTACACACACACACACACACACACACACACACACACACGGGAGATATGTCCTTCACCAAATTCTGCCCTGAAATTGGGAGTTCAGATTTTATCTCACTCTCTTCTTATCAATCTTTGTAAAGTACATATCTATCTATCTATCTATCTATCTATCTATCTATCTATCTATCTATCTATCTATCTATCTATCTATCTATCAATCTGAGTCTGTTCATATCTATCTATCTATCTATCTATCTATCTATCTATATATATATATATATATATCTGAGTCTGTTCCTATCTATCTATCTATCTATCTGAGTATATTCATTTATTTACTTATTATTTAATTACATTTTCATTTTATATATACAGAATAGAAAAGGTTGCCAAAATAATTTATTAATTCGACCAATTTTATTACTTAAAAGTTAATTTAATGGATGTCTGTATTTGAATAGACGCTCCGTTTATTATTCAGAAATAAATTTATTTACCTATTATGATTCATGCGCAGACAGAACAATCATCGTAGACTTTTGAAATATTTGCCCGAATGTTCAACACAAAGTTGTAAGTGTGATAACCAGGAGGCAGTAGCTTTGCGGATAGTTTTCAAGAGAATTTTCATTCCAAGCTTCAGTGAATCAATATCGACAATGCCTCGACGACGGTTTGGCGAGGGAGTTAAGAGTATACTCCTGATACAGTAATCCATAATAATCAAATCTGGGATTTTAGAGGGCCACTGTGATAGACGAATTAGAGCTGGTGTATTTTCTCGAAGAATAAATTTGCCGCTTTTTTACTGGGCACACTGTAGTAAAGTTACCAACAATAAACTTTTAAAGAATAAATGACCAGCAATGTATTTTATAGTAGAATTACTAACCATACATTTTATAGCAAAACTACCAACAATATATTTTATCCGTTCGAGCACCTCGTGGCGGTGTAATGGTTAGCAAGCTTGTCTCGCTAGAACAATTACGACTGTGTAGCCCTATACTTTCGCCCTTGTGCTACATCTAAGCTACGCTTGGAAAATCTCTATATTTTATCTGTAGTTGAAGCCATAAAATTGTTTTCAAAGTGTTTAGATTTCGGAATAGAGGTTGATATGCCGCTAAACAGAATCAACCAACCAATAA
Source organism: Acanthosepion esculentum (assembly GCA_964036315.1). Classification (NCBI taxonomy): domain Eukaryota; kingdom Metazoa; phylum Mollusca; class Cephalopoda; order Sepiida; family Sepiidae; genus Acanthosepion; species Acanthosepion esculentum. The sequence continues at coordinate 62,485,706 of OZ038510.1, forward strand.
TTATTTTAAAAAAAATTAAACACAAACAGAACAACAAATAATAAAACAGAAAATACAATCCTGCGACAAATTAGAACTGTCTTTTTTTATTGGAGTTTGCTACAAATGGGACAATTAATCAATTCTTGACAGCTGGGTCCCCGGAAAAAGTGTATCAATAATTCCCACCTTAGAATAACACGCTCACATTGGGCCCATTAATCAGATTTCGAAATCAGGTATATTGTCCTTTGTCTGGCCATAACCTTTTCATTCCTTGAATGAATCATCCCCTCCAATATCTACCTGTTCCGTGTTATTGTTTCTTGAGATTTTGACACCTGTTCTATTTGACCCATATCTTGATTAGAAAATTCTTTGTTCAATTTTATTACTCATCATATGTTGGGTGGATTGGTCCTCGCTCACAATGAAGTCCGTATTTATTTTACCTTCTTTTATTTAACTATTTTGATCTAAATCCTATTTAAATCTTGAATTTATAACCTATTAACACACCCGATTTACTTTTTGGATCTCTGATAGGGGGAGTTATCATTAATTAAATTCAAACCAATATTCATATCATTTGGGCAGTTATACTATCTAGCCTGTTTCAGTTAATCTGTTGATTAGGCTAATCTTCAAAGAATTTTGATCTGAAACCTTTATTTAATCTACGGGTGTACATTGTTCTCGTTTTGCTGTCCATGTCGAGGGATAAACTGTATTGTTCATATTTCTTATGGTTCAGTTATTGTTCGCGGATTCACTTGGAAACTCCCTGAAGACTACCCGGATCGACAGACACCTGAAGAAGGTGGGAGGGCACAACACTCGATTTTTATCGGGGTATAATGATTTTCTAGGACTGAGGTGGATGGGAATGTTTAATACAATGTCCTCGGAATTAAAATATTTAGCCAGTTTGCAACGTCCTCTTTTTAAAACTCGGGCTAAAGGCTGAATGCGAAGTAAAAAAAAAAATTGATTTAGAAGGAAACAACGGAAACTTTTGGTTTATATCTTTCTCTCTCCCTTTCTATCTATCTATCTATCTATCTATCTATCAGTGTATTCATATCTATCTATCTATCTATCTATCTATCTATCTATCTATCTATCTATCTTTCTCTCTCCTTTTCTTTCTATCTATCTATCTATCTATCTATCTATCTATCTATCAGTGTGTTCATATCTATCTATCTATCTATCTATCTATCAGTGTGTTCATATCTATCTATCTATCTATCTATCTCTCTCCCTTTCTTTCTATCTATCTATCTATCTAATTCTGTTCATATATATTAATTTCTTTCTTTATCTTTTTTCTTACTTTCCTAGCCTGTTTATATATATATATATATATATATATATATATATATATATATATGTGTGTGTGTGTGTATATATATATATATATATATATATATATATATATATATATATATATATATATATATATATATATATATACATATATATATATATATATATATATAAATAATATAGTGTGTGTGTGCGCCAGAAATATCTCACAGATATATCTCCCAGAATTACCATCAACATGATGGTATGACATTATTGACAATGGTATCTTCATCTAGCTAATACCTTACCATTATGTGAAAGGTACTGGGAGGTATAAGTGGGGGTAATATTCTGCACGACTCAAGGTTTCATGCACAACGCGGTCTTCAGATGCTGAATTGAGACTGATCCTTGCATAGTTTAAATTTTGTGAAATATATCTGGTTATCGCAATGATGAAGTAGTCCATATTTTATACGGTGATTGTTTTTTTTTTTAATTTTACATGTAAAATACACATAACTAAAAATATAAAAACAAACTATAATAAACATGGTACATCTACATATGTAAATTATTATATATATATATATATATATATATATATATATATATATATATATATATATATAGGGATATGGATACATGCGAGTAACCACACTAGTAAAACGTACTACATTAAGTTATGTCATGCGTGATACATGCTTAGGCAATCATGTATCTTTCGATACATGGCTGACGAGACAGATTTTTTCCCGCAGTAGGTTGCCATTTATTTCTGCGGTAGACCAGTTGCCATCCAAGGCTATAGAACCTGGTCTGTCCTGCTATTTACCCATATGGGAGGGGAGAAGAAGAGGATTTTCTGCGGTAGACCAGTTGCCATTCAAGGCTATAGAACCTGGTCGGTCCTGCTATTTACCCATATGGGGGGGAGAAGAAGAGGATTCATACCTTTCCCAATTTTCGTAATTGAATGTAACAGATTCGAGAGAAAAACGAACTCGGCTCTCTGATTCCTCAGTCCGAGCCGTTGTCCATTATTCCAGCGTGCCTCCTGTTATAACCACAATTCCATAAAATGCTAGAATTTAATATTCAATTTTATATCACCATGTTTGACACAGTATATACACGAAAAGAAAAACACAAACACATCCACACAAACTATTTACTTCTAGATACAAAAGTAGAATTATTGGATGACTGGATTTTGTGTTGACGCATTTTTAGTTATGCAGGTCTTTAGTATAGAGTCTGTAATTACCAGTACTCAAGTTCAAGGTCACATCGAGAAAGCTGATCACATTAGCATTAGTGGTTGTACTAATTTTTAGTTCGTGATCTTTGAAAAGTTTAATCAGTTCCTTTCTCGATCGATCTACGTTTCCTGAACTAGCTTTACGGAGGAGAATTACACTGTCATCCTGTGTCCTTAATGTCGAGTAGAAATCATAATAGCCACAATAAGAAAATCCCGACCAGCTCGCATGTTCCGGCAGAATCAAATGTACCCATTGGATATTAAATTCTGTGTTGTTTCTTTCAGTCCACAGGCAACCATTATGATATAACATAATTTTTTTTTAATTTAATTTTCAGCAGTAAGATAATATTCTTTAGCTAAATTGATAGCGGACATTAATAAATTTTCGGTTATAGGCGGTAAAAATCACTAATATCAAATTGGATGAACATACATTCGTATTTTTTTTTATATTATTAAACCATTCTATGGCTTCTGTAGTATTTTGCCACTGGTTAATTCCTAAAGAGTCTTTCGTATATTTGCATGCTCATTCGAGGATATATTTACTAATGTATTATGAGTTAGTTTGGAAATTAGTTTATGGTCTTTTATGATGACAAATGCTTGTTCTTTATGACATTTATAGATTCTATCTTTAGTCTTTAACTCAGTGGCTATTTTGTTGGCTTCCTTGTTGATGTCGTTTTCACAACTATCCAAACTATCGGGTGCCATTTTTTAAAAGTTATTATCTTCTTTGTTAATAGCTTTATGATACGCATCCACCTCGATTTTACAATGATTACCCGTCTTACCGGCTTTCTTTATTATTTTAATTGTTTTCTTAATATTTAAGAATGAATTTAATGAATTTTTTGCGTGGTAGTGTCAAGAAAGATATTTGAACCACTACCACGCAAAAAAAATTCATTTTTATAATATGTAGAATTATGTACTCTTTGCTTGAAGAAGGTCGCGAAACCAGAAACACGTGTAGCAGAATTATGGAAAATAGAGTATAATATATATTTTAAAATAAAAGAATCCACATTTCAACCAAAAACGTTAGCGGTTTATCTGCTTTTAAAATTTATATATGTATTTTAAGACATTTTTATGTTTATACGTTCTTTTTATAGATACAAATATTTAAGTAAATGTTCTGTTTTATAATAAACAGTATTAATAACATTTACCGGCCTGAATGTCCGAGAAATTTTCATAGAAAATATGCGTCCTCCGACAGGAATCGAACCTGTATCCTATACGGAACCGTCATATAGCCTGACGCGCCTTAACCAATCGAGTCACGGAGGATCGTTCGATTAGTAAGGTCGATTTTACTGCTTTTAAACTTCAATCTCCCATGAATCTCTAACGTACATTCATATCTGCTCAAAGCGTATCCAAATGTAAACAAATGACGTCACACATTAGGAAATGGACAAAATCCGACAATTATTAAAAGCAGTAAAATCGACCTTGCTAATCGAACGATCCTCCGTGGCTAGATCGGTTAAGGTACGTCAGGCTATATGACGGTTCCGTATAGGAGAGAGGCTCGATTCCTGTTTCTATGAAGATTTCTCGGACATTCAAGCCGATAAATGTTATTAATACTGTTTATTATAAAACAGAGCATTTGCTTAAATATTTGTATCTATAAAAAGAATGTATAACCATAAAAATGTCTTAAAATAATTGTTGGACTTTGTCCATTTCATAATATATATATATATATATATATATATATATATATATATATATATATATATATATATATATATATATGTAGCTAATTAGTTAAGTCATACATTTTAGATGCATCAAGTGTGGTCTTCAGTGATGCACTGTTCTCATCGCCGATTTCGGGTTTCGCATCATATCGGCTCCAACAGCAACCCCGACCTGATTCTGGGTGAAACAGGCCGCCTCCTTGAAAGCGTCGTGCTACGCATCGCGACATTGCAAAAAACAGTAATTACTAAACTAGTAAGGCTGGACTTCGACCGTTCTTATTGACACATGTCAGTCAGCGTCAGCCAATGAGAACAGGGCTTTTCACACTCCTCTTCTATATAATATATATATATATATATATATATATATATATATATATATATATATATATATATATATATATATATATATATATAAGAATAGAAAAGAAAGAACAGTAAGATATATAATCCGGTGTTACTGACATTTTTAGTTTTACAAAACAGTGCTCAATGTAAATTTACAGAGCATCAATTAGTAATTAAAAGTAAATAATAAAATAATATTTTTAAATTGTAGTTCGATACAACGTATTCTAATCGAAACACCCGATTTAGAATGAATCTGTATGTATAGAAGTAAGAATTTAACGAATAAAATGCCAAAAAACATTTTGCCGTAGATTAAAAAAACAAAACAAAATCAGACAACATGCGTTGAATGGATGTCAAAATTCGTTGACATAAGGCACACCTACCCTACCTAGACTTAACCTCTTTTCAAACGTAACTCATAATTGATACAATAATAGTTAATAAAAAAAAAACACGCTACCGCCCCTGTCTAAATGATTGGATTTCTCTGTATCCTTGGAAACAAAAATTATGGATGTATGTGCTATTAAAACTCAGTAAATTTCAAAATAAGTTATTCCAAAATTCGCTTGAAGATGAAACAGAACTAATGCTTTTGATTTAATTATATAACTGAATTTGAATTTTTTAGTTTCTTTTTTTGAAACATGGTAATTCCTGTGTAGCGACGAAACCATATTTTTAAATCAGTTAATATATATATATATATATATATATATATATATATATATTATCCTCTTCATTTCTTTATCTATCTATCTATCTATCTATCTATCTATCTATCTATCTAGCCTTCTCAGTTGTCTCTAATTACGAAAATATTATCTTAGTATATCTTCTCCTCCTGTATCGTCCAGGTTTCTTATTTCTACATTTTCCCAGGCCAACTCCTTTGATTTATTATCGTCATTTCGCCTGGAGTTTACCTGCACAGTCACAAGTACAACCGTTCGGTGCGATTCTTCAAGTATTTGTACTGGCTGATTCCTCTTTTGGTTATTTGTTTGTTTGTTTGGGGTTTTATGGCATATCAACCCCTATGGGTTATTTAATGCCAGATCCAGTATTTACTAGATATATCAAAAACGTATAGTTGGCAACATCATTGTTTCAAAAACGTATAGCTGGGAACATCATTGTTTCAAAAACGTATAGCTGGCAACTGTTTCAAAAACGTATAGCTGGCAACATCATTGTTTCAAAAACGTATAGCTGGCAACATCATTGTTTCAAAAACGTATAGCTGGCAACTGTTTCAAAAACGTATAGCTGGCAACATCATTGTTTCAAAAACGTATAGCTGGCAACATCATTGTTTCAAAAACGTATAGCTGGCAACTGTTTCAAAAACGTATAGCTGGCAACATCATTGTTTCAAAAACGTATAGCTGGCAACTGTTTCAAAAACGTATAGCTGGCAACATTATTGTTTCAAAAACGTATAGCTGGCAACATTATTGTTTCAAAAACGTATAGCTGGCAACATCATCGTTTCAAAAACGTATAGCTGGCCACATCATTGTTTCCCATCACATTTTAGGGGTAAGGTGTTAGTATATTTAGTGTAGGGTTTGGGAGGGAAAGTTAATTGTAAGTTGTAGTTGTTTTGGGATGGGTTAGATGTGATGGGGCATGACATGACCAGCCTATTGATCGGATCGACGGCCTTTTGGTTGGACGTAGTTTATCGTCATACCCAGGACGCGGACGTAGTTTATCGTCATACCCAGGACGCGGACGTAGTTTATCATCATACCCAGGACGCGGATGTAGTTTATCGTCATACCCAGGACGCGGATGTAGTTTATCGTCTCTTTTGGTTATAAACTAGATAACTTCTAGTGTTATTGGAATTAAAGTTATCTTGTTGATAAAATAATAATAATAATAATAATAATAATCAACAGAATGTGCCTTATCATTGACATGCCAGTCCCTGCAGACTGTAATGCATCTTTGAATATCTTCAAAAAACTATCAAAGTAGAAGGACCGTGAAATCGAAATCTCCAAAAAGTCAGGACATCAACAATTCCAGAGAGCACAAAATCAAAATATGCCTCCTTATTAATATGGCAGTATCTGCAGATTGTAATGTATCTTAGAAAATATTTAAAAAAAAAAACCATCAAAATACAAGGATCTTGAAATGGAAATCTAAAAAAATGTGGCACATGAGTCCATCCATAATTCCAGTTGTAGTTGGAGCCCTTAGGTTGATTGGAAGAGATACCGATAGACCCAATGAAGGGATTCCTGGTAGCCCATGCCTTGAAGAAATACAAAAAAAATATGTACTCACAAGTACAGCTCACACAATACGATGAGCTTACGGTGTACAATATGCATGATCGGTGTAAAATGTCATGATTACTGACCTTAGGTCTCTGGTTGGGAACCGGAAAGAGATCAGTATACACCATAAATCAACGGAAATAATAATCATTAATATTGTTGTTAACGTTGCTGCTGCTGCTGTTTTTGTTTCATGTTGCTGCATTGCCTGTCACCGAGTCGTGGCTAAAAAAAGAAAGGAACAAAACACGTTGCATATATAATATTTAGTACTTTTTCATGTCACAAAGTGTTTCATTAAATTGTATTGCCTGACGTCACATTTGGCATATTGACAATCGAATGCCGAGAAAAAGGAACGTGTTCACAAATACATCACACACACACACACACACACACACACATACAGACACACACACACACACACACACACACACACACACACACATATATATATATATATATATATATAGCATAATGAGAAGCCACGTATACTTTCTTAATATGTATATAATATAGAAAAAAGAATTGAAAAGTTGCAAATTAAAAAAATTGAATGTTTTTTTCGTGAAAGTATTTATTTATATATATATATATATATATATATATATATATATATATATATGATATTTCAGATCGGCCCCGATCTTTCATCAGAAAGATCGGGGCCGATCTGAAATATGAAATATATATATATATATATATATATATATATATATATATATATATATATATATATAAATACTTTCACAAAAAAATCATTCAATTTTTTTAAATTTGCAACTTTTCAGTTGTTTTTTCTATATATATATATATATATATATATATATATATATATATATATATATATATATATATATACATATATATATACAGGGTGTATCAAAAATACTTTTACAAACTTTGGGGGCGAGTTCCTTACACCAAAGCAATGACATATGTCCAAAAATCTTTCGTTTTTGAGTTATTAAGTTTAAAGTAAAAAAAGTTTAAAGTAAGTTAAAAGTTTAAAGTACGATAGATGGCGCTGTGTTGCCCTTTAGACTAGGTTACATTTGTCATTCGTGTACATTTGTGGTTAGTCTGTCTTTAATGTTTAACATGTGTAGTAGTGAGTTAACTAAGAAGTGTTCCGTTTAACAATGGCAGAATATTCATATCGTGAGCAGGCAGATATGATTTTTACATACTGCCTCGCGAATGGTAGTGGAGGCGAGGCCACACGTATCAGACTGCACTTCCAGATCGTAGGCGGCCGAGTCATCCAACCTTTGCTACTGTTTATCGTTTTTTCTTTCTATATGCCATGTCCTTTCAGGACGTAGACGATTATAGTTTTCCACCCCCTCTATCCCTTGCAGCTCTCAACGTTCCTTCCCTCTGCCAACTCCCCCAGACCACATTCTGTCATCTATCTGCTTAAGGCCGCTAGGCATGTCATGCGTTGTTTTCCTTTGTCTCTCTTTCCCTCTATTCGACCCGTGAGTATCAGATTCTCCAGACCCTCCTTCCTCATTGTGTGTCCCAGAAACTTCAGCTGCCTCTTCCTGGTGTTAAGTATAAGCCTCTTCCTTGTTTGCATCCTCTCTAAGACCTCATCGTTGCTCACACACTCGGTCCACGATATCCTTAGCATCCTTCTGTAGAACCACATTTCCATCGCCTCGAGTCTTTTCTTAATCTTTGAGGAAATCGTTCAACATTCGCTGCCGTAAAGAAGGACAGATGTCACGTGACACTTCAGTATTCTTTTCTTTGTTACCAAAGATATCCTCCTGTCTCGCAATACTCTATTCAGCTTTCGGAATGCGTCTTTGGCCATCCCAATACGTCTACGGATCTCAGTGTCGCACTTTCCGTCCTCTGTCAAAACGCTTCCCAGATATGTAAACTTCGACATCTGCTTAATTCTAGTGCTCCCGACCTTTAGATCACATTTCAGGCTCATCTTTTAACTGATGACCACGCATTCTGCCTTCTTGTAGTTTATGCCTAGTTCCTTCTTCTCACTCTCCGTCGCCTCGAGTCTCTTCTTGAACCTTGAGGAAATCGTCCAACATTCGCTGCCGTAAAGAAGGACAGATGTCACGTAACAGTTCAGTATTCTTTTCTTTGTTACCAAAGATATCCTCCAGTCTCGCAATACACTGCCCAGCTTTTGGAATGCATCCTTGGATATCCCAATACGTCTACGGATCTCAGTGTCGCATTAACCGACCTCTGTCAGAACGCTTCCCAGATATTTAAACTACCGCGTCTGCTTGATTCAAGTCTCCCCGACCTGCGAATCGCATTTCGAGCTCATCCTTTTACTGATGACCATGCATTCTGCCTTCTTGTAGTTTAAACTTAATTCCTTCTTCACACTCTCCGTCGCTACCTTCTGTACGAGATTTTATAATTTCTTTTCCGTACCTGTTATCAGTACTGTGTCATCTGCGTATCTTATGTTGTTAAGATTGTGGCCGCCAATGCTATATCCCAGTAGGGTTTCCAATATTTTCAGAATTGCCTCGCTCTATTGGTTGAACAGTTCGGGTGAGAAGACGCACCCTTGCCTTACGTCTCTTTCTATTTTTGTATATTCGCTGAGCTCGTTCTCTATGCGCATGCATGCTGTCTGCCGTCACGTTGCTGGGACAGGATCCGTGACACCACAAACTATGCATCGAGAAAAACCGAGATCCGCCCCTACGCCTGACCATGAAGAACACCACTCTAAACGCTTGGGTGGTCGATCCAGGTATCAGCACACGTCAAGTGGCCTCAGCATGTCGTACATCTCATAGTACTGCATGGAGGGTACTTCAAGAGCAGCTACTGTATCCGTGTTATTTGCAACGTGCACAGGGTCTTTCGCCTTCTGGTCACTCACCACGGGAAAACTGAACAAACTGCCGATCTGCTGCTTGTTTCTTCAGTCTTGTCTACGGACGAGGCAACATTTGGAAGAGACGGAATAACAAATTTACACAACCAACATTTGTGAGCGGATCGGAATCCCCATGGTGCAATGCAAACTAGGCCTCAGCATCAATTTACGATTAACGGAATTATTAGTGACTGTCTGGTCGGTCCATATGTTCTCCCAGCATGGCTTACAAGAGTTAACTACAGGGGCTTTATTTCAAACGCATTTCCAGACCTGCTAGAGGATGTACCCATGCTAATACGAAGACGTATGTGGTTCACGGATAACGGGGCGCTAGCACGTTTTAATCACATTTTTCGCGATGCACTAGCTGACATCTACAATGAAAGATGTTTAGGTAGTGGAGGACTGTTATCATGACCTGCACGTTCTTTCCGACCTCAAACCCTTTAATTTCTATGTGTGGGGCCACCTAAAATAATTTGTTTATGCAGCAGAAACCAATAACGCAGATACGATTCATCACCGTGTCATGGGGTCCTGAGAAACTATTAAACACCGTGTGAGAATATTTGAAAAGGTCCGCCAGTCAATGGTCCAGCGGGTGGTGCATGCGTGTGTAGAAGCAAGCGCAGAACATTTTGAACATTTATGTGTTGGTATGTTGAGGTACAACGATGGCCTTTTGGACATATGTTTATATGGACATTTTACCTTGTAAGAACCCGCTTCAAAGCTTATAAAAGTATTTTTGATACACCTGATATATATATATATATATATATATATATATATATATATATATATATATAAACTGTCAGAAAAGGTGGAGTAATCTCGCAACTGTATGGACATATAATACTTATTTATATACGGGCGAACGTTCGCTTTCCGACCATGAGACGCGAGTTCGAATCTCACCATGGTTGATTTGTCAGGAAGAAGACTCCGTGATTTTATCGGGAGGTGATCGCACGGAGGCACAAGTCAACGTCACCGAAAGCGTGCTGGCGTTGTTCAAAGTCTTGACCTCTCTCTCTCTCTCTCTCTCTCTCTCTCTGAAATTATGACTGGGGCGCGCTAGTTGAAGCATGAACAGCAGGGGTGGCCTGTGGATGTTTAGCAGACACAGAATGTGTCTGTGACAGGGATTGGCTAACCACCTCAGCAGACGGAAAACGTACTATTTATACATATTTAGTTGTTCGGAAAGTCATGTCGCGTTTTCATGAATTATTTTGGTTAGTCGTTTTTGTTTAGTGGCATATCAACATCTCTGTCGGTTAATTAATACCGAAATCTGAATATTTTCTCTACACAATTTTATTTTATTTTTGATGATAATAATGACTGAGTGATACAAGTCTTACTAATTAACTCATAGGTGGGGGAGAAAGGGCGGATTCATGCCTTTCACAAAAGTAAGTGAATATAACGGCGGAGTAATGTATATATCGTCTCGGATTGAGGAATCGGAGAGACGAGTTCGAATTCCAGTCGGATCCATTACATTCACTTAGGTGCTAATGCCCTTGGGAAAGGTATGAATCCTCTTCTTCTCCCTCCAGTTATGTGTAAATAGCCGGCCAGGCTGGGTCCTATAGCTTTGGATTGCAACCGGCCTAGGAGAAGGAAACTCTGAAGAGTGATGTGCTCCGTGTTGCCCAAGAAACATCACTTCTAGTGCGGCTACAGTACATGTGGTACCCTAACGAACCGAATGGGCCACGGGATTCAGGATGGTGATTGTTAATATAACGGACCGGACTGGAATTCGAACTCAGCTCTCCGATTAACAATTACCCCTTACACCACTCGCACATCCAACCTTACAGCACCTGGTATACGCAAGCGGTCACTCATCTAGGTACTAACCAGGCTCGACATTGCTTAACTTCGGTGATTGTACGAGAAAGCGCAATTATCTTGTAATTTACTTATTAATGCCATACTTAAATGCAATTTTCTATTCTTGACCTACGATTTGGCACACAATACTCAACACCTTATAAAAATGGGAAAATAGAATAAAACTTTAACAGACAGACCTTGTTTGGAATAGTACGTTGTTGATTAATAGGCCACATCATGTTGAAATACCACTTCCCTACGATAACCAAAGTTAAGCAACGTCTAGCTTGATCTGTACCGAGATGGGTAACCGTTTGGGGATACCAGGTGCTGTAAGCTTGTGTAGGCGATTGGTGTAATGGATAATGGCTCGGAATTGTTAATCAGAGAGACGAGCTAAGCAATGCCGAGACTGTTCAGTACCTAGATGGGTGACCGTTTGGGGATACTAGGTAATGTAAGCTTGGGTAAGCGATTGGTGTAATCGATAATGGCTCGGAATTGTTAAATAGAGAGACGAGTTAAGCAACACCGAAACTGTTCAGTAACTAGATGGGTGACCGTTTGGGGATACTAGGTAATGTAAGCTTGGGTAAGCGATTGGTGTAATCGATAATGGCTCGGAATTGTTAAATAGAGAGACGAGTTAAGCAACACCGAAACTGTTCAGTAACTAGATGGGTGACCGTTTGGGGATACTAGGTAATGTAAGCTTGGGTAAGCGATTGGTGTAATCGATAATGGCTCGGAATTGTTAAATAGAGAGACGAGTTAAGCAACACCGAAACTGTTCAGTAACTAGATGGGTGACCGTTTGGGGATACTAGGTAATGTAAGCTTGGGTAAGCGATTGGTGTAATCGATAATGGCTCGGAATTGTTAAATAGAGAGACGAGTTAAGCAACACCGAAACTGTTCAGTACCTAGATGGGTGACCGTTTGGGGATACTAGGTAATGTAAGCTTGGGTAGGCGATTGGTGTAATCGATAATAGCTCGGAATTGTTAATCAGAGAGACGAGTTAAGCAACACCGAAACTGTTCAGTACCTAGATGGGTGACTGTTTCGGAATACCAGGTGCTGTAAGCTTCGATGTGCGGTTGGTGCGATGGATAATAGTTCGTAAGAGAGACGAGTTGCAATATGGGCGAACGTTCGTTTTCCGACCATGAGACGCAAGTTCGAATCTCACCAGGGTTGATTTGTCAGGAAGAAGACTTCGTGACAATTACCTTTGGAAAAGGCATGAAACCATCTCTTCTCCCCTCAGCTATTGGTTAGCTATTAAGATTTGTGTCGCTAAACTATTATTACCGCCTCCCACCAAAAAAAATTCTTACAATCTAAAAATATTTCCTCAGTTTAAATAATCCGAAAGGGGTTGATAAGTCATAAAAAACGAATCAATTTTAGATTAATCGTAGATTATTGCACATTAAGTTTTATGAATATCTAGACATGATTGTTAAGGTACCGTCGTTCGACTTTGTTTATTACATAATCAGCTTATATCTTTGATTGTTGTCTATCGATCTATACATACATACATACATACATACATACATACATACATACATGTTAGCCTTTTATCTCTCACCTGATTATTAGACGAATTTGGCCTTGGCATGTCAAGTTCACGGAAAATCCAAATATCATTTTATCCAGCGGTGGATAAATTAATATCGACACTTTAACCTTGCTTGATTTACGCACGTGTGCATAAACACACACACACACACACACACACACACACACACACACACACATGATGCGCGCGAACACACACACAGACGCAAACAGTTACACTCTAACGCACACACATACACATAAATATTCTGAATATTTTGGGTAGAAGTTTTGTCAATTTATTTATCTTTTAGTTAGAATGGCACAATAGATTATCTTGTGCTATATTTGAATTAAACATGTTTCTGTGCTTGTTACTTCTCATTCACAAACGGCCAAATAAGTTTCAATCTCTTCCTTCCTTCCTTCATGCTCCTAGCTAGAGGCAACCAGACGTCTAGCCACACTGATGAGCTGTGATACAGCGAAACAGTCTGACAATATAAACATATATATATATATATATATATGTGTGTGTGTGTGTGTGTGTGTGTGTATATATATATATATATATATATATATATATATATATATATATATATGACTGATGAGCTGTGATACAGCGAAACAGTCTGACAATATATATATATGTGTGTGTGTGTGTGCATATATATATGACAGTATATATATATATATATATGTATATATATATATATATATATATATATATATGTATATATATATATATATATAAATATATATGACAATAGATATATATATATATATATATATATATATATATATATATATATATATATATATATATATAGGCCTTCTCTCCTACTAATCTTATAGTAGGCGGAAGAGTCCAGTATAGACTCTTTAGAGGGAGGAAACGACAGCAATATATATGAACACATACACACACACACACACACACACACACACACATATACATATATATACATATATATATATATATATATATATATATATATATATATATATATATGTATATATATATATAGAAAGAGAGATAGAACGATAGATAGATAGATAGATAGATACCTTTCAATAAATACAACAGACAAGGTAGATTTAATTTTTATTTAGTTTTTTCAGCATCCTTACGTTTCCCCGTTTTCCCGTTTTCAACCTCACCTTATTTAACAGTGGAGATGGAGGGTTAAAAGTTCTTTTGCAAATATAAAGATGCTCACCCGAATTCCAGCCGCGTTCAACACCGGAAGGCTCTGAATAAACGCTCTTATTCAAAACACACCAAAAATAAAATACAACTGAAGTAGACAAAATACGAGAAAAGAATAAAAACGCCGAAAAGGAGACTCTGTTGAAAATGATTAAAGAAGTGACCGAAAACACTTGAGACAATGAAAACTATAGAAGGTTTTTGCATTCCGTTGCCCCTACAAAACGGCAAAGACGTAAGGATGCTTGTAAAAATAAATAAAAGAAATAATAATAAAATCTACCTTGATGTCCAAATATATATATATATATATATATATATATATATATATATATATATATATATATATATACACACACACACACACACACACACACACACACTTCTTCTTCTTCTTCTTCTTCTTCTTCTTCTTCTTCTTCTTCTTCTTCTTATTGAAGACAATAGATATTTTGCGTTGATCAATTTTAACCGGTTTAAACCCGTGAAAATGTCCCTATTTTTGTTCGGATATACGTTGAAATACCCTTCTCGTACGATTTAGTTAAGCAAAGTCGATGGGTAACCCTTGGGAATACGAGGTACTGTAAGCTTTGTATGATGTAATGTGATAAGCGCTCGGAATTGCTAATCGCAAAGCCAAATTCCAATACCCGCTGGGTTCGTTATATTCACTTATGAGCAAATACCCTTGGGATGGACATGAATCAACCTCTTCTCCTTCATCCATTCCACTTATGCGTGCATTATTTAGAGTTGTATCAGTAAATCATTATGATCGCCAATGAACATTCTTGCCATCTTAAAATATTTTCTGGCTTTAAATAACCTGAAAAGAGTTGAAAAGCCGTAAAAAACGAGTCAGCCAATCAATAATAAAAAATGAAACCAAGTAGCATCATTAATGAATCATAGCTAAGGATAGGAAGCTCATGAAGAATTGAAATACATTTCATATATATATATATATATATATATATATATATATATATATATATATATATATATATATAACGTAAATCATTCAAACGAAAAACAAATACTGAAGCTAGTTATATGGCGAAAATCACTCTCACAAACAATATTTAATAATAAATTACAACCAACTTCGAATCTGTTAATGAATGGTGTGATCCTTGTTCAGAAATTCCGGGTTTATCTGGTCTTATTTTTTTGTACGAGCCGGCTTTCAGTCGTTTCGAACGACCATCCTCAGGTAGACATATTAGTGTGTTTTTGTTAAATTCCGAATAGTAATGCGACATCGAAAGATATTGCGGTCCGAAAGAGTGCTTTTTTAGTAATGAGATATTGTTAAATGTAAGAATAATTTTGGAGCGCTGCAGACACAACGCTGAGGTTGAATATATATATATATGTGTGTGTGTGTGTGTGTGTGTGTGTGTGTGTGTATATATATATATATGTATATATATGTGCAGGTATGCAGAAAAATTGGAAAGAACACGTTAGGTAAATAATCCGGTGTTCCTTAGTATTTTTGCTTTTATTTTCAAAAAGACAGTGCTCCATACAGAAGTAGAGCTTATATTATAATATTTTTTTTTGTTTTAAAAATATGATTCCTTCGCTACATAAGAGTTCTCATGCTTCAAAAGCAAGAGCCGAGACCCCTAACATATTTTTTGAAATTATGTTGAGTTAAGGTGTCTGGTCACGCTTCCTCGTCAAGCGAGATCCCCAAATTCTCGCTTGACAAGTACAGCCCACAAAAGGGCTTTATCTATGTAATTATTTTATTTTATTTTATTTTATTTTTTTTGCAGTAGAAAGTGTCGATGCCATTTCTAACCTTAGGTCCCTGGGCGGGACCCAGAAAGAAATGTGTAAACGCCAGATATCAAAGAAAATAATAATAATAATAACTAGTTTTAATCCGTAGAGATTTCACAGTTTCCGTATTTTAAAGTTCTGATAAATCTTAGTTCTTAAGTTAATGATTCAATAAATTCATGGTGATTTCTACGGCAATGAAATATCCGTAGAAACGCCCTAATCTCATCGTTAAATATTTGAGCTTAGCAATAATATTGCAATAACAATCACAAATATGAATGCTGGCCGTTACTTTAAGAAGTGCGTACAAATAAATAAATCTGAAATTGACAACTTTTTTTTACCATTTCACTGAAACCGATTTTAAACGCTCTTCCTTCCTTTCTTTCATTTTCTTACTGAAACCAAATAGTGTCTTTGACGTCGTTTCTCTTCGCACGCGATCTAGACGGAATAGTCCATTATTTATGAGGTATTCGTAGATGTTAAACACTTCTATCTTCTTTCTTTCTTTTCACAGACACCAAGTAGCGTCCCTGACATGTCCTGTCTTTCTAGGCGATCAAAACGGTATAGTCCATTATTTATGAGGTACTGACAGAGCGTAACGGACGTGCGATCTAACGAAGGGTGGGGAAAGCAAGCACAATTATAATAAGATGATAGACTTTTCCAAATTAATTCTAAGACGAGGAGGAAATTCGGTCAGATATTGTCCTAAGTTCATTTCAGAAGAAAGTACAATAAATATGGTCCAAGCTTCCGACTTTCTTAACTAATCATCAGGGTAGGTAGAAACAATTGATGACATCATCAAAAGAGGTTTGGGTGCAGCTGGGTTCCCTTCCCAAATCGAACCCCTAGGCCTCGACCGTGGTGATGGAAAGCGGCCAGATGGCATTACCATCTTCCCTTTTAAAATGGGTAAGTCGTTGATTTGGGATGCGACCTGTGCGGATACATTTTCGGCCGGTAATTTGATCAGGTACGCGGTTGAGCCGGGGTTCGTCGCCCGAGACGCAGAGATAAAAAAAATAGCTAAATATTCTTCTCTTGCTGATAGTTTTTTTTCACTCCTGTGGCAGTGGAGACTTCGGGGGTTATTGGCCCTCGTTCGATGGCGTTCCTTCGGAGGATTGACGCGATTGCGTCTCGATTAAGGAACGAGCCTCGCAAAACGGAGTGGTTCTTGCAGCGTGTCTCACTGGCGACGGTTCGAGGTAATGCTTTCTCCATCATAGCGGCTGGCAGAGGATAGAAAAAATTGTTTATGGTTACGTTGTTCTGGAATTGTCATCATTGGTCGACTGAACTTGCTTTGTTTCAATGACTTTTGTTTTGTTATTATTAGTTACTTTGTTCAGTAAATATTTGCAATAAAAAAAAAATTGATGACTTTCGTAGAAGTTTTAAATGTTGTGACGCAGGCAATGTGTGTTGTGACGTAAGCGAGAAATGACGCGTGTTTATATAATGGATTCTCCCGTCGAGTTCGATGTATGAGGTTCCGACAACCACGAACTAAATATCTGCATGGTT
>OZ038510.1:62505966-62513466 GCA_964036315.1 Acanthosepion esculentum
ATACTCGTTGCGAAAAACCTTCGAATTCTTGATTTAGCAATAGCCAAATCAATCACGAAGGGGAAAAAAGGTTTTAAAAATGAAAGAGCCAGGAACATGAAAGTCTGTCGAAAATAATCGCACAGATACAGGTTCAAGGCCCAAAGAAAAAACCCAGATACGAGTAAACAACTAACTAAAGAGCTCAATACAAACGTAGAGCAAACCTAGTCAAACCTAATGAGCCAGACAAACCTACCAAGGTTTCACTTAGGCAGATCGTCAGAGTGCTGACGATCTGCCTAAGTGAAACCTTGGTAGGTTTGTCTGGCTCATTAGGTTTGACTGTATATATATATATATATATATATATATATATATATATATATATATATATAGATAGATAGATAGATAGATAGATATTTTATTCCAGGATCATTTTCCAACTTATTCAAGATGAACTTCGCCCTCTCTAACCCTCTAACATTCTGTCCTGGAGTAAGAATGTGCCTCATGCGTTTCACGCACGATTTCATTTTCAAGTCTTTTTCATTGCTCTTTGGACTGTCATAGGTGAAACACCTCTCTCATATGCCAAACGTCTTATGGATTGAGTTGGCTCTTTTCTAATTGATCCCTTTTCCTGTTGTGACCTCCTGATCCCGATTTCCTCTCTACTGTTCGCTCTTTTTAAAAATTACTCACCGTTCTCTTGATGGTCCTTGAATGGACTTTAAAGACAGAAGCCAGAGTATGAATGTTGGTACCATTAATGAAGGCCTGAATGAACTTTTTCCTCTCGCCATTGCTCATTTGGGAAGGCAATGGATCAGCCACAAAACAGTTTGAAGCTGTTCTCTTTCTAGCTGAATACCTCAAGGGGTTTTCAGTGATTCGTACGACAAATGGTGTCAACTCAAATAGCTTCATGTCTCGCACATCTCGCCTATGGAACTCCATTCCCTAATACTGTTTCCCTGACAAATACAATCTCCAACGGTTTAAATGTAGCGTCAATCGACATCTCCAGTTGCCTTGATCTATCCACTTCCCTTCTCCACATCCTTTCATTTTTCATTCCTATCTGCTCTCGCTCCAAATCTTCTGTAACCCCCTTGCCTTGATCGACCCACTGTCTTTCTCTTTCACCACATCCTCTCCTTTACCACTCCTATCTGCTCTTCCTCCAACCCTTCTTTAACCCCTTGCGTGATAGTGGCCTCCAGCCTTGCTTGGGGTGATACGCTTAAAAAAAAAAAAAAAAAAAAAAAGATGGTTAAATGTCTTATCTGAAAACCTGGAAAAAAACAAACTCAATTAGTTTAGTGGTTTTTTTAGATATTAAACATTTTGTGGGACGGATAATTATTCTCTAACGCTATTTGGACAATTACGATGTGACACCCGGTATATACGTCGATATATATATATATATATATATATATATATATATATATATATATATATAGATAGATAGATAGATAGATAGATAGAGAGAGAGAGAGAGAGACCATTGTTTTCATCTCTTTATCAATCCCATTGTTCTTATCTATCTATCCAGTTCGCTCATCGGTTTTATGCTGACTCCATGAATCCCAGATTTTACAAAATCAATCATCTAATTCGTCAGGCTTCCCCCCCATTCTCATCCGTCATCACGTCTGCTACTTCTTTTCTCTCAGTCTCTCTTTTCACTATCTCTTCCTTTTCTTTTTATTCACGATTCTCTTTTTCAGTTCTTTCTTCTTTCCCCCCTCTCAATCTATTGCATACTTTTCTCAACGCTTTATCCGCTACGTCAGCAGCCTTCACATGTTTTCGTCTCCGCCTCCCAGACGGCCTCGTTTTCAACTTTTGTTATCATCCTTCTACAACTCCTCAACCCATCTCCCAACCGATTCTTCTGTCCTACACGGCAGTCGGCTTGCTTTTAGATATTATCGACTGCTCTTTAAACTGACGACTTCATTAAATGACATGTTAATTTAGATCGCCAAGTAAAATCACTTGCAAACGAATATATATATATATATATATATATATATATATATATATATATGTCATTCACAGACAGTACTGTTTCGCTGTATCACAGCTCCTCAGTGTGACTAGACTTCCGAATGCCTCAAGCCAGGATTGAAGCACAACTAATTTGGTGTCAGCCAGAGCTATCTTCACTCGGTAGAGTTACACAATTAAATCAAGCGTATTGTTTTTACAAATGTAAACAAATGCCATCAGCCAAAGTGTTCCATTCATTTTACTGAAGAGCTATATATATATATATATATATATATATATATATATATATAATGATGTTCACCCTGCACAAGGCCTGGGAGCCACTCGATGTAGAGTGTTACAAATGTAGAGGGTTACAGAGTAAGAGGCATGGTTTATGCGGATATGTGGGGAAGATAATAATTAACCAAAAGACTTGAATTGGTTAAGATTGTAGTGATTTGGGAAGCATTCTCTTGGGAGTCGGTTCCATAGAGCAGGGATCCGTAGGAAGAAGCTGCTCAAGTAGAACTTACATGTTACCAATAGAATACGAAGGGAATGAGGGTGGTTCGTTACATTGTGCATAGCATAACAGGTTTTAGCCGTGAAGTATATAACTCCTGGAACTAAGGAATGTAGTTTGTCTGAACACTTTCCATGTGAGTCAGGGGTCGTAGATTGAAAAATAATTTGTCACCCACAACGCTTTTGGGCCCTATCAAGACTGGAAAACGAAGACTGTGCAGCTCCTGTTCATATATGGCACTTATGGCAGCACTACTCCATTTCTGGTTTGATCTGGCTCTTGTAAAGGTAGAGGACATTGCGAGGAGTCAGGTACGTACTGGATCGGCACAGAACCATTCTCCATCCTCTTTAGCGAAAAATCGTATTTACGTGTTCCACTTGAGGTCTAGGTTGAGTTTAAGTTCAATAGGCGCTCAAGGCACGGAGGAGGGGCTTCCCTGAGGGACCTTCCGTTTATTACTATTGGGGATAGTTCTAGATCCGATAAACAATGTGACTAGTTTGGTTTTAAAGGCATTGAATGTGACCAGTTGTTCCCCCCACCACTGGGATGTTAGAGCTAAATCATAATCTTAGTCATATCATTTATATAAAGTAGAAAAAGTGAAGTGAAACCTGGCGACCCCTGCGTTGATCGTTAGGGCCTCGGAAGACTGACCGTTAAAACACCAATCAGGATTCGACTTTATAATTGAGAAGAATCTTTCAGTGATTCCATGGCTAAAACGACTATGCAGTAATCCTTTATGTTCTACCTTGTCAAGGCCTTTGAAATATCTAATGCGATCATCATTGAGGCGTATTTGTTGTCTAGTAGCTCACTGATTCTGTGAGTAATAGTACTTAGGATATCAGCAGTGGATCGGGAAGATCGAAATCCGTACTGTTTGCCGCTCAAGATGTTGTTCCTATTGTGGTGATCAACAACCTTCATGGATGAGCGCTCACCTACGTTCTTGAAAACCTGGGATGCACTTGAAACTTTCCACAGACTTGGGAAGGATCTCTCCTTCAAGCAGAGGTTAAATAATTCCACTAAGATCGGAGATCGTTACGGGTTTATTTTCTTAAGGACAATCACTGGGATTTTGTCTGGACCAGTGGATTTCTTAGAGTCTTTACCGCTAATTTTCTTTTTTTTTTTAATATTCTTTCTCTTTGTTCTTTTGTTGTTGTTTTTTTTCTCTTTCCTTCAAATTTATATCCCTTTGCATTTTCTCTTTCGTTTTTTTGGTTGCTATTTTTTACTTCTTTTTAAGCGATGAAGCAATGCGGTACATTCGCTCATTTCCAACGTCTTTCTCCTCTCGTATATAGTCCAGTATTTCCTCACTGTAGTGTTTTAGGGGGAGTTTTCTTTACCAGAAAGACCAATGGCCGAAGCGGATCTTAAAATGAGAAACTAATTTACAGACACATCGTCACAAAATAAAATAAATAAAGGGATGGGGTCAAAATCAAATGATATGGGGCGAAGCCAATAAACCAGATATTATGGGTATATAGCAGGACAGACTGGATCCTATAGCCTTGGGTGGCAACCGGTCTAGGAGAGAGTATCTCTGAATTCAAAACTGTATGTAACCCTGACGTAGCACATACTATACAGCGAAAGAAATTAGCTCGATGATCCCGACTACTGTTAAATAATATATATATATATATATATATATATATATATATATATATATATATATATATATATATATATATATATATATATATATATATATATATATATATATATATATATATATATATATATATATATATATATATATATATATATATATATATAATTTTCATATATGGCAAAGAGTACTGGACAGTTCTCTCTACGGAAGGAGAGTGGAGTAATGGATAGCGGCTCACCCTGAAGAATCACTAGAGCCGAGTTCGAATTCCAGTTGATTCCATTATGGTAATGGTATGAATCCTCTTCTTCTTATTCCCCCCTCTATGGATAAACTCTATGGGTGGCAACCAGTCTAGGAGAAAGTAACTCTGAATTCAAAACTGGCGTAACATATATTTTGTTTTAAAGATTTGCAGCATTATGCGGGGATAGAATTTGCACGCAATTTCACAACAGGGTAAAGAAGCTTGGTGCAGTATTGACCTGAACTTACTCCCGGTCGCCGAATTATGAGTCACGCCACGTCGCAGCTACACCAGACTTTGAAAGCGTGGGACGATAAATATGCGAAGAATTTGACAGTCACCGCAGTCTCGAATGTAAGCTATTCACTTAACCGCCCCACGCGGTGTTTGGATGCGGCACAAGGCCAAGTTTATTGTAGGGTATCCGAGCTGAATAGATAGATAGATGTCATTTAATGAAGTCGTGAGTGTAAAAAGCAGTCGTTAATATCTAAAAGCAAGCCGACTGTCGTGTAGAATCAGTTGGGAGATAGGTTGAGACGTTGTAGAAGGACGATAACAAAGGCCCCGTCTAGAATGTCAGGTCAACGTTTCGAGCAAGGGGCGAAATTTATTGAAATTTATAAGAGTTAATAGTTATTATGTGTTTATTTCAATCTTCTGCCTAGTCAGTCATGACTTGAAAGAGACATGATCGCCTAAGCGGGTATCACGTATTGCACTTGACCGGCTCTATAGTTTATAGATATTTATTTATTTATACATTAAAAAGAAAATAATTTTCATTTTTTTTTTATACAATGTAAATGAAAAGAGATAGAGCCGAGTTCGAATTCCAGTCGCTTCTATTATGGTAAAGGTATGAATCCTCTTCTTCTTTCCCCTCCTGTATGGTAAACTCTATGGCTGGCAACCAGTCTAGGAGAAAGTAACTCTGAATTTAAAACTGTATGTATCCATGGAGTGGCACATGCTATACAGCTAAAGAAACGTTCGTATTGACCTGATGATCCCGAGTACGGTCGAATACAAGTAAGTATTTCATTGCTTTTATGATTTTGTAAATATAAAACTATCTAATAAATATATAAATATAAACAATCTAATAAATATATAGTGCTTAATATTCGGCAAGAGGCTACGCGGAGGCCCCAAACGACATTTCAAGAATCACTTGAAGACATCCCAGACACAGACCAACATCGACACTGAGACAAGGGGAACCGTCTCTGCAAATAGGTTTTTTCTGTTATAGGACCATCCGAGGAGGAACAAGATTTTCGAGTCCAACCGTCAACAGGTAGAGGATCTACGACGTGCTGTCAGGAGGGCCCGACCAGCCCAGCCCAGCCCAGCCCAGCTCAGCCCAGCTCAGTCCAGCTCAGCCCATCTCAGCCGCGCCCTCCGCCTACACCCCTGCTCACAAATCTTCAGGAGTAGTCTGGGCCTTCACAGCCATCTCCATCACCGCTATTAGAGGGGTGAAAAGAGAATGAGAGAGGGTGACGATCCCGATGCTCGGATGCGAGCGGGTGCCGACAAATATTTTTGCTGTAAATTCTCGAGAAAGAAGAAAATGTATAAATGCAGTTTTATACGTTTAGCTATAAGTAAAATTTTAGAAATAGCTTTTTAAAACAATAAAAATGAATAAAATTTAATAAAATAAAATAAAAATTGATGTACACAATAATATCGGTGTCAAGGGAAAAAGTGTCCATTTGACACACCTTTTTGGGTTTTTTTTTCGTTTTTTAAAACTTTTTCAAAATTTATAATAGCAGTTACTCATCGTTATGTGTGTATTTAAATGTTCTTGTTATACTGTCCACAGTTTTATAAATTTATTTAGTTATTTCTTTATAATAAGCGTGCTACTAAATTGACATCTAGGTCACACCCGATTACTGTTGAAATACCTCTTTTATCCTTTTGTCTCTTGGTGAAAAGATTTAAAAAATTATTACAGTCACTAAAATATTTTCCGGCTTTAAATAACCAACAGAAAGTTGATAAGCCATTAAAAAAAAGTCAAGCAAGAAGGATCTGCAATGTAATCGATCCTGACATGGCATCTCGACTTCAGTGAGTTTCTCACCAGCGTGGCATAGCTTCCCTCTGACTTTTCTACAAATATTTTTATGGCAACTGCCCTGACAAGCTTTTTTTCACTGGTGCCTTATCTATATGAATTTAAGCGTGCTACTAGATTGGCATCTAGGTCCCACTCTTTTATTAAATACTAATACAACCGCCACTTCTATTCCAACAGCTTCTTTTCTCGCCCTTCTCGCCCATGAAACTCCCTTCCGTTTGCTTGCTTCCTTGATAAGTACAATCTTCAAATAAATTAAATGCAACGTCAGTCGCCATCTTCTATCTTCTTGAATACCATTAATCTCTTGTCCTTTCCTCAATCGTCTATATACTCAGTCTTTTCTCTCACATTCCCTCCCTATAATCCCCTGTATACTAGTGGCATTTCTTACTTGGGGTGAAATGATTTTTAAAAAATGTACAGGCCACTAGACCAGCAGTCTAGAAGAGGGAAACTCCAACAAAAAACTTACGACTACGGAAACCTATACCCAGTGTCTTACCTAGAGGTTGCACAGAACTTGATTTAAAGGATGTAGCCGTATCAAGTACATCGCTCTCTAATTTACAGAAGTCTGAAGGCTACTCCCGTTGGTCTGCCACAGACATAGGACAGTTTCAACAGTTGTAGATAATTCTCCGCCACAATGAAACATATATATATATATATATTAAAGTCATTTTTGATATGTTTAACGTTCTTTTTATAGATACAAGTATTTAAGTAAATGCTCTGTTTTATAATAAACAGTATTAAATATCATTTACCGACCTGAATGTCCGAGAAATTTTCATAGAAAATGTTCGTTCTCCGACAGGAATCGAACCTGTATCCTATACGGAACCGTCATTTCGCATGACGTGCCCTAACCTTTCAGCCACAGAGAAGCATATATATATATGTAAAATCATGTCTCATATATATATATATATATATATATATATATATATATATATATATATATATATATATATATATATATATATATATATATATATATATATATATAT
>OZ038510.1:62518466-62520966 GCA_964036315.1 Acanthosepion esculentum
AAATTGTCATGAGTCATTCATTGTATTGACTTACAAACCTGCTTGATGCTTCAATGCCGAGCAAGAACCGAGTCGGGCAGACCATTACGAATCTACACTTTGATCCTCACTGCGTGTCGTCCACGTGACGGAATTTAGTAAATAATTGGGTATCTCGCCATGGAACAGTGATTAGCAAGATAGTTTAGTGGATAGTTACTACCAGTGTGACTTTTTTTTATTCTCCTACTTCTTGTTCTTGTTCTTGTTCTTGTTCTTGTTCTTCTTGTTCTTCTTCTTCTTCTTCTTCTTCTTCTTCTTCTTCTTATTATTATTATTATTATTATTATTAGTAGTAGTAGTAGTAGTAGTAGTAGTAGTATAGTTGTAGTAGTAGTATTACAACACTTGGAGAAGAGCACGATTTAAGAAAAGAAAAAGAAAAAACAGGATATAACAATGTTTAACGATATTGCGACAGTATGTCTGCCTTCGTCAAGTTATGTTTAAAAGTTTTATTCAAGTATAAAAATTATTATTCCTCTCCCTAATTTCTACTACTACTACTACTACTACTACTATTATTATTATTCCTCTTCCTTCTTTATCTTCTATTATTATTATTATTATTATGATTATTATTATTATTATTGCAACACTTAGAGAAGAGCGTGATTTAAGGAATGAAAAAGAACAGAAAAAGAAAAGACAAAGTGTTTAACAATGCTTATCAATATTAACAATTATTTGACAATATTCTGCCAGTATTCCTGTTTTCAAGTTATGTTTAAAAATTGCATACATGTCTAAAAAATAAAAAAAATAATCTTTTTGCAAATATCGCTTTTTTTAAAAAAATTCTATATTTTTTAAATATTTTTTGCTTGTACGCAATTTTGAAACATATCTTTAAGAAGTATAGAGCTAATGTCGAAATATTGTTAAACAATTGTTAAACGCTGTTTTTTTAGTTACTTTTTATTTTCTTAAATTGAACAAAGTAACTAATAATAACAAAACAAAAGTCATTGAAACAAAGCAAGTTCAGTCGACCAATGATAACAATTCCAGAACAACGTAACTATAAACAATTTTTTCTATCCTCTGCCAGCCGCTATGATGGAGAAAGCATTACCTCGAACCGTTGCCAGTGAGACACGCTGCAAGAGCCACTCCGTTTCGCGAGGCTCGTTCCTTAATCGAGACGCAATCGCGCCAATCCTCCGAAGGAACGCCTTCGAACGAGGGTCAATAACCCCGACGAACCCTGGCTCAAATTAAATCTTAAATTAAATCGCTCTCTTCTCTAAGTATTATTATTGACAAAGAGTGACGTAACTCTTCCAATATTTTGCAACGAAGAGCACGATTTAAAAAAAAAAGAAATAAAATAAAAGATATAGTGTTTGACATGTCTAACAATGATTCGACAATATGGCTGTCTTCTTCCAGTTATGTTTCAAAATTGCATTACTCTGTCAGTATGAGTGATAAAATCCCAAAGAATACATTCTTCATGTCTTCATCTTCACGATGATGTTCTTTTGCGACGTACTGTGTCCATTAATAATGAAGTATAACTCAAGACTTCAATGTTAAATAAAACAGTATTTAATTACAACCACAAATAAATACTTAACAAAAACAAAGTAAAATTCAACCAAAGATTATTAACCATTTTTGTTAGTATCGCGACTCGGCTTAACATCCAGTAAAAGCTAAATCGAAACCCAAATCATCGACGCACAATAATTCACACTAATTCGACTGGATAGTTCCACTCAACAATCACTGCAGTCAGTACCCTGACACCGCTATTTATACACCTGGCGGGAACATATATTTATAAGTCTAGAGTGTTACGCTCTAACATAGGTGTAGGTGGTTACTCATTTTCTTCATATATGACATGTTCAAACCATTTTCGGCATGTGGCGCACTGTAATACTGACATATCGTCCAATGAATATACTCCCTAAATGTATGCCGATCTTTGCGTTCCTTCGGTAAACTGATTGGATAGCCAGACATTAAGTCGTCAATCGTCTCAAAAGGTTGCCCACGGAATCTATATATGGGGTCTGTCTGGTAATTTTTGGTTAATAGGTTTTGGTCCTGCGTAGCCATTATAAATACCTCTGTTTCTCCTTTTAGTGATGCACACTTCAGTTACTGATGGGTTTTGTGTGTATCGACATCCGTATCATTATTTCTGAGTGAATATTGGCAATATAAGGGTTTTTGTTCCCAGTACTTTTTTAATTGTTTAACTCTTGTGTCATAGTATCGTTTTTTAAACAATTTTAGAAACAGTTCGAAACAAAACCACTTACTTACATGGCCAATATGCACTTATTCTATAATAATTGTACTTGTACCTCCCTTAGTTAGTTCACACGACTGTTACGCCTTGCCAATACAACATAAATAATAGACTATTCCGTTTTGATCACGTGGAAAGACAAGACATATCAGAGATGCTACTTGGTTTCAGTGGGAAAAAAGAAAAAGATAGAAATGT
>OZ038510.1:62525966-62533466 GCA_964036315.1 Acanthosepion esculentum
GAAAAAGAGCAGAAAATAAAAAACAAAAACATCCCAATCAATCTGTTATCTCGTCTGCAGTCGCTCTCTCACAGACGCGATGTTGCATCGCTCTGCCTTTTCTACAAGTACTTTCACGGTAATTGCTCCGAGGAGTTGCTTTCGCTTGTCCCTAGGCCTCGTGAATTTAAACGTCCTACGAGGCTGGCATCCCGTTCCCACCCCTTCACCGTTGAAACTGTTAGATGTAGACGTCTCTTCTACTCCAATAGCTTCATGTCTCGCACATCTCGCCTATGGAACTCCCTTCCCTTTTACTGTTTCCCTGACAAATACAATCTCCAACGGTTTAAGTGTAGGGTCAATCGACATCTCCAGTTGCCTTGATCTATCCACTTCCCTTCTGTGAGACTACCCACCTCTGCAACTCGTTGCACAAAGATATAGACCCCACGTCGTAGAATTTCTGTGCGGCGGATGGAGCGAGAGGCAGGCTCACAGGCAAAAGAAAAACAAAACTACAAACTTGGGTAGGACGAAAAGAGGAGGGAAGGCGTGTGACCTTTTTGTGGATGATAACTCTGGGCTGATTCTCGGCTGGCGAAAAAATATATATATCTTAACTGACAATGTCCGGCTGCTAATGGGTCGCTCTTCGATGTTACGTGCTCCGGCCTAAATCAACCTTCCTCGAACCTAAACTAAGTCTAACTAACCTCCGTGATCCAAAGCGCTCCCGTATATATGCAGAATCCTCTTTCATCATTTCCGGACAAGGGACACCCACGAATAAACCCATAACTTTTTCATGACCATTTCTCTCTTTGAAGAAAGTGGACATAAAAATATTTCTTAGCCTAGCTGACTCCGATTCAGGGACATTAAATTCAGACCCTTTTAAGTTTTGACCAGATCCGGTCTTTTTCCTATCTTCGTATTTTGACAAGTACTTAACACTTATCTACCCTTTTGGCCATATGTCCAAAACATGGTTTTATCTAGATTCCTAATCTAGTCATTGGGTCTTGAACTTTGATACCCAGGTCAAATCTAACTAATCTTCTCGCACATATGTGTGCGCGCGCACGCACACACAGATGTGGGGGTGTATATATATACACACACACAGATGTGCGGGCACACACACACACACACACGCGTGCGCATATATCCAACTCATAGTGTCACACTTCTCCACATCCTTTCATCTTTCATTCCTATCTGCTCTCGTTCCAAATCTTCTGTAACCCCCTTGCCTTGATCGACCCTCCGTCTTTCTCTTTCTCCACATCCTCTCCTTTACCACTCCTATCTGCTCTTCCTCCATCCCTTCTGTAACCCCATGCGTGATAGTGGCCTCTAGCCTTGCTTGGGGTGATACGCTAAAAAAAAAAAAAAAAAAACTCTACAAACATGTATAAAAAACTACACATTCAGTTAAAAATAAAAACTTTCTTGATAGTGACTGATGAAGTGGCCGATAGCGCACGGATATATAGAACATTTGCACAATCTTTACATACTTTATGTCCAGAAATGAAAACAACACTTGTACGAATGCAAGAAAAATTTAGTAAAAAGCTTAATTGTAGTACCTTGTCAATGGACTTTAATGCAACTTGTATAAAAGAGGGATTGCTGCTTAAATAGACAATTATATATATATATATACATATATATATATATATATATATATATATATATATATATATATATATATATATATATATATATATATATATATATATATATATATATATATATTATGTTTAACGTTCTTTTTATAGATACAAGTATTTAAGCAAATGCTCTGTTTTTTATAATAAACAATATTAAATAAAAATGTCTTTAAATAAATTGTCGGACTATGTCCAATTCTAAAATATATGACGTCATTTGTTTACATTTGATACGCTAGAGCAGATATGAATAGAAGAGATTCATGGAAGATTTAAGTTTAAAGATAGTAAAATCGACCTTGCTAACCAGACGCTCATCTGGCACATCACGCGAAATGATGGTTCCGTATAGGATACAGGTTCGATTCCTGTCGGAGAGGGAAAATTTTCTATGAAAATTTCTCGGACATTCAGGCCGGTAAATGTTATTTAATACTGTTTATTATAAAACAGAGCGTTTGCTTAAATACTTGTATCTATAAAAAGAACGTTAAACATAATATAAATGTCTTTAAATAAATTGTCGGACTATGTCCAATTCTAAAATATATATATATATATATATATATATATATATATATATATATATATATATATATATATATATATATATATATATATAAAGCAACTATACGAAGCTTAGGACAGATCATGGACAAACATAATAGACATTCGTTGCCTGTTATATTTAACAATATATATATATATATATATAATATATATGCTCCTGAAAAATTTATTTCGGTTGAGTTCTCTGGGGAGGATGTGTGGGTTTGTAAACAGTGACTATTACGGCTAATAATGCAAGACTCTTCGGTAAATCGAATCGAGTTCTCTCAGTCACTGTGTGTTTATCTAAAAATAAATACGCTTAAATTCACCTTCTTCTCTGCAGTGAGCCAACGGCTTCAGGATAAAATTTCCGACCGACGCGAATTCAGCCGGTTTTCGATTCTAGCCAGAGGCAACCGGACGTCTAGCCACACCGATGAGCTGTGATACAGCGAAACAGTCTGTCTCTGGATGACAATATATATATATATATATATATATATATATATATATACTGCTGGTTTGAAGAGCCACCTTTTGAAGTCATTCGAAAGGAAACAATAATCTAGATTGAATGTAGGTGTTGATGGGCAAGACGGCAGTTATCTGTGAAGATGCGACAATCAACACACACACACACACACACACACACACACACACACACACACACATATATATATATATATATATATATATATATATATTCTGCTTATAATTTATTTAAGTAAATGCTCTGTTTTTAATTAAACAGTATTAATTACAGTTACCGGCCTGAATGTTCAAGAAATTTCGTAGAAAATATATGGTTAGCAGAGTCCGAATTACTGTTTGTGGCAAATGGATAACAGCACGTCAGATTAAATGACGGTTCCCATTATGATTCCTGTCAGAGAGTGCATATTTTCTACAAAATTTCTAGAACATTCAGGCCGGTAAATGTAATTAATTATATTTATAACAATAACGTATAAACAGAAAATATATTAAATAATTGTCGTACTTAATCCATTTCATAATATATATAAACATGTATATATATATATATATATATATATATATATATATATATATATATATATATATTATTATTATTATTATTATTATGGACATAATATCTTGACCGTGTTTTGAAACAAAAAATGAATCACTTTATAAAACATACACATAACAAACTATTTCTAATTCTAACAGTTGAAATATAATCCTTGATAATGGCTAAATGTATAGCCGAAAGCGCTCGGAAAAAAGAACATTCGGACAGTTTTTATATAATTTATCCTCTGAAAAGAAAAACTTTATTAGATCGCACGAGAAATTATATAAAAAACTAAATAAAAGCACCTTGTCAGTCGTTTTTAATGAAATGTGCTTGAAAGAAGGATTGCTGCCTAAATACACAAATATATATATATATATATATATATATATATATATATATATATATATATATATATATATATATATATATATAGATAGATAGAGAGAGAGAGAGAGAAAGAGAGAGAGAGAAAGAGACAGAGAGTAACAGTTTCTGGCGAAAAACCGTTTTTCAGCTGTGTATTTTGGTGCGTTGGAAACTTTCGCACGCACATACACACAGATAAATAACTACAGTGTGGACATAGGAATCAGTACTGCATAGTGACTCTCAGTTTCATGCTTCAGTGATATCTTGAGACCAAGTGATACTTATCCGTTAGCGGGCTGTATATGTGAGTTATGTATATAGGTCACGGGCTGTATATGTGAGTTATGTATATAGGTCACGTGCTGTATATATGGGTTATGTATATAGGTCACGTGCTGTATATATGGGTTATGTATATGGGTTGTAGGTCGCAAGAGGAAGAAGAAAGTGACACTTCCAGTTCCTTTTATTTAGGGTTAATGCTGGGCGATATTTATGGTCATAAACTTTATATTATTTAAAATAATAATACAAATTAGGTTTATATACTCAGAAATTCATACCCAGATGTCCTCAAGGACACATGGCACAGTGGATAAAGGCGTTGGTTAGATCCAGTGACAGACCCAAAGAGTGTGAGTTCAATACCCGGTTCAGGCAGTGGAGAACTTTTAGAGGGAAAATTATCAGGAGATAACTGATAACTGACATCCATCAAACATGGCTCGTGGAACTAGAACAGTCTACCCCAGTGATCGAAATAAAGGGTTCGGTTCGAAATTCCAACCACCTGAAGAAGGCCGAAACGTTGTGACAAATATGGCGACAAAGATGAGGACAATCCGACTAATGTAAATACTGTACATAATACCTCATCTCAGAAATATAGACAGACTTTATATTATTTATTTATGATGGATAGGTCTTTGGAGGAAATGTGTCTGTAAATACGGCTAGTTTTATCTATGATAATAATTTCCAGATTATATAATATAAAATATTATTATAACATAATATATAGCATTTATTATATTTATACACGTTAAACACAAGGAAAAATCAAGAAAGATAGCGTTCTAAATTTTCCAAGTAGGAAATTTACAGACACTTCTCGCCTGTGGAACTTACTTCCGGCCTCTTGGTTTCCGGTCAACTTTGATATTCGAAAATTTAAATGCAATGACAATCGTTATGTTTTGTTTTCTTCATGTATGTTCTTTTATTGTTCTCTTTCCCTTAAAAATGTTATTTATTATTTTTCCCATACGCTCTCGCACCCAGTAACCCGTTGCGCCTCAGTGTCTTTATTGCCTTGCTTGGAGTGAAAATGATAAAAAGAAAAAGCAATAGTCTATTTTGACGATCTGTATTCGAAATGGCTTTTATATAAGCTTGAGCGGCGGCTCTTAGCAAATACGCCAACTACATTTGCCGTTAGACAGTCCACATTAGGCGACTAATTCCCCTGGCTCTCCGATAGAAGAGAAAAAAAAAGAAAACGGATAAAAAAATAAGCATAAAAACAATAGCCAATGATTAGCCGGGCTTTTGCCACGTGACTTCATGACTACAAAAAAAAAGAAAAAACGTAAGAAAGAAAAAAGAATAGACAAAAATAGACAAGAAAAGAATATCAATTTAAAAAAAATAAAACGTAAACGAATATTAAAAAGAATAAAAAAAAAGACAAGTTGTAAAACCGAAGCACAATATGGTTGTCTCAACATCGGATTAAATGTTTTGAGCTAAAGTTCGATAGACGAATGCTACTTAACCTATTAATTAATTGTCTGTAATCTTTCATTTGTCAGGAAAGCATTTATTCAGGTGTAAATAGACCGACACGCAGAAAATATAATACCTGTCACTTCTCCGCCTTCTGTTTTGAAGAGTGGAGTGGACGCCGTGATGTGTGTGACGTTGCAAGGGGATTACTTTGAAAAGGGACTAAGACTTCTTTTTCCATTGATAGGCTCTTTCTTTAATTAATACCTCGGACCTTTTCTGGATAGATCTCGAATACAAAAACGTTTGCCATATAATAACCTTTGGCAATTAAAAGAACAACAGATCGTGTATCGAACTAAATTATATATGACTTACTAACGGGAAGCTTTATGGAATATGATTGATACTTAAACGTTTATTTATAATAATTGATTTTTTTAAAACGATTATTACTCTTTATACGTTCATTTAAAGACAAAAGCATATATTATACATTAAACGTTTCTTGTCCCATCCCTTAGCACGACCGTTACACCCTGTCAGTACCCCATAAATTATGGACTAATTCGTTTTGATAGCGTGGAAAGACGGAAAAGACATACCAGAGACGCTACTTGGTTTCATCGAGAAGAAGAAAAAAAGAAAGAAAGAAAGAAAGGAAAAAAGAAAGAAAGAAAAATAGAAGATTGAAATGTTTGTCGTCTCTTGGTAATATTTCGTAAACAATGGACTATTCTAAAATACGTGTTGAAAGACGGAAAACAAACTTCAGAGACGCTACTTGATTTCAGTGAGAAAATGAAAGAAAGAATGGAAGTATGAAAAAAGGAAAGAAAGAAGTATTTAACGTTTACTGCTAATATTTCATAAATAATGGACTATTCCGTTTTGATCGCGTGGAAAGACGGAAAAGTCATACCAGAGAAGCTACTTGGTTTCAAAAAGAAAGAAGTGCTTAACGTCTATTTCTGTGAAATAGAAACTTTGTCAGTTTCAAATCTTTTCATTTGTACCCCCTTACTTCTTAAATTAACGATCAGAATTCATATTTATGATTGTTATTGCAATATTTTGATAAGGTTTTTAAGCTTAAATATTTAACGATGCGACAGAGTAATTTCTGTGGATATTTTATTGTCATAGAACTCGTCATGGGCTTTTTCAATCATCAACTGAAGTATTAAGATTCGTCAAAAAAATTCAAATGAGAAAACCGTTAAATTTTTACGTTTATTTCTAGTAATAATTTTGCCAAAATTTTATATTTTTATAGTATATTTTAATATATTTAATTGTATAATTTTACGATTTTATATTGCTTAAATTTTACATTTAAATTTGATATTTAAACGTTTATTCGTAATAATTGATGTTTACACATTTATTCTATTAATATGTGTCTAAAAACGAAAGTGCATATTGCTGTTTAAATGTTTATTATGTATATTATTACCTAAATTATATATTTTTAATGTAATTAATTTTACAGTTTTCATAATTTTATATTTGCCTAAATTTTATATTAAAATTTATATTTAAACTTTTTTTCTCACAATAATTGATTCTTTAAACATTTATTATTCAAAAGGCTCTGAGCGAATGAAACCTGTGGGTTATGGCAAAGACCATCTATCTTTTAACCTTGTGAAGTGACGCCAGAGAATCACAAATAAAGAACTGTACCAAGTAATAGATACTAAATCAATTGAGGACTACCAACAGTAGAAACAATTAAAATGGATAGCACATGTAACACGAAGAAAAAATAATGACATAATCAAGATGTTGATACTCTACACTATTTCAAATAAAAGGTTAGGAAGGAAACCCTTGTCAATACTGGAAAGAGTGATAATAGCTACTGGGCTTAAAAAAAACAAAAAAAAACTATTTTCCTGAAAGATTTTTTGAAGAGAAAGATTTTATAAATTACAACCAAAACCAATATTATCTGCTCGGTGAATGAATGACAAAATAAAGTACAGGTTGAGAATTCTTTATCCGAAATTCTTGGGACCGGAAGTGTTTCGGTTTTCAGTTTTTTGGGGTTTTTTTTCGGATTTTGGAATACAGGCTATTTAATTTGTATATAGCATCTATAAAATGAATCAGCTTAGGATTGGAACCCAAGCATAAACACGATATACTTTCACA
>OZ038510.1:62538466-62560966 GCA_964036315.1 Acanthosepion esculentum
ACAGATATATTTACCAAAAATTATACAAACATATCTTGAAATACTTTTTATTCTTAAATAATAATGGTCTATAGATTTGGCTTGGAAAATCAACCAATCGACGGTCGTGATGACCTCAACTTTTCCAGTTGTAAATGCCTCGGTGAAAATAATAACTAATAAATCTGCCCTTCTATATATTGCAACCAAATCTGTGCCTGAAGTTCGTATTTGTTTATTTCAGATAAACATTTAGAAATCACTCAATATACAGGGTAAGATGGATAAATTGTAAAACTAAATTACGCAAAAATGGGAATAACACTGACATCTCATTTTAACAGATATATTTACCAAAATTACACAAATATATCTTGAAATACTAAAGAGTAAATATATTTAATAAAATTACCACTGGCTTCAACCACGGCTGCCAGACGACTTCAGAATCTCTTGCAACTCTTCTGGAATGTCTCCTTGTTTAAGTTAGTGAATGCTGCCATAATCCTTGCCTTCAGTTCATCTTTGGTGTTACAAGGAGTTTTGTTGGTCTCTTGCTCAACTGCACCTCACATATAATAATAAAGGGAGTTGCAATCTGGGGAGTTAGGTGGCCAGATGCAAGGAGTTATATGGTTTCAGAAATTGTCTGACAGCCATGACTGGGTTCTTCTGCTTGTGTGGCATGGTGCAGAGTTCTGTTGCCAGACACAGAGTCTTCCTGCAGCCACCCTCTTGACCCGGGGCATCACTACCTCCTCAAGGCACTTAATGTAGGCATCTGTGTTGAATCTGAAGCCCTCACCAACAAATTCAAGAGTTCTTTTTTCTCAGAACGATCAGAGTCAGTTTTCTAAGCTGTTGTATCTTCGTAATCACCATTAGACTCATCCAACTTTTTCCGAATCCTCTGCACTGTCCTCAGATTGACACCCAAATACCTCGAAATACTCATCTTGAAACTTCCGACGCGAATGCCAAGCAGTACAGCATGCCGTTTCTAAATTTCTGTGGGGTTAATTGCGTCATGGTACTCTTTTTATCACAGACAGTACCCAACTATATTGTGCAGTCGACAAAAGCAAAAACAAACAATGCACATGCGCGAAATTAAAATATAAAATGGCGGAAATTTACCCATCACACCCTGTATTTCTTTCAAGACTTCCTTCTTGCTTATTCGCACCGTCTGTGGACTTTTCAGTATCCTTCTGTAGGGCTACACTTCAGCTGTCTATTTTTCCCCTCATCCGTGGAGAGATTGTTCAGCATTCACTGTAAGAGCTAATTTAAAACAAAAATAATAAACACTATGTATTAGATTGTTTATTGGAATATTTGGTAAAACGTCTGTTAATCGATTCGAACTATATAAAATGGTAAATAATGATTTCCATATAGTTGGTACACATAGTTTAATATTTTAATAAATGTTTATAACTTTATGAATAAAAAATGTTTTCATATTTAGTTCTGTATAAATTGCTAAATGATAAAAATTGCATTGCATTAGTATTAATATAATTGTATCCGTTTTTAGAATGTTGTAAGTATAAAATTATTATTGCAAATAAACTAATAAATAAATAGTCTTTAATATTCTGACGAACGAAAATAAATGCATAAATTCACTTTCATATGTTTACGTTTTATTAAAATTTTAATCATGGCTTTTTAAAACAATAAACATTGCCGAGGAGTGAAGGTAGTTAAAATAATAGCGGCGTCAAGGGAAATAGCGTCCTTTTGACACACCGCTTTTTTTGCGAGCAGCAAAGTGAAAACTTGCCGAAATTCGCTTAGTGGAAAATGCTTTGAAGAATATGCGAAAGGTACTAACATACAGAAGACTTCCTTAGAAATAAGGAAAAATACAGTAATGTTTAGTGGTGTAATGAATAGCGGCTCGGATTGAGGAATCGGATATCCAAGTTCGAATTCCAGTCGAATCCATTATATTCACTCACGTGCTAATACCCTTGGGAAATGGTATGAACCCACTTCTTCTTCCCCCAGTTATGGGTAAATAGTGGGACAGAGCGAGTGGCAACTGGTTTACTGCAGAAAGAAATGGCAACCCACTGCGGGATAAATCTGCCTCGTCAGTCACATCAAGGAAACATGATCGCCCAAGCGTGTATCACGCATGGCACATAACTGACTGAATAGATAATTTCGGGCACTCCTGAGGCAAACTGGTCCAAATCTCAAGCCTACTCACTCTTGTTGGAGGAACACCTTAAAAACCATCCTTTTAACACACTTTCGGTACAACCCAGTTAGATTCTTTTCTGTATCCACTTGATTGTGACGTCCTCAATATGTAACTCGCATAATGGGCTAGCCCTTTTGCTGACAGACATGCATTCTTTCTTCCGATAATTAATTATTACTCCTTTCTATTTTCATCGATTAACTTGTCTTCAGGTTCTTTCAGTTGTCTCTTCCTGCACCTGTCAACACCACAATGGCGCCTGTGTGATGCATGTTAAAGTTTGAATCTGTTTTGCACATCTAAAAATTTACCATTTGTCCTTGGATTGAATATTGCTGCCACATCTGGTCTGGTGCTTCTGCTATGTATCTTGAGATTCTGGAAAAAATCCAGCGAAGAATCTGTAATATTATTGATCCTCGCCTAGCATCCAATCATTTTCCCACCGTCGTAAGGTAGCTTTCCTATGTCTTTTCCACAAATATTTTCATGCTAATTGTTCTTCGGTATCTCGACTTCACAAATTTAAGAAGTACTAGATTGGCAGTTAGGTCTCACTAGCAGCATGGCCCGGCGTTGCCCGTGCTTGATTCAAAAATCGTACGACTCATACAGCAATCGCTATCACTTGACTTAAAATATTTTTGTCCTTCCTTGCCTTTAAAGGAGTGCCCCTTTGCCGTGCTGATGTTGCTACATGCCTTACTTCTTGCCTATCTCACACTGCGATTTTTTTCTAAGCTCTATGCTAAACATTAAATCTGTTACGAAAAAAGAACTAAACAAAATAAACACAAAACGATCAGCTTTAAAAAAAGAACTCGTAACTGGAAAAACCGAATGAAAAAAGAATGTTAACAACAAATACTTTTTCACACCCAACCCAGTTCTGCGGAATCAGAATCAATGTTGAGTTTAAGCAAGCGAATGAGCCAATTGGAGAAAAGTGCCATGCAGATTTAAATTTTTCCCACTTGTGACGAATGCAGCTGTCGATTTTTTCTTTTGCATACTAGCATGCTAGTTAACATTCGTGTCAGTCAGCTGTTGGCTCTCACGCGGGCCAGTAGAAAATGGCCGCAAACTACATGAAAACTGCCGTAGAAGCATGAAAAAATCGATTATTTCTACTATCGATGGGAGTTGGGAAATGCAAAGTCGGTCTTGGCCTTCCCACTAACTTGGAGCATGTGCATGTAAATTTCGGTGCAAATCCGTCGAAAATTGCGGCCGTGAATTCGTCACACACACACACACACACACACACACACACACACATCCTGCCTTTTATAGATAGAGATAAACTTAATGTTCGAAATACTAAATGTAACCGTCAATTTTATCTTTATGTTTTCTACTCTCGCACTTCTCGCTTATAGAACTCTCTTTCAGCTTGTTGTTTTCACGTCAAATAAAATCTACAAGAAATTAAATGCAATCGTCATTTTTCCATTTCTCTTTCATCCTCAGTAACCCCTTGTGTCTTAGTCGCTTTATCGTCTTGCTTAGAATGTAACGATTAAAAAAGAGAGACACTTTGCCGATAAATAAAAAGAGCAACAGAAATGTGGTTCTACAGGAGGAGGATGAGAATACCATGGACCGAACATGTGAGTAACAATGAAGTTTTAGAGAAAATGGAAACAAAAAAGGACCCTTATACTTAGCATCAGAAAGAGACAGTTGAAATTTCTAATATAATGAGGAAAGAGGACTTGGAAAATATGAAACTGTTGTAATGGAATGTCCCATACTCCCTATCGCCTATGTGGACTGACTACATCAGTAAGTATATGTATAGTAAGCACAGGATATACTTGGTGGACTTGCTTCGGCAATTAGTTGGAGATTCCTCTCCAGTTAAGCTAGTCGAACTCTCTGCCTTCAGAGAGTTCGATTAGCTTGTCTGGGGTGGTAGACAGCTACTCGACCCCGTTTTTTACGGGGTCTACGGGGAATTTTTGCCCCAGCCTACAGGCTCGGATACCCCACGTAAAATTCGGCCTCGTGCCACATCTGACCGCGTGGGGCGGTTGGCAAATATCCTTGCTTCGGCAATTAGTTCAAGATTCGTCTCCAGCTGTGCTGGTCGAACTCTCTGCCTTCGGTCAGATAGAAACCCAGACGAGGCTATGCCGAAGAGCAGAGGCTTGTCTGGTGTGGTATACAGCTACACGACCCCGTTTTTTACGGGGTCTACGGGGAATTTTTACTCGAGCTTACGAGCTCGGTTGTATCCCGCATTAAAAAACGGTCTTATGCCACACCCTGCCTCGCGGGGTGGTAAGGTAAATAACCTTGCTTCGGCAATTAGTTGGAGATACTTCTCCAGCTGTGCTGATCGAACTCTCTGTCTACGGACAGAGAGGAACCCAGACGTGTCTATGCCGAAGAGCAGAATCTCGTCTGGGGTGGTATACAGCTACACGACCCCGTTTTTTTACGGGGAATTTTTGCCCAGTATTAAAAACGGCCTTGTGCCACATCCTGCCTCGGGGTGGTAAGGTAAATATCCTTGCTTCGGCAATTAGTTCGATATTCGTCTCTAGCTGTGCTTGTCGAACTCTCCGTCTTCGGGTATAGAGTAACCCAGAAGGTCCGAGTCTCGTCTGGGGTGGTAGACAGCGACATGACCCCGTGCATACGTGGTCTATGGGGAATTTTTGCCCGAGTCTACGGCTTCGGTTTTGACCCCACATTAATAACGGCCTTGTGACACATCCAGCCACGCGTGGTGTAAGGTAAATATCCTTGCTTTGGGAATTACTAGCCTGCTAACCGATTACCTGTCTTTCAATAGTATATTCTCTTTTACAATAAACCTTTCCTTCTTTCGTCTACGCCCGTGCTGCTGTTCCTTTCACTCGTGTGCCACCTTTGTCTGTTTGTAACGTTCTTTAAGGATATGAGAAACAAAGAAAAGTGTACTGAACTGTTGCGTAATATGATGGACCATCTCGCAGATGCAAAAAACTTCAGACGGTAGAAATGTGATTCTACAGAAGGATGATGAGAATACCAATACAAAAAAATGGAAACAAAAAGCACACTTATATTTAACATTCGAAAGAGACGGTTGAAATTTCTAGGGTACATAAGGAGGAAAGAGGGCTTGGAAAATTAGATCCTCACAGGACAGATTGAAAGTCAGAAGGCTAGAGAGAAACAACGCATAACCTACATAGAGAGCCTGAGTAAATGAATGGCGGGCGAGTGTTTAGGAGAAATAGCAAAAAGACAACATTTATTAAGAGCTACAAAGGACAACAACTGTGGAGATATTCACGCTCGTAAGGCATTTCCTAAGCCACATTTATTTTACTCAACTGGTTGCAATTTCGACAATATAGAGACAAGACCAAATACTTCAAAAATAAATATTTACGCATGGCCAGTTTATGTTGCATGCTCAAGAGTAAGAAATCCTAAGAATTTATTCTTCACTGTTAAAAAGGGAAAAAAAATTTCTTAAAAATATTGTTTACCATGAAGTGAATTATTCAACCGCAAAATAGGGTTTTTGTCAAAGTATTTTTCCAAACAAATCAGCTTATACAAATTTCATCGATTGGTATGCGAAATTGAACGAAACGTAGAGTTTGTAAATCTCGACAGAAAATGTTAGCGGTAACTTCAACAATATTAAATACAGCGAGAATTTCAACAAGCATCAGCGTGTTACAAAAAATTCTAGTGATTTTAACCTTCCAGCCATGCTTTAGATTTTCCTCGACCCGTTTTGCATTATGGAGAGAACCAGTGCGGGACCAGGGTTAGGGTAATGTTATAGAGTTTAACCGGATGGTTGAAAAAGCCTGTTAAGTGCTTCAAACAAAACGATTTACATTTAAACCCCACACAAACGCACATATAAAATTACCCCCCAGACATGACACCGTTTTTAGCATGTTTGTACTGTAGATAAAGATGGGTATGTAGAATCTGTTCCCCTCCCTTACACACACTCTGCCGTGTTTCTGTCTTCAGGGATGCTTGGTACCCAGCGGTAGCACGTCCCACTAAAGAGGCGGATGACCACCTGGACACCAACACAAGCATTTCTGTTTCCTCTTGCTTGTGCTAGTATGTGGGATCATCTATGTGCCGTGTCCCTTCAGGACTTTGGTGATAATTTCTCTCTACAACTTTCTATCCTTTGTAGCCCTTATTAAATTTTGTCTGTTTGTTATAAGATATAAAGGTGAAAATGGTGGGATGATCTATTTTTATAATACAAGTGAATATTTCCACAAAAAATGGAATAAACCTAGTGATATCGATAAACCTTTTAGGGTGTACTTATACAGGATGAACACGAGCAATGTATGCCTCGACTTTCATCCAATAATATCCGTCCTCATTTAAAATATTGATAACTTGTTTTCGGAGTATCTGGTTATATTGTATCAGGTTATCCCATAAGTTCTGTCCGAATTTTGAATAAAGAAAACAAGTGACCAAATGTTACATTTAATTACAGATTCAATCAACAATGTATTTTCCCTGATAATCTATGACTTCCTTCCATCTATTAACAAGCTTACTAATTCCATTACTGTAAAATTCTTTTGGCTTTGATTCGAAGAACACACAAATGTCGGTTTTAACCTCTTCCTGTGTTACAAAATCTGTTTCTTCGAAACAAATGGTAGTCTGGAGGAGCAAGATCGGGAGAATAAGGTGGATGAGGAATTTTCTCCCAACCAAGTTCTTCGATCTTTTGTGACGTGATTCTTGCTGTGTGTGGTCGCGCATTGTCCTGATGAAACATCACCCATTTTTGATTCACTAGAGCAGGTCTTTTTTTCCTCAAAGCTTGGTTCAAACGCTCTAATTGCTGACAGCATATTTGAGCATTAATTGTTGCATTAGGTGGTAAGAATTCAAAGTGGATTATTCCTTGGCAATCCCACCAGATTGAAAGAAGAACATTTTGCCCATGAAGTTCCCTTCTTGGCTGTGGCTGGGGTCCTTCCCCTTTACCAACCCACTGTCAACGACACTTAACATTTCGATAAAAGATCCATTTTTCGTCGCCAGTCACAAGTCTATCCAAAAAAGGTGAAACAAGTTGGCGAGAATGGAGAGAATAGCAGATGTCAACTCGAGATTTGAGGTTGTTTTCAGACAATTCATGAGGCACCCATTTTCCAAGTTTAGGAACTTTTCCAAGTTGTTGAAGATGACGATGAACAGTTGTATGGTTTGAACTGAGAACCACTGCCAATTCCTCATCTGATAAAGCAGGATTTTCTTCAAGGGCTGCTTCAAGAAGCTTTTCATCAAACTCAACTGGACGTCCGGTTCGATCTTCATCTTCAAGGGTGAAATCTCCACCTCTGAATTTTGCAAACCATCTTCTGCAAGTTTTTTCATTCACACATTCTTCTCCATAAACTGAGTGAATGTTTCTAGCCGCTTCGGCTTCTGAGTTTCCTTTCTTGAACTCATAAAGCATTATGTGCCTCAAATGATTCTTGGGTACTTCCATGTTAGCAGGGTTTTAATCAAACAAAATTTAATTTTATTGTTCTCTGAAATAAAATTTGATCAGTTTAAATGCATCTAAACATAAAAATAATGTTCAGCTCCATTAGACATTATAAAATACTCTTTAAATTTCGTTCATTTTAACAAAAAGTTAAAATTCGGACAGAACTTATGGGATGACCTAATAACAACAAAGTGCAAAGTAACATTTTATTCATAATTGATTTTTTAAAATCGTTCCACCCCAAGAAAGGTGACAATGCTACTAGAACACGGGTGGGGGCTGTTACAGGAAGTGAAAAGGAAAGTGAAAGAGAAGATTGAAACTTCTGAGGATTGAGGAAAGAAGAAAAAGGAAAAGGGTTCAAGAAGACAGAAGATGGCGATTGATGGCATTGCATTTAAATTTTTGAAGACTATAGTCATCAGCACAGCAAGAAATCGGAAGGAAGTTCCACAACTGGGAAGTGCGAGAAGAGAAACTGTTAGAGACGAGGTTTTGGTTGGATTTAGCTAGATCAACAGTAAAGTGGTGGGAGCTAGTTGCCAATCTAGTAGCACGCTTAAATTCACGTAGTCTGGGTACCGGGAAAAAGAGTTCATCCGAGCCTGTTGCCATGGAAATATTTGTAGAACAGAGGGAAACCACGTATGTCGGTGAAAAAGTGACTGGGGACGAGATGCCTGGACAGGATCGATTGTATTTCAGACTACTTCTCTGGATTTTGTTAAGATATTCAAACGCGCATTAGTTGCACCAGACCAGATATGCCAACAGTATTCAATACAGGAACCATTCAAAAGATAAAAGCGGAAGAGATGTGCATTTGATGAAGACAATATTCGTACATATCAGTCATAAACAGCTTCCGGCTTTTATTCATCAAATTTATTGTTAAAAAAAAAGAAAGTGTAATTACATCATTATCGTCATCAGTCGCGTGACTACTTCAGTCATCGGGGGGACATAAGAGCAGAAGAAACAGACAAGCCTCCCCCAGGATGATCTGTTGGCGGTGGCTCTCAGTTCTTCGTCCCGTATTTGATGCTGCCTGACCAGCTTTTTCTTTGTCGTCCTCATTTGCGCCCGCCTTCAACACTGTCTTGCATGATGGCTTTGCAGAGGCTGTTATGCCGTGTGACGTGGCCCAACGATGACATCTTCCGAGGCTTAATAGTGGCAAGGAGAGATTCCTGTCGGCCCACGAAAATTTTGACCTTGATCGGTACATTGGTTTTGTGTTCCCATTAGGAGATGCGGAGGAGCCTTCTCAAGTATTTGTTCTTGAACGCCTGCACCCTTTTTTCTGTCTCAAGCATGAATGTCCAGTCTTACACCCATAGAGGAGGATGGATACGACCAACGATTTCCAGAGCTTGAACTTTGTACTGAAGCTGATGCTGCTCTTCCAT
This sequence comes from Acanthosepion esculentum, assembly GCA_964036315.1. NCBI lineage: Eukaryota > Metazoa > Mollusca > Cephalopoda > Sepiida > Sepiidae > Acanthosepion > Acanthosepion esculentum. Next base: position 62,547,564 of record OZ038510.1, read on the forward strand.
AGCCTTTCCAGTCTGGCCATCGCTGCTGTGGCTGAGGCGATCACTGTGCAGACTTCTGCGTTGCAGCTGCCATCTTCTGACAGGCTTGCTCCTAAGTATTTGAAACTGGAAACTTTCTCCAGTGGTTCACCGTCCATAGTGATGCTGGCACTAGTGTTGCTCGCGCTATTCACCATTATTTTGGATTTCTCTATGTTGAGTTTCATTCCATATGCGCTGGTTCTTTCAAACAGTTTGTTAGTCAGGTCTTGCAGCTCACTATTACTGAAATGACTTATTGCAACTTATCAGGCAGAACCACCGATACCGTTTGAATAAAATTCCGCACGTTTTGATCAAAAATGTTTCCATAAAAATCGTGAATCTGATTTTTTTATTACCTCTCCTCCTTGGTGATTCGGCCGCATGTATCAAGCTTACAAATAGGTTATCCAACAGGCCTCACCGTTTTATTGTTGAACTAGCTACATGTTACCGTATGTTCTATTCTAATTCTTTCTTTTTGCGCACTTCTCGCCTGTGGAACTCCCTTCGTACAAATCCAAAGTTTAAATGGAAAATATATAAAAATTAAATATTCACAGACCTTGTCTTTTCTCTGAGTTTCGCGGAGTTATATCCACTCTTCAGGAGACTTGATTGCGAAATCGGATTTATATTTTCTCCCCCTCTATCACTTGGTATCGAGCACTATAATTACAAAGACTGCGCGCCTTATCTTCCATGAAAAACCCTGTTCTCAATAGCGACTAGTGTTCCTTTCTATGAATTAATGTCAAGCCCGTTTTCCGACCTTCAGAATATTCCAAAGGCTTGTGAACAATGGCTTTCAGGTGACAGATTACGCAAGCAATAAATAATTGATGGTACTTGAAAAACTCTTCTGAGATTTCTTTATCATTGTGTAAAAGATAGGGTCGCGGACTTTTGTAATAGATTCTCGTATCTGAGTTAAATACGTTCGCAAAAGGGACGAATAATGTTCCACCAGTTCAGACCTTTACAACTAGAAAACGCCATACCACTTATACGGAGTCTAAACACCCACGTTTCCCCCGTGTTTCAAAGGTAAGAGGAATGTTCCCCTTAACATTTTCCCAATAACTACCTCTTTGTGGAACAGACTCCTGCGTGAGTGCTCTTCTAAACATTACAAACTTAACCATTTCAAGTCAAAACTCAATCGTAATCCAATGTTCGCTCCTTAGAACCTTCTTATTCATTCATATCACACAGCTCATTCATTATTAAAATTTTAACATTAACCCTCTACCTTGAGTGGCTTTCGAGCAGCGTATCGGGTGAGCACAAGTATTAAAAAAATTGAAGTCGGGGATTTTTGTGTCAGCGTAAATCATTCTCTTATTTTTACTTCCTGCACTTGGGTAAAATCAATCAGCTATGTGCCATGAGTGATACCCGTTTAGGCGATCATGTATCTTTCGATACATGACTGACGAGGCAGATTTTTTCCCGCAGTTGGTTGCCATTTCTTTCTGCGGTAGTTCAGTCGCCATCCAAGGCTATAGAATCCGTTCTGTCCTGCTATTTACTGCTGGAGAAAAGAAGAGGATTCATACCTTTCCCAAGGGTATTAGCACGTAAGTGAATGTAATGGATTCGACTGGAACTCGATTCTCCGATTTCTCAATCCGAGTCGCTATCTATGACTCCACCGTACGTTCGCAAAAGTAATGTGCTCAGGTCTTGAATGCGTGAAGCTGTCAGGGCTAAACTTTTATAAAACTAAATTTTGTCAGTCACTAAATAACCAAAGATTAAACGCATTAAAATCCGGAATAAATCTGACAGGAAACGAACCTCCGAACGAATTCACTGTTAACTGCCTCATGCTCACGTGACAAGCGTTCGACGAATTTTGATTGGACAGTTTCTATGGCCGAATCCATGTCTCCGGGAGAAGTGTGATGTGATTCTGTCGACCGGTCGCCGTTGTTTTAAAGACAGACAGATCGCACCGACCAAAACACGGCAACCCTGTCATTGTTGATTGGCGAGAAAAAAAAAAATCAACAACTCAAGAGGTTTTTGTCATTAGAGCCAGGCGTCGAGATGGAGAGTTTATTTGAAGCAGTGTTGAGGAAGAAAAACAAGTGTGACTGGTAGAGGTGTGTGGATGTTTGGGTCCTTTCGTTTTGGGAAAGGTGGAGGAATCAAGTAGACAGAAATAAATAATAGACTATTATACAAACATGCCTGGATTGTGGGTTTTCTTACTTTATCAGCCTTCCCTTGATTTTTCTCTCCCCCATACGCTGTTTTGTTCTAACTGACTGTAATTGTGAACAAGAAACAACAGGCTGAAAGTGACGAAAAGAAGAGGCCGTTTTAAATCTGCTGTTTCTATGGGAGACCAATTGCTGTTGCCATTTAACTGGAAGACGATTATCCGGGGCCATTGTAGCTTAGCGAACTATTCAGGTCAGAGGTCATTGAAAATAAGACTTGGGCGACTTGCAAAGATAATAGAAAGTTTAAAACATTATGAGGTATTTTCATCCGACCAGAAGGTCCATCATTAAAACAAATTATCCTGCGACCTAGAAGATATTCGAGATTATATTCCAAATCCTTCGTGGCATTTCTCAAGGGAACGGAGTGACTTGTTGTTTACTTGAGCTTAGCTCAGATTTGGAACCACAAGGAGGACTCAGTGAGGATGGAATTCATTAGCTATCGAACTCACTACTTTAAAACGTTCACTGTCCTTTTCTCAATAACTAGCTCTTTGTGGAACAGACTCCTGCGTGGGTGCTTTCCTAAATACTACACTCTTGATTTCTTCAAGTCAAAGGTCAATCGCGATATATACTCTTTGTCCTCAATTTTCAATTCGTACCACCTGCTTTTTCATTCATATCATGTACTTCATTCAGTATTAAAGTTTTAGCATTAGTCTTCTACCTTGAGTGGCTGTCGAGCAGTGTATCAGATGAATACAAGTATTAAAAAGGGTCGAGGATTTTTGTATAGGCGTAATAATAGCTTCTCTTATTTTTACCGCCTGCACTTGAGTAAAATACGTTCGCAAAAGCAATCAGTGTTCGGGTCTTGAACGTGTGAAGCTGTCGCGACCAAAGTTTATGAAACAAAAGCAAACATCAATCAATTAAATTAAGTAGAGTGTGATTAAACGTCGGAATATATCTGACAGGAAATGAACCGCCGAACTAATTCACGTTTTACGGCCACACGTTCACGTGACAAGCGTTTGGCGGAGTTTTGATTGGTCCGTCTCTATGGCCGAATCCATGTCTCCGGGAGAAATACGATGTTGTCTTTCTAAGCGTAGTTCGCTCAGATGTGACACTATGCCGAAAGTATGGTGCACCGTGTGAGGACAGAACTCATTATTCAGTAGCAATTGATCGAGCGAGACAAGCCTGCTAATCATAACACCGCGTCGAAGCGCTGAGAAGTGTAAATTGTAATTTTGCGGTTTTCAGTTGTTTGAAAGATCGACTGATCGAACCGTCCCAAACATGGCTACCCCCTCATTGCTGATTATCAGATTGCTGCTAAACTAGCTGGTTAAATATGACTTTACCACGGAGTACCCTAGTTATTTTTTTTTTACTAGTGTTCACCCAATAAGAGAGCCACTCAAGGCAAAATGGTACGTGGTATGAATATGAGCATATAGAGGATAGATAAGGATTACCACTTGACATAAAGGTTGCAATGTTCAGGGAAATTTCTTCAGGAGAGTCTGTTCCACAAAGTAGCGATTCTTGGGTAAAAAGGAGCCTAAGTGGAACGTTCTCTTTACCGCTGGAATGCGGAAGGAATTAGGAGTGATTCGATTCCGTGCATGTAATGACAGGTTTTAGTTGTAGATGTCTGAATTTGTGGTACTATAGAATGGAACTCATCTGAACATTTTCCATGGAAATAGCAAGGGAGTAACGATAGGCTCGCGACATTGTAGCTTTTTTAATTTTGTTTTTTATCAATGTTCACTTAATACAAGGGCCACTCAATGTAGAGGGTTACTGCATGGAGTTGTATTAGCGTTATAATGGGCAAATAATAGAAGAGATAGCTAATTCTAGATTTGAACATTTAAAACATTTAATTAGCGAATAACATTTCAGTGTCCAGGCGAAGACGTTAGGAGCATACAGTTGAAGAAGACTTTAGCAGGAACCGGAAATCCAATCCTAAACATTCTAAAGAGGAAACAAGGGATGAGCCTCTATCCCTTTTCAAAAGATCAGGGAGGAGTGTGTACCGGACGACAGGCAAGCCCACTTTGTCTCGCTATTCAACCCGTAAAGAGGGAGAGAGTTGGATTGATACCTTTCCCAAGGGTATTTGCGCGTAAGTAAATCTAACGAAATCAACTTTAGAAGTAACTGGAAACCCAATCCTAAACCGGAAACAATGGATAAACCTCTACTCCTGTTCAAAAGACCGGGGAGGAGTGTGAACCGGACGATAGGCAAGCTCATTTTGTCCTGCTATTCAACCCGCAAAGGAGGAAAGAGAAGAGATACCTTTCCTAAGGGTATGAGCGCGAAAGTAAATAGGGAGAAAGAAGTTAAAGAGAAATTTTCCCTAATTTCCTGTGTTTATTTTCCTGATAGCAACCGAAGTGAATATTCTAATATAAGTCAAGGTCACGTCTACATGTATCTGTCTCCTGCTACTATCCCCATGTTACTACTCTTTCTTTAACTTCTTCTTTCTCCCTTTCTTCCTATTCCTATTTTGTCTTTTCACTATTTCTTTTCCATTTTTCCGTTTTTCTTAGCTTTCTTTTCCTCTGCCTTGTTTTAAAATTTGTTTTAGTCCTAGTTTCATTTCATATTATCTTATTTAGATCGCTTTGAAAATCCTTGCAAGTAAATCTTAACTTGTAAGGTGAAATGACCATAACTATGAAGTAATTTTAAATCCCTATATATATATATATATATATATATATATATATATATATATATATGGAGAGAGAGAGAGAAGGAGAGATAAAATGATAATGAAGAGATATATGCACAGACATATAGAGAGTGGAAAGAAACAAATACATCTATAGAGATAGAAGAAAGCGGCAAATAGATGTGTATAGAGAGAGAAGAAGGAAACATGTTGTTATGGTGTTGAAACCATAGAAAAATAACACAGACTCGGATATAAAGTTAAACGGTATATTATTCACGGAAACGTAGTACAAAGTATGTGGACTGGAGAGTACTTCTCTCACTGGTGTCCTGACTCACTCATTCATACACTCACTCGGTGATACACTCTTGGTGACTCACACCTGATGACTACCTCTTTACTAGAAATTGGTAGCCACATTATATAAGTGTGGAAGAGTCCATTTGTAGGTATGTCAGGTTCCCACAATACCCCCCTTCCAAGTCTTTCACATGGTAAAAAGAGTTAATAGCTTTTCTTCTTTGGGTTAATTATCAAAGGTTCGGTGAATTTCCTTTTTCTCCCCGACCATTCATTGTTCAGGCGTATGTTGCGGGGGTTCGAGGTCAAATGTGTCGTAAATGATCTCGATGGGTTCTTCCACTTCGTCCTGTGTGCTGTTAGAATCTATTTCATGCCGATTTTAATTTGATTTATATGTCTTTTATGTGTATGTCTTGGTCCTTGTATAATATACACCATTTCGCCGATCCTTCTAGTGATCGTGCCTTCCTCCCAGTACGGCATATTCTTTTGAAAATTTAAAAAAAATAATTTGACCTGGAAGTAATCGTTTTCTTGTTCCTTTTTCGGTGTTACATATTTTTGACTGTTTTGGAATTAGTTTGTCAAAAACAGATCTCACCTTTCTGGCAAACATGATTTCTGCCGGTGAGCCATTTGATGGTGTATTCGGGTTCGGCGTTATACGATAAACCCTCAGGAACTGCTGTAATGCTATGTCTGTAGGAGTTCCTTGAGTTTTCTTAAATGCTCTTTTCATCTTTTCAAAAACTGTTAAAATATTTTTCATTTTTTCGAAAGCTGACTGGCACTCCGTTGTCCAGTTCCAACTTTTTCCCTTTTTTAACAATTCATTCAGAGGAGTTCGTAACTCGTGCATATTATTTATGAATACTTGATAATAGTTGGCAAGTCCCAGAAAACTTTGGAGCTCGTTGACGTTTTTTGGGGCAGGCATATTTTTGATAGCTTCTGCTCGCCTTGGGTCAGATCGTCTTCCATTCTTATCAATGACATGCCCGAGATATCTTATTTCATTCATATAAAAATCGCATTTCGATTCTTTTACTTTGAGATCGAAATCCTGAATCATTTCAAAAACTTTGTGGATATGTTTGCGATGTTTCTCGGTAGATTTGCTTGCTATGACAATGTCATCTAGATAAGCACACGCAAAGTCCAAGCCGCCCAGCATGGTATCCATGACCTGCTGAAATATAGAGGGTGCAACTTTGACTCCGAAAGCCAGTCTGTCAAACTTGTATAAACCCCTGTGGGTGTTGATACATAGAAGTTTTGCGCACTCCTCCTCAACAGGGATTTGAAGGTATGCATCGCTTACGTCCAATTTGGAGAATATTTCCCCATCATTTAGTTTATTAAATACCTCCTCCGGTGTGCGGAGAGGGTAATGGTAATCTTTTAAAGCCGCATTGAGGCCCGTTGAAAAATCCGCACAAACAGGAATTTGGTTGGACGTTTTTCTTAGGTATACTGCGGGGGCAGCCCATTCGCTAAAACTCACTTTGGATAGTATACCGGCATTTTCTAGTCGGTCTAATTCTTTGTTGATTTTTTCAACTGATGCAAATGGGACATTTCTTTTACTTTTGAAAACGAGTTGAACGTTTTCTTTCAGCTCAAATTTGGCTTTTGTTTTATTACATTTTCCTAGTCACGCCGAGAAGACTTCGGGAAATTTTTCTTTTAATTCTTCTTTCATGTCTTGGGCATCTGTTGTCATATTTTCCACTTTTTGGCAAAAATTGTTGATTGGTTGATCCCACAACTTAAACCGTTCCATCCAATCCGTTCCAAACAAATTCTCAGAATTTTTATGGACGAAGACTTTTAATTTCTTTGTAATGCCATTCAGTGTTACAGGTAGCGTTAGCTCACCTTCAAATTTGATTTTGTCACCAGTTACTGCACGTGCTGTTTTGTTTGCCTTTTTCATTGTTGGTTTTTTTAATTTCCTCCAAGTCTGAAGATTAATGATTGAGAGATCCGAGCCAGAATCTAGTTGCAGCTTAACTGTTTTGTTTAGAATGTTAACTACAACGTATTTTCGTAGATCTTTATCTACTTTTTCGTTTGATATAGTTTGTCTGACTGTTTCTGTTATCCCTTTTATTTCTACAATGCGGCCCTTTATGGCCAGTTTTACCACAATTATTAGATGTCTTGTTTCGGTAAAAACAGTCTGTCGCCCAATGTTGTCCACCACAACGTCCACATGTATTAGGGGGTAATTTTTGTTTTTCACAGGGTCGTCTATTTTTAAATTGTGAATGGGCGTACCCTTTGCTTTCTTTACCTTTTTTAGTAATTTTTTGGCTTGTACTTAATTCTCCTAACATACGGTATGCCTGATTCCTCGATGTTTTTAGAATCGCTTTTCACACTGATTACTCGCTGGCAATCTTCCGCTAGTTTTTGTAATGTGAGACCTGGTTCGCTTTCTAGTCTTGATAGAACTCTCCGTCTAATCTCCGAGTTTTTTTGCAGAGACTAAACCTTGGGCAAATATTAAACATTTGAAATAGTCAGCTGTCAGTTCAGCCAATCGAAAATCGTCACAGTGCTTATTAACAATGGACGCAAATGTAAGATAATCCTCGTCATCCCGTTTTGACAAGTTAAAACACTTCCATCTTTTGTGGAATAAAGTTGTATTAGGGCTAAATAACTCAGACAAAAGTGTTACTGCTTCATCGAACCCTAATTCACTTGTTTTCTTCGGAAGAATGTAATCGACGAACTTACTATGTTCGGATGTTCCCAACTTTCTCAAAAAAACTTTTTTAGCGTTCGTCCAATAGAAAAATAACACAGACTCGGATATAAAGTTAAACGGTATATTATTCACGGAAACGTAGTACAAAGTATGTGGACTGGAGAGTACTTCTCTCACTGGTGTCCTGACTCACTCATTCATACACTCACTCGGTGATACACTCTTGGTGACTCACACCTGGTGACTTCCGATATTTAACAAACCCCACATGGGTCGTATATGGCACAAGGCCGGTTTAATGTGGGCTTTTCGAGCCCGTAGGCTCGGCCAAAAATATGCCAATTAGAACCCGTATAAACGGGTTCAGGGACTGTCCACCTTTCCCGGACGAAACTTTGCCGTGCGGCAAAGCCTCGTCCGAGTTCTTCTCTGCCAAAGCAGAGAGTTCGGCAATAGTCACACGTGGTGACTGCCGATATTTAACACCCCCCCCAAACGGGTCGCATGTGGCACAAGGCCGGTTTAACGTGGGCTTTCCGAGTCCGTAGGCTCGGCCAAAAATATGCCAATTAGAACCCGTATAAACGGGTCCAGGGACTGTCTACCTCCCCGGACGAAACTTAGCCCTGCGGCAAAGCCTCATCCGAGTTCCTCGCTGCCAAAGCAGAAAGTTCGACAGATATCACCCCTGGTGTCTGCCTTTTTACTAGAAATTGGGAGCCACATTATATAAGTGTGGAAGAGTCCATTTGTAGGTATGCCAGGTTCCCACAATACATGTATACACATACATATATATATATATAGATAGATAGAGAGAGAGAGTGGAAAGAAACAAATACTTGTAGAGACAAAGAAGAAAGTAATGAATACATGTGTATAGAGTGAGAAAAGGGAAAGAGATATATACACATACATATAAAGAGATATATAAGATATAAGAAAAGATGCATTCATATGGAGAGAACGGGTATAGAGATAAATACATGTGTAGAGAGGAGGAAGAGATACACACACACACACACATATATATATATATATATAAAGACATTTATATTATGTTTAACGTTTTTATAGATACAAGTATTTAAGCAAATGCTCTGTTTTTATAATAAACAGTATTAAATAACATTTACCGGCCTGAATGTCCGAGAAATTTTCATAGAAAATTTTCGCTCTCCGACAGGAATCGAACCTGTATCCTATACGGAACCATCATTTCGCGTGATGTGCCTTAACCTTTCGGCCACAGATGAGCGTCTGGTTAGCAAGGTCGATTTTACTATCTTTAAACTTAAATCTTCCATGAATCTCATCTATTCATATCTGCTCTAGCGTATCAAATGTAAACAAATGACGTCATATATTTTAGAATTGGACATAGTTCGACAATTTATTTAAAGATTTAAATAAATTGTCGGACTATGTCCAATTCTAAAATATATATATATATATATATATATATATATATATATATATATATATATATATATATATATATATATATATATATATATATATGTATGTATAGAGAGAGAGAGAGAGAGACCGAGAGACCGCGAGGGGGAAAACGATAAATAGAGAGAGCAAGGGATACGTGATGGATCCATATGTATATATATAGAAAGAGGGGATAGAGATAAATATATAATAGAGAGGGGATATATATATATATATATATATATATATATATATATATATATATATAGAGAGAGAGAGAGAGAGAGAGAGAGAGAAGGGGAAGAAATAAATATAAGTGTAGAGAGAGAGAGAGAGAAAAAAGGGTTAAATGCATGTGTATAGAGAAAGAGGAGGAAAGACATATATACCTATGCATATAGAGAGAGTGGGTAGAGATAAATACATATAACGTAAAAGAAGAAAGCGATAGATAGATGTTTATATAGCGAGGGGGCAACAGACAGATACATATGTATATGGAATGAGAAGAAACAGAGTAAAGCATGTGGATATAGAGAGGTGGGAAACAGATGAAAACGAAAGAAAGATAATTACAGGGTTGATCTCAAGAACACAATGATTGAAAGGTAGGTACGAATGGGAAAGGTTTCAAAATTGCTCGACATTAAAAAGAATTATTTATGGAGAGATACAGCAAAAGAAAATATAAAAGAGACGATAGAGAAGAAAATATCCATGCATTCCTTATTTATTTTATTTTCTTTCTTTCTCATTTTGTGCACATAAAACTAATCCATGTTTACATAAAACATCAACCAGTAAAGGAAAAATGATATAGACCAGCAACGTAGTCTTTGGAACCCGTAATGAACGCGGAGAAAAATTGGTCTAATGGTGTACGGCAAATGTAGCCAACACCTGGTTTCAAGAACACCCAAGATGTATGTGGACATGGAGAAGCCCAGGAGGAAAAACAACAACAAAAAAAGACAAATCGACTACATAACTATCAACAAGATGTTCAGGAATGCAGTTTTACACTGCAAAACATATCTAAGTGCCGACTGTGGACGCGCACACCTTTCAGTAATATGCAAACTTAGAATGAAACTACGGAAGTTGAAGAGGCCTAAGGCATCACCCAAATTATAATACGACAGACTCTTGAACGAACCGAATCTGAAGGAGAAATATATGGACAGTGTGAAAAGCAGATACGAGGAATAAAATGAAAATGGAAACTCGAAGTGGAACACGTTAAAAGAAGCTTTAGTAACAGCAGCAAACAGGATTATCCCGAAGGAAAATAGACGAAGAAAAAAATGGCTGACAGATGAAATTCTAGATATGATGGAAAAGAAAGAAAAACGATAGCAAGAAACGGAACAGAATATAGGACACTAGACAAAGAAATAAGAAATAAATGCAGGTAGGCTAAAAAGGAATGACTCAACGAAAAAGTGTAGAAATATAAAGAATGTGTAACACAGATAAAGCAGATATTCATAAAAATAAAAGACAAAAGACATACTCATGAATAGGATGCATAACATCCAAGAACGGAAAACTGATGGAACGAATATATCGGAGAAATCTTCCACGACAAATACACAGAAATAACGAAGATCCGAGAATATTAAAATCTGAAAGGGAATCTGCATTGGGCAAATTAAACGAAAACAAAATCGTAGTCAGACAGATTTACAATAGAGGTGCTGGCAGCCTTAGATGATTTCGGCATAGACACGATTACAGAAATGATAAATTAAATCTACAACAGTGGTGGTAGACCAGAGGACCTAAGTAAATCTATTTTCATAGCACTGCCTAAAAAGACAGATGCAAACGAATCAGCCTAATAAGTCATATAACAAAACTTATCCGAATTCTGATGAATAGATAGTGTCGTAGAATCAGGACAGAAATTGAACAAGAACAGTGAGAGTTCGTCAAAGACACTGGAACAACTAACGCGTGCTCAGAATTTTATCAGAAAGAGTAATACAAATGCAATAGGACGTGTACCTGTGTTTTATAGATTACGCAAAGGCGTTCGATAAAATACCCCACACATATCTACTGGAACTGCTCAGGAAATTTGATATATTTGGGAAGGATATTAGAATAATCAAGAACATACACTAGCAGCTAACCGCCTGCATACGGATAGAAAATGATTTCAGGAGATATACAAAAATAGAAAAGGGTGTAAGAGAAAGTATATGTCTTTTCACCGAATTTGTTCGACCAATAGAGCAAAACGGCTCTGAGAGAATTAGAAGTCATACCAAGATTCATTATCTGTGGTCACAATCTTGACAACATCAGATATTCAGATGACACAGTGCTGATAGCAGACCCGGAAAGACAACTACAAATCTACTACAGAAGGTAATGAAAGAAAGTAAGAAGAAAAGATAAAACATCAAGTGCAACAAGACAGATCGCATAGTTGTTAGCAAAAGGGTGAACCCAAAATGCAAATTACAAATCGGAGATATCAAACAAGTACAAAAATTTAAATATCTGAGAAGTTTTTAAACAGAGGACTTGAAGCGAAACACTGAAATACGAAAGTGCATTGGGATAAAGAAAGGTGTCTTTCAGAAGCTATACAAAGTATGAAGAAACAGAAAGTATTCGTTAGAAACAAAGAAAAGAGTACTGAACAGTTAAGTGTATAAAGAAGCAAAGAAAAGAGCACTGGACTGTTACGCGAATAAAGAAACAAAGAAAAGAGTAATGAACTGTCATGTGAAAAAAGAAACAAAGAAAAGAGTAGTGACCTGTTACGTGAACAAAGAAACAAAGAAAAAAAGCACTGGACTGTTACGTGAATAAAGAAACAAAGAAAAGGGTACTGAACTGTTACTTGAGCAAAGAAAAGAGCACTGACCTGTTACTTTAATAAAGAAAAGAGTACTGAAATATTTCGTGAACAAAGAAACAAAGAAAGAAGCACTGGACTGTTGCGTGAATAAAGAAACAAAGAAAATTGTACTGGATTGTTACGTGAACAAAGAAACAAAGAAAAGTACACTGGACTGTTACGTTAACAAACAAAGAAAAGAGTTCTGGACTGTTATATAATATCGGTCATGCTATATGGCAGTGAATGCTGGACAATCTCCTCGTGAATGCTGGATAATCTCCTCAAAGATGAAGAAGAAACGTGAAGCAACAGAAATGTGGCTTTACAGAAGGATGCTGAGGACACTATGGTCCGGATATGTAAGCAACGACGAAGTTTTAAAGAAAATGGAAACAAAAAGGAAATAAGGAATAGACAGTTGAAATTTCTCGGGCCCATAATGAGAAAAGAGGGCTTGGAAAATCTGATACCCACAAGACAGATTGAAGGTAAGAGGGACAGAGGAAACAGCGCATAACATACTTAGTGAGCTTGATTAAATGGATGGCGGAACAGGTTTTAGGAGAGATAACAAGAATACAAAATTTATTAAGCACTACGAAAGAGAGATTGTGGAGAATCATAATCCTGAGGGGAAAGGGGACATAAAGAAGAAGGACGTAGACTTTAAGGGATAAGAGAGATAAAAGAAAGGAAATGGGCGAGAGATATCTGGTTTGGAGATCCTGCTGTGTATCGTTAGATTATCAGCATTATTCAAAGGAGGGTCTATAATGTAATCAATCTGCACCTGGCATCTCGCCTTCAGTCACTTTCTCAACAACGTGACGTTTCTTCCCTCTGTCTATTCTACAAATATTTTCATGACAACTGTTCTGCTAAGCTGTTTTTGTCTAGTGTCTCGACGATATTAATTTAAGCATACTACTAGATTGGCAACTAGGTCTCACCGTTTTATTGTTGAACCAGCTAGATGCCACTATTCTAACAGCTTCTTTTGTCGCACTTCTCATCTGTGAAACTTCTGATTTCTTGCTTCCCTGATCCTTACAATCTTCAAAAATTTAAATGTAACGTTAATTAACATCTTCTGTATTCCTAAATTATCTTCCTCTATTGTCTTTTACTCACTTCTCCTCACTAAATTCCTATCATTCTCTTTCATTCCCTGTAAACGCCTGCTTTCGT
>OZ038510.1:62570966-62598466 GCA_964036315.1 Acanthosepion esculentum
GGACGCAATTTTCTGGTACGCAATTATCCGGGACGAAAATGTCAATTACGCAACTGTCCAAGAACCGAGTAATTCTTACCAATACTTCTTACCAATCATATCAAAGACTTATCACTGCCTACGCTTGGACACCAAATCATGTATTTAATTATGATATATGACAATCATGTATTTAATTATGATATATGACAATCATGTATTTAATTATGATATATAACAATCATGTATTTAATTATGATATATAACAATCATGTATTTAATTATGATATATGACAATCATGTATTTAATTATGATATATAACAATCATGTATTTAATTATGATATATGACAATCATGTATTTAATTATGATATATGACAATCATGTATTTAATTATGATATATAATAATCATGTATTTAATTATGATATATGACAATCATGTATTTAATTATGATATATAACAATCATGTATTTAATTATGATATATGACAATCATGTATTTAATTATGATATATGTCAATCATGTATTTAATTATGATATATAACAATCATGTATTTAATTATGATATATGACAATCATGTATTTAATTATGATATATAACAATCATGTATTTAATTATGATATATGTCAATCATGTATTTAATTATGATATATAACAATCATGTATTTAATTATGATATATGACAATCATGTATTTAATTATGATATATGACAATCATGTATTTAATTATGATATATAACAATCATGTATTTAATTATGATATATGACAATCATGTATTTAACTATGATATATGACAATCATGTATTTAATTATGATATATGTCAATCATGCATTTAATTATGATATATAACAATCATGTATTTAATTATGATATATGACAATCATGTATTTAATTATGATATATGACAATCATGTATTTAATTATGATATATAACAATCATGTATTTAATTATGATATATGACAATCATGTATTTAATTATGATATATGACAATCATGTATTTAATTATGATATATAACAATCATGTATTTAATTATGATATATGACAATCATGTATTTAATTATGATATATAATAATCATGTATTTAATTATGATATATAACAATCATGTATTTAATTATGATATATGACAATCATGTATTTAATTATGATATATAATAATCATGTATTTAATTATGATATATAATAATCATGTATTTAATTATGATATATAACAATCATGTATTTAATTATGATATATGACAATCATGTATTTAATTATGATATATGACAATCATGTATTTAATTATGATATATAACAATCATGTATTTAATTATGATATATAACAATCATGTATTTAATTATGATATATGTCAATCATGTATTTAATTATGATATATAACAATCATGTATTTAATTATGATATATGACAATCATGTATTTAATTATGATATATAACAATCATGTATTTAATTATGATATATAACAAAATCACTAGCAGTGGGTTGTGTATTGTTCGAAAGAGCTTCCACGGTTCGCACTCTATTAACGGTTTCGCTTACAGAAACTCTGATCAGGCAGTGAAATGAAAGCACTGATGGCAGGTACACTGAATGAGTCATAAAAATTCAGGAGGTGGAATTAGTAGATCTTAAACACTTCAAATAACTCGGTGTCTGGATCAGTTAGAACAAATTCAGTTAGTGGAAATAAAGACTTTGGGCATAGAATAGTCTATGGTAGGTGTACTTTTGAACAACATCGCGAATTACTACACAACCAAAATATAAAACACCTAAAAACTTGAATCATGATCTTAAATGGCCCCATCAGATTGAGACTTTTATATAGATGTCATAGAAATAACGTACAGTTATGTGCCATGCGTAATACACGCTTAGGCGATCATGTATCTTTCGATACATGACTGACGAGGCAGATTTTTTCCCGTAGTAGGTTGACATTTCTTTCTGCTGTAGACCAGTTGCCATCCATGGCTATAGAACCCGGTATGTTCTGCTATTTACCCATAGCTGGGGGGAGAGAAGAAAGGGATTCATACCTTTCCCAAGGGCATTAGCACGTAAGTTAATGCAAGGGATTCGGCTCGAATTCGAACTCGGCTCTCCGATTCCTCAATCCGTGCCGCTATTTATTACTCCACCATGCCTCCCACGAGCATAATGGCCGGCTACTCTCGTTGTCCGTGCACATTTTTCAGACCCCACCTGTGGTTTATACTACAACTATGCTGAGCGCAGAATAGTTGCAGATTCGGGGAGAGATCATGATCAAGAGATTAAACAATTTTTACGCACAAGACTTGCGTCGACCCGTGGTCATGGTTTTCAGGCACACTGTGATCGGCTCTCCCGACGGTTAACATCTCCCTGAAAAAATCGACTATGATGAGAGTCGACCCGTGGCGTGATATATATAGGTGTCATGGAGGGTTTTAAACTCGTTCAGAAACATCTAAACTCTCAGCTGCATACACACGTTTTCTTTTAAATTTTTAACATTTTTATAGCCATGTCTATTGGCTTTTGTGAAAGGAGTTTCTCTTCTAAACACTTATTGCAAAATAAAATCCTTACATTTGCCTTGAACAATGTGGTGTTCAGCATTGTTCGAAAATGCTCGCATGGTTTACACTCCATTACTGGTTTTCGCTTGTAGAAAATATCACCCGGAACTGAAATGAAAACAGCAATAGCACTGCAAATATCGGTGTCTCGGGATGCGTTATAACAAATAGCTTACGTTGGGGTCTATACCACCCAGCTTAATGATCTACACTAAGAAAACCAGAATAACGTATAATATCCCATCGCTTCAGAAGTATCCATTGCTTGACGCTACAAATATTCTGCCAAAGGTGTTATCTGTTTGAGGTCGGACGACCTGATAGAGAACACCCATAATACAAGATCTGCGGTTGAAAGCGAGAAACAGAATGGTAACATTAATTATATCACAAATGATTAGTAGAGAAAAAAACATTACTAATAACAGTAGCATTAGTAATAACAATTCTTGTAGCGTACCTACGGAAGATAATGGGTATGTCCCAATTCGCATAAGTAGTAGTATGGTGTTCTTCAGCCAGGTGTGTTAGTCAAACCCTCTGCTTCCGGGCAGAGAGGATCCCTAGACGAGGCTAAGTCGAAGGGCACCCTTGTCTCGGGAAACAGCCACCCGACCAATTTTATACGTGGTCTACGGGGAAATTTTGGCCGAGCTTACAGGCTCAGATACCCCACATTAAATTCGGCCTTGTGCCACATCTGACCGCCTGGGGCGGTTGGTAGATATCCTGCAGTTGGAGATACGTCTCCAGGTGTGCTGGTCAAATTCTCTGTCTCCGGGTAGAGAGGATCATCAGTTACGGATCATTCATAACAAATAGTATGGGGAAATAAAGAAATTGAATATAGTATAGGCTAGTATTGAACAATACTGCAAATTGCTACAAAGCCAAAACATTAAACTAAAAACTTGAGTCATGTTCTTAAATAGCCTCATCAGACCGAGACTTATATACAGGGTGAAAAAGTAACTCTCAATTTTAAAATATTTATAATTTACTTATTTACTATAATTTTTATTGTTGTTAATTTCTCTTCATGTTTTGACTGTTTAAGATGTATTTTATTATTTTGATGTTGTGATTACTAGTAGGAGCGTTTATTCCGAACCTTCGAAGTGTTGAGCAAGGATAGAATTCGAGTGAGCGTCTTTCTATTTTTAAAAAAGCTCTTAACATTCCATTCCCACTCTTAAATAAGGTGAGGTTAATAGTGGGAGAGAGATGTTTACTATAAAGGGCCTGTCTTATTGCGAGATGTTTACAGTAATGTGATCTATATAGAAATTTATTGTTTTCGACCAGAATTTTTCTTGCTGCCACCAAATCATGTTCTAAAATAGCCTCATCAGATCGAGACTTTTACTTGTCATGTATGGCTTTAAACTCTTTATGAAACCTCTAAACTGTCAGCTGTATAGAACTGTTGCTAAATGTGGCTCCGAGTGAATGAAATATATAGGTCTTAGCGAGGACGATCCTTCTTCGAACATTGTAGACTGAATCACAACAGACTATTCCAAATATCAGAAGGAACATCACTTGAGGACTTTCAACAGCAGCAATACCTAAAATGGATATCACATGTAATTTGAAGAGAAAATAATGACATAATAAAGATGTTGACATTCCACATTACTTTAAAGGAAATGCCACGAAGAAAGACCCACCTCCCATCAATACTGGAAAGAACGAGAATAATCTGTAAACTTAAGAAACTTATTTACCTGAAAAATTGTTTTAAGATAAGGATTTTATAAATTTCAACCGAGAGTTGATCGTTCGACATCTACGTTCATACATGCATATCTGATTTTGCACATTTGCTGTCTCTCAAAATCAGAATGTTCAATATCAGTCTAGGTATATGTATATATGTATGTCTCTTGGCGACTTTTTATCTCAGTCCATTCAGAACTCTCTGCTCATGTCTATTCATATTTATCTATCTATCTATCTATCTATCTATCTATCTATCTATCTATCTATCTATCTATCTATCTATCTATCTATCAGTCTGTTCATATCTATCTATCTATCTATCTATCTATCTGTCTGTCTGTCTGTCTGTTTGTCTATCAGTCTGTTCATATCTATCTATCTACCTATATATATATATATATATATATATATATATATATATATATATATATATATATATATATATATATCAAGCCCCCATTAATACTAGAAAAAGCAATAACTGTTACCCGACTTGCGAAACCTATTTTCCTGAGTGATTGTTTTAATAATAAGATTTTATGAAATTCAACCGGCAGTGGCACTGGGTGCTGGGCCAATGAATGCCGAATGTTTCCTTATAAGGACACGGCTATTATTACCATTATCATTACACTTGTTTGAATCGTGTCAGCTGTAGGTGCTGACAAACACTTACTTGGCACTGCAAAATCGCTTAATATCAGGATTAGCATTGAGACAAGCGTTACATCAGTGTTTTCTTTCAAGATGGTTATCTCATAAAAGACTTATCACTTCCTGTCGGCTAATCTCTCGCCTAAACACCAACTCAAGTATTCGATCATTCTATATAACAAAAGCGAACCAGTGGGTTGAGTATTGTTCGAAAGAGATTTCATGGTTTACACTCTGTTATTGGCTTCGCTTACAGTAACTCTGATCAGGGTGTGGAATGAAAGCAGTGATGGCACTTCAAATATCTCTGTGTATAGATCAGTTATAACAAATAACAAATTTCGCATAAGAAATAAAAAATTGAATATAGAATAGGCTGAGCTAGGTGTAGTTTTGCGCAATACCGCAAAGTGCCACAAAGCCAAAAGATTAAACTAAAAACTTCAGTCCTGTTCTTAAATAGCCCCACCAGAGCGAGACTGAAAAAAAAGTTATAAACAAGTGAATTATGACTGATCTCCCAGTTTAGGGCCGCATGAAAATTTCTGCAAATGAACAAACACAAGTCCCCATATCGTTGAATTTCGCTTCGACTCTAGTCAAGGTGGAGAAAAAACTTTTGTAATTATGGATAAGGCAAGAAATTCGCGACAATTGGACACCGATATTATGTGGATTCGATAGAAAGGAAAAATTAGAAATGCAGTCTTATTGTGCATACTGGATTTCTGACGCTGTAAATTGTCAGACGACATACCGCGCACATGGTGAAAACTGTACTTTTTACTATCTGACCAAATGAAAAATCCCTGTAAACATAGACAAATCAAAAAATTGCACACAATTTGCTACCAATTTTGAAAATATTTCTTTTACTGGAAAAAAGTTATAAACAAGTGAAGTATGACTGATCTCCCAGTTTAGGGCCGCATGAAAATTTCCGCAAATGAACTAACACAAGTCCCCATATCGTTGAATTTCGCTTCGACTCTAGTCAAGGTGGAGAAAAAAACTTTTGTAATTATGGATAAGGCAAGAGATATACGGCGTGATTGAAAAGTAACTCTCCATTTTAGAATACTTGTAATTTATTTATTAACTATAATTTTTACAAGAAATGGATATGAAAGGAAAGCGTTTAGTATAAGGTTTTATTTAAAATTCGATATGGGTACCAGATTTAACTACCAGCTTCACAAGCCGCCCATGAATCACGTCAACTGATTTCACCAGGTATTCTTGTGGTATGGAAGACATAACTTTTTGTATTCAACTTTCAAGTTCTTCCAAAGCCTTGGTTTGGTATAGTAGACTCGCTTCTTTAACCAAACCCAAAGAAAAAAGTCACAGCGTGTTAAGTCAGGACTCCTGGCTGGCCGTTCATTCATAAAATAGGGAGTTCATTTTCAATCATCCTGTAGATGCCATGTTAATAACATACTTAATGACAGGCTACTCTCGTTTTCTGAGCACACTTGTCACACCTACCTGTGGTTTATACTACAACTATTCTGAGCGGGAAAGATCATAATCAACAGTTTGAACAATTTCACTGACAAAGATTGTGTCGACCCGTGGCATTATTTTCAGGCACCCTGTGATCCCGACTGTTAACATCTCCCTGACAAGTTGGCTATGGTGAGATTCGAAACCGGTTCTTATGACTGGAAAGCAAACATTCTAACCACTCGGCCAGAAGAAAGAAAAAGCGAAAGATAGATTGATAGATAGTCAAAGGTCAAAAGAATTGACTTATGCATAAAAAAGTATACAATTATACTCATAACGTTATTATTAGTTAATTATACCTGATTCTTTATTGAATATATATTTTATTCGGACAGTACTATCCACAAAATGCACGAATCATTCAGATTCGGCAAAATACATTCTAAATTGTCAATGTGCTGCAGAAGCGAAGTAAAAGTTATAAATGATCTCAAACAATGGCGCTGAGGAGGAACGAAGACGCCATGATGAAGACTCAACCGGACAAATTGTTGTAAAACGCATTACTCTCGAGAATGACGATGTGAATATTTATATTTAAATAATGATTCAACAAAATGTAGATAACATTCAAAATGACTGTCAATAATAATGTCAAAATCAGTTAGACATATATGAAATTAAATGTGTTAATATTCAAATATTTGTAAATTTAAATAGATAAGCTATTTAAACTGTAAGTAATGATTACCTAGGAGCATCAGTTTAATTTACCAATGATCTTTACAAAAAGATATAAAAATGAATGCAAAATGTGATGGCGAAAAGCAGACAACCAGGGTTAATGAGACGTGTATTGGCTTGCATTTGTTAATAATTAGAAATAACGCTATTTTTCAAGCGTTAAGTAGTAGAGGAATAAGTAACCATTAAATTAAGGCAAAAAATAAAAAAAGAACAGTCAAAATTTTTTAAAAAATAGATGAAAAATACTGTTGCAATCTCGGAATCAACTCCTCGATCGAACTCGACTAGATGGTTAACGGCTTTTGAAGGAAATTATGAGCCGTTCGTGTCTGACTGGCAGAAAATAAGTCATGCTTTCCTATATCAGAGTTTCAATATATATACCAATTCTTTTACTGCCGTATATTGCCACGTATAAGGTGACCTATAGATTTTTAAAAAATCGAATTCACCCCAAGCAAGGCAGTAAAGCCACTAAGGCTTTGGAAGAATTAGTAAAGACAAACAATACGAAGGAGCGAGAACAATAAAAGAGAGAAATTAAGAAGAGAGAAGATAAAGATTGTTATAAAGAAATAGCTCCTCTAAGACACAAGTGGTTGCTGAGTGATAGAGAACATGAAAAATAAAAACACTATTAAGGGGAGAAAACAATAAAAGAAGAGAAATTAAGAAGACAGTAGATAACGATTGACATTGCATTTAAATTTTTGAAGATTAGTTGGTTGGAAAGCATGGAACCGGAAATGTTTTCCACAAGCAAGAAGTGCGAAAAAAGAAACTGTTAGCATAGAACTTGCGCTTACATCTAGACAATTCAACTGTGAATTGATGAGACCTTGTTGTCAGTCTAGTACTGCTCTTAAATTCATACAGTCTAGGTACCTTAGCGAAGACTTCATCCAAACAATTAACATGGAACTATTTATAGAAAAGGCACAGGAAAGCAACTTTACGGCGAATAGAATGTAACTGAAGCCGAGACGTCAGGTCAGGACTAATAATATTGCTGATATTTCTTTGGATTTTATCAAAAATCTATAAATATATAGCAGAAGCACTGGACCACATGTGGCAGTAATATTCTCAGCATGGATGAATGGTAGACTTATAGATATGTAAGATAGATTCTGGAGAGTAAAATTGTCTAGCACGATACAGTATACCAACTTTCTTAGCAGGTTCAATATAGTCTTTCTACTTCATGTCAGATGACAAATTTAGCAGGGGCACCGGACCATATGTGACAGCAATATTCTAAGCATGGACGAATGGTAGACTTATAGATATGTAAGATAGATTCTGGAGAGTAAAATTGTCTAGCCCGATACAGTATACCAACTTTCTTAGCAGGTTCAATATAGTCTCTCTACTTCATGTCAGATGACAAATTTAGCAGGGGCACCGGACCATATGTGACAGCAATATTCTAAGCATGGACGAATGGTAGACTTATAGATATGTAAGATAGATTCTGGAGAGTAAAATTGTCTAGCCCGATACAGTATACCAACTTTCTTAGCAGGTTCAATATAGTCTCTCTACTTCATGTCAGATGACATTATAGATATGTAAGATAGATTGTGGGGAGAGAAATTATCTAGCACGAAACAGTGAACCAACTTCTTTAGCAGCTGAGCTAAGAAAGAATTCAATATAGTCTTTCCACTTCATGTTAGCCTAAGAAGACGCAACTAGTCACTCTCATGGAGGTTAGCATCAGACATGATGATGGAAGGCCGAAAGAAGTTTCTCTAATGATTAATAGAGAGCCATTTTGCTTTAGAGGCGTTAAAATTAGCAAACCATTATTTGCTCCAGTTAACAACAGACTGAAGGTCATTTTTAACATCAGCCGCCAATTTGACCCTAAGGAAGTGGTCAGACTTATTATCAAGACAGGGGTGAATAGTTGTATCATCAGCATAGATACCAAGTTGAGAGTTGATGACATCTGGAAGGTTATTGATGAAAATTAAAAACAAAGTAAGACCAATAATAGATCCCTGGGGTACACCTGCATTAGTACAAAAGAATCTAGAAGGGTGACCATTCAGGATAACTTTCATTTCACGATTTGATAAACAATTTAAAAATTTGTTCGGGACACCATAACTTTTCAACTTGTGAAGAAAACCTGTATGCCAAACACTGTTGAATGGCTTCGAGACGTCCAAAACAACGACCCGAGCTGCACCATTCTTATCTAAGTTCACCATATACGAAACCCAAATTATAGAATCTGGGTCTCCTATATGGTCATCCAATTCTAAATAATTCGTGATTTTATCGGATACCCGGAGTATGAGACGGCCAACTAAGATCCATATAACGAATCTGTAAATGACAGTGTTTATGATAAACCCTTTGCATCAGATGTTGATGATCATAGTAATATCGAAGGGTTTTAATCATTTATGTGGGTGTCTTATGGATTTTAATTCTATGATGTTTTGTGGCTTAATACTGCAAAAAAATACAGTATAATGTATATTATTGAAAAATAAAGTTTGCATGTTATGCTGAATGTTGTTATTTAACACCACAATGATAATGAATTTTAATCGGAAATATAGATTGTATGTAAATTTAAAAGTTGTTATTTAACATCACAATGATAATGAATTTTAATTAGAAATATAGATTGTATGTTATCGTCAATGTTGTTATTTAACACCGCAATGATAATGAATTTTAATCAGAAATATAGATTGTATGTTATCTTAAATGTTGTTATTTAACACCACAATGATAATGAATTTTAATTAGAAATATAGATTGTATGTTATCCTTAATGTTGTTATTTAACACCACAATTATAATAAATTTTAATTAGAAATATAGATTGTATGTTATCTTAAATGTTGTTATTTAACACTACAAGGATAATGCATTTTTAATTAGAAATATAGATTGTATGTTATCTTAAATGTTGTTATTTAACACCGAAATGATAATGAATTTTAATTAGAAATATATATTGTATGTTATCTTAAATGTTGTTATTTAACACCACAATGATTATGAATTTTAATCAAAAATATAGATTGTATGTTATCTTAAATGTTGTTATTTAACACCAAAATGATAATGAATTTTAATTAGAAATATATATTGTATGTTATCTTAAATGTTGTTATTTAACACCACAATGATAATGAATTTTAATCAGAAATATAGATTGTACGGCATCCCCTGTGTACCGTTCCAAAGTATGATTTTGCGCTCTGCGACGGCCAGTTGGGACAGCTTTCGATCCTACATAATGGAAGCTCCACACCCAATCTTCTTGAAGCATGCTGCCTACAAAACTTCTGTTCTTGTCACTGATTGGATCCTTTCTGGAATGGAGATATTTATACAAAAAAAAAAAACATTTAAAAAAAACCTGTCATCCCTGGTTCACCCTTGAGTGGGCTGCAGCCATAGCTAACCGATACCGTTACTTCTATATCTATCACAAGGAGCGATGTAGTTCCGCCCACAGTGAATTCAGAACTACCCGAAATCGTTGCAAAAGTTCTAGAAAACGCCAAGTGCAGTTATGCACGAGCAATCAAGACCAAGGTTGAAAAAAAAAACAAAAAAAAACAAATTGGATCCTGTGAATTCTGGAAGATCACTAACCAAATCATAAACAGAAGTAAAGCAGTTGTGCCCACAATTATAAATGGATAAGGCGAACTTCTTTGCCTCTAACTCAACGCTAGATGACAGAGACCATCCCCTCCTCAAGTTCCAACGTCAAATTAAACACAATCTCGGTAATATTACAATCTCAGCACGAGAAGTCTCTAGATGTATCAAAGTCATTGACCCTATCAAAGCCACTGGTCCTGATAAAATCCCACTAGTTATCCTTAAGAATATCAACCAGCAAAGTCATTCAACCGCTGCTTGAAGGAGAAATCCTTCCCAAGCCCGTGGAAAGTGTCAAGCGTATGCCCGGTTTTCAAGAACACGGGCGTATGAATTTCCCCCTCCCGGTACAGACCCCAAAATCTCCTCAGTATCATCAGTAAGCTTTTTGAGGCCACACTCAATAAGATGGTCGTTGAGCATCTAAAAAAAACTTTTTCAGCGACAAGCGGTATGGGTTTCGGTCAGACCAATCCACTGCCGACGTCCTAATTACAATCACTCACAGGATCAGTGAGTCTCTTGACAACAAAACACACCTCGAGGACAATAGGACTAGATATCTCAAAGGCCTTCGACAAGGTGTGGCAAAAAGGCTTACTACACAAGCCCTCCAGTTATGGAATCATCGGAAGTGTCTTCTCAATCATAAAATCCTTCCTTACAGGTAAGTCCCTGAAGGTAGTTATTAATGGCCAGTCCTTCGGGGCCATAGCTGTCAACGCAGGTGTCTCCCAGGGGTCACTCCTCGGATTCCCACTCTTTTTCTACATAAATGATTTACTTGAGAATATACTAAGATCATTTGTAAACATTTATGATGATGATACGACGTCTAAAACTCTGGATGGTCAGAGATTGGCGACTGAAATCTCTTACCAATGGTAATTGGTTACATTCAATGGCTCGAAGACCAAGCTAGTTAGATTCCATCATCGCCGATCTGACCCAGAACTACAACTAATCAGGATGAACGGCGGTCCTCTCTGGGAAGCACCGTGCCTTGAAAGACTGCTGGGCCTCAAACTCACACCCGACCTCAAATGAAACTCGTACATACGATCCATTGCTAAGGATGAAGGTAAAAGAACCAGATCAGGCCCAAAATTTGGGCGGGGGCTGCCCAGACCTCACTCTTCAGCCTTGATAGAGTTCAAAGGTGTCTCCAAGCCCTTGTGGGTGACATTATTCTCTACCTTGCAACTACTCTTCCACAACATTTCTTGGGTACATAATGAGAAAGTAGAATTTAACACTCACGGGGAATATCGAGGGAAAGATGGACATGGGAAGACAGCAGACGAGCTTGTGTGGATGGATGACGGAAAGTGAGGCGGGGCCTTGGAAAAGGACCAAATGTTGTTAATGGCTACACGAGATAGGAGATTGTGGAGAGACATGATCACCCACGCTCTGAAAGGTCACGGCGCGTAGCAGAAGAACAGTTAAATGTCGTGAGGTGAACAAGAAGGCTAGGCTAACATTCATTTCTGATTAGAATTATATTCATTTGAATTTTTGTTGCTTTTCATCGCAATTAATCATTTTCCTGACATTAGTAAATCGGAAACATATGCTCACAGCAAAACACCAATTCGCATACCTTTTGCCTTGAAAAGCCTATTTTACTTTGATAGCTCGACAGCTTGAAATAGGACAGCTAACGGTTTGAAGAAGGAATAAATCTAATTTGAGGAGGTTGTTTGTTTACCTGAATGTGCGCATAGGTGCGTGTCCGTGGTATAAATAAAAATATATGAGTCATTTTTAAAAGAATTTGTCATCCATTTCTTATTACTATAAACGTTTTAATAAAATAGAAAAACAAACATGAACATCAACTCAAACACATGTACTCACTAAGATTAACGTTTTAGAGCCGGTGTCACCAAACTACGGCCAGCGGGCCGGATCTGGCCCCCGCTGTCAGTTTATCCGGCCCGCCGCTTCACCGTGCCACAAATGAGCTAAAATATAATTATTTATATGTAATTATCAATAAATTGTAGTTAAACTTAATATGTAGAAAAATAAATGTAAGTAAAAATGCCAAAATTTGGCCAATCTGATTATTGCATCTGATAGTAATATAAGTTTTAGGAAAATCAGTGAAGTAAAAAATTCGGCGACTTTTTGCAATTTTTGATATTCATGAGTTTTTGTCTAAATGCCTGCAATGAAGTTTCTAAGAAAAGCGATTACGAGCCTTCTGCAGCAATTGTGTTTTAACTTGCATTGCCGTGTTTAAACCGGTTTGAAGAGTGCCGTATATAAAAAGGGCTGACTTCAGCGAATTATGTCATATAGTTTGCCTGAACTTATTATAAAATCTGAAATATGTAAAGTCGGCACATGTAACGAGGCTAATTGATGAACATTTGAAAGCATTTCTCTTGGTTGGATGCAGCAATATCAAAACACATATTAATTATATCTTGAAAGGTAAACGCCACTTTCACAAATCTCAATAACCTTTTGTACTGCTTAGTTTGTGAGATTCGGATATGTACGCACTTGGTGTGATATAACTATTTTATTGCTATTGTCGCTTTCTTGGATAACTTTTTGGTAAATAGGTATGTTTATTGTCTTTATTTTTTGTGTATTCAGTGTATTGTATTGAACAAAATGGTTATCCGCCCCGCGTTCGTCATTCTCTCAGTTATCTGGCCCTCTGTGAAAAAACTTTGGTGACCCCTGTATTAGAAATAATGTCGAATAAAAAATATCTTTAAAAATTACTGTTTACATTTCGGATAAGAAGCCGAAGCTAACAGATAGATTCATAGAAGTCCCGAAAGCGTGCTTCCCTTAAATAGGTAATGCCAACCTTGTCTGGTCAGGTGGAATCGTGTAGGATACAGGTTCGATTCCTGTCTGAGGACACATATTTTCTATGAGATTTCTCGGACATTCAGGCCAGTAAATGTTCTTAATACTGTTTATTATAAACAGATTTACTTAAATGTTTGTTTCTATAAAAATTACGTATAAACAATGCAAACATTAAAATAATTGTCTGACTAAGTGCATTTCATAATAGATGACGTCATTTGTTTACGTTAAGATACGCTTCGAGTAGAGATATGAGCGTTTGAGCGAAATCATGGGAAATTTGAATTTTAAAAGCAGTAATTCGACCTTGTTAAGGAGACGCTTCCTCTGTAGCTAAATGGTATAGCACGCCAGACAATATGATGGTTTCGTGTAGGATACAGGTTCGATTCTTTCTGGAGGACGCACATTTTCTATGGCATTTATCGGATAGCCAGGCCGGTAAATGTTGTTAATACTGTTTCTTATAAACAGAGCATTTACTTAAATATTTGTGTCTATATATATATATAGAGAGAGATAGATATAGAGATAGAGAGAGAAATTTTTTTTCATTCAAACAGCCCATCATGTCAATTAGTTTTCGTTGTGACCCTTTCAAGTTCGCGGATTAATTTCTTGTTAGCCTTAGAAAATTGACTGAGACAAATACCAAAACTTTCTTCCAAATAGTTTTTATTTTCCCAAGTACTTTCAATCTCATCTGAGACCATCTTCAGGGCTTTAAGTTGTATGTGAGTATGTATATGTGTTTCTGTAAATTCAAAACATTTCAATTGCTCGTTTTACTGCTTACGCAGCATTCTAGATGCCAAAGTTCAAAGTTTACGAGTTTTTTTTTGGGGGGGGGATTTTCCCTCATACATATATAATTTTATTTATAAGCTTTTAGGAACGTAAAAGGATCAAACGAAAACTAATCGACATGATATGTCTAAATTACTTAACCAAACCTGTTTGAATGAAAATATGCTGCCTAAATATACACAATATATATATATATATATATATATATATATATATATATATATATATATATATATATATATATATATATATATATTCAGAGTGTGATGAATAAATGGTCGTCGAAATTAGGCAAAAATGAAAATAACATTGATATATCATTTCAATAGATATATTTACCAAAATTGTATAAAAAATATTTTGAAATACTAAAGAGTAAGTGTACTCAATAAAATCGACATTCTCTTCAACTATGCCTCCAGACTACTTCGAAATCTCCTGCAACTCTTCTGGACGGTCTCCTTGTTTAAGAAATGCACTCTTCCGTTATCAGCTTTTCTCAAATGCACACATCTGCTGAGTTTTGTATCCGAAACGTAAACAAAGCAATTTCTAAAGAATTAATGGATTTATTTTTTTAATCCGATATTATTATTCTTACATACGTTATATTAGTATCCACTAAAATAATGTAGGGCGTCACACACACACACACACACACACACACACACACATACATATATATATATATATATATATATATATATATATATATATATATATATATATATATATATATACAGAAGAAAATTGTCGTCTAAATTGCGCAAAAATGAAAATAACATTTCATTTTAACAGGTATATTATAACCAAAATTACGCAAAAATATCTTGGAATATGAAAGATTAGATTTATTCAATAAAATCGCCGTTGGCTTTTATCACGGCCTCCAGAAAGATTTTGGGATTTCCTGCAACTCTTCTAGATGCTCTTGTTTAAGTTGGTGAATGCTGCTTCATGGCTTTAATTCATCTTTGGTTTTACAAGGAGTTTCGTCGGACTATCGCCCAACTGCGCCTAACACATAATAATCAAGGTGGTTAGGCACCCTGATGTAAGAGGGTTATGTGACCGTAAAAATTGTCTGATAGTCATGACTGGTTACTCCTGCTCGTGTGGCATGGTGCAGAGGCCTGTTGCCAGACACAAGATATTCAAGCAGCAAATCTCTTGACACAAAGCAGCACTACCTCCTCAAGGAATTTGATTTAGACCTTCGTGTTGAGTCTGAGGCCTTCAACCAAAAATTCGGGACTTCGTTACATATCAGAACAATCAGGGTGAGTTTTCACGGCTGCCGTACCTTCGTAATCACCATTAGACTCATCCAACTCTTTCTGAATCCTTTGCAATGTCCTCAGATTGACACACAAAAACTCTGAAATGTTTGTATTGGAGCTTCCGGCGAGAATGCCAAGCATTTACGGCATGCCGTTTCCAAATTTCTGTCGGAAGGAATTGCGTCATTGTGCTATATTACTCACTGACGGTTCCCAATTGACCCTAAGATACTGTGCCGTCGAGAAAAATCAAATATAAACATCGCACATGCGTGCAATTAAACATATAAAATGGCAACAATTTTTTCATCACATCCTGTATATATATATATATATATATATATATATATATATATATATATGTGTGTGTGTGTGTGTGTGTGTGTGTGTGTGTGTGTGTGTGTGTATTATTTATTTTTTTACAGTAAAGTTCACCCTCTACAAGGTCTCGGGGTCACTCGTCTTAGAGGGTTAAAGGTCATAGCCAGTTTATACGGATAGGAGGGTGGCTAACGGTTAAACCTAAACTTTAACTGGTTAAGATTTTAGTAATCGGGGAAACATTCTCTTTGTAGTCTGTTCCACAGAGCAGTGGTTCGCGGGTAGAAGCTGTTTGAGAGGATAATATACGGAGGAATGTGGGTGGTTTGCTACAATATAAGCGGCATGACACGCCCTAGCCTGGCAGAAGCAAGGAATGTAGTTCATCCGTGTACTTTCTATGCCACACCATCAATGGAGAGTACTAAGCCAACTTGCTGAGGTAGTTGCGAAAGACCAAATGCCCAGGAAAACTGAATAAATAGGTCTTCACCAGGATAATGCTCCAGCACCAGTCCTTAGTTTCAATGGTTACTGTGCGTGACTGGTTTGAACTGGTTGATCACCCCATTCTCCTGATTTGGCTCCGTTTGGCTATCGCCTCTTCCTAAACATGAAAAATGACTTGTCTTTGAACAATGATGACGTAATATCATGTATCAATGACATTTTGACCAACTTGGGTGAAATCTTTTTCATTTTGGGGATTCAAGCACTGCAACACAGATGGAGGAAGTGTGCGGACTGCAAAGGGGACTATGCTGAAAAATAAACCTCATTTGGTCACATTCCGTGAGAGTATCTTTGTCAACCTATGAACTTTTTAGCCGAAACTCGTATTAGCAGAACAATCTGAATCGAGCGAATCCAAAGAAATCAATGAAGGTGTGTATGTTGAGATGTCCTTAGATTAAGTACGCCCGCAGGAAGTTCGTGTGAAAGATTGTGAGAGACCTACATTTTTTAGAAGTGTTATTTACCTGTTGTTTTGGTAGGGTTGTTAGCTCTGCCTGTGTAAGCTTACGAAATGTCTACTATTCTGTCGTGTTCATTGCGACACGGGGTTTGCTGAGAACCAAGAGACCCCGCCAGAAGGAAAATAAGATACAGTTGTGAACAGAATTATCACCCCCTTCCAGAATTATCACCCCCTTCCAGAATTATCACCCCCTTCCAAATAAAGCTGAAATACCTAAAATTCTATGGAAACTTCATATGCATTTTTTTCACAAATGATGAAATAACTGATTTGTAAGAATGTAGAGTGATACCCACAACAAAATCTTTATTTTAATGTCAATCAATAATAAAAAAAAACACATTTAACATTGGACAAAATTATTGGCCCTCTTGCCTCAATAATCAATTGCGTAACCTTTATTATTGATTATTGCCTTTAATCGTTTTTGATAGTTCCTTACAAGATCACAACACACAGAGATAGGCATTTTGTTTCATTCTTCCTTGGCAGGAGCTCGTGGTTCCCCCAAATTAGAAGGAATTCTTTCTCTTACTTTTTTCTATAAATATGCCCATAAATTTTCAAAGGGAGTTAGGTCAGGACTTTGTGCGGGTATGTCAGTACCTTAATTATGCTGTCACTTAAGTATTTTCTAACAATTCGTGCCGTGTGTTTCGGGTTATTGTCATGTTGTAACGTCCAGTAACGCTCCAGAGACAACTTTCGTGCACTTTGTTTTATATTATTAGGTTGGTGCAAAAATAATGTCGTTTTTTGACGTTCAACTTCATGTGAGAAAACGACATTATTTTTGCACCAACCTAATATTTTAAAGACTAGTCAAATAATACTATTTATCAATGATACCCTGTACTATTAATTTCCCTGGTCCAGAAGCAGCAAAACAACCCAAGAGTAGAATGTTGCCACCACCCTGGTTAATTGTAGGGAGGGTGTTTTTTGTTTTGTGAGATTCATTCACTTTCCTTCATACATAACGTCAATTCATGTAGCCAAATAATATTAGTTCGAGTTTAACTGACCATAAAACAGAGTTCCAATATTTACTTCTATATTCTAGATGGCTTCTAGCATGGGCTAATCTGCATTTTAGATGTTTAGCCTTAAGCAAGGGAGTTTTCCTTAAGCGACAAGCTTGTAGTTCTGCTCGATGAAAGGATCTAGTGACTGACTTCGTCGATATATTCAACCTTCATGTCTTCATATCATTGACAATATCCTTTGTCGTTAAGATTTTTGAGACATCTAACGATTTTCTTTTCTATTCTTTCAGAAATTAACCCTTTTCTGCCAGTCCTTAATTTATTCTCAACGCAATGAGCCTCGCTGTACTTCTTGATAATGCTATGAATTGTCAATCTAGGAACATTTAAAGCTTGGAAAAGGGTGTATATCCATCACCTTGTTTGTACACATCAACTATCTTCATTAGGAGATTCTTGTCAAGTTCAGCCATCTTCACCATGGTTACAGAACGAATGAGTTACCGCGATACATGAAACTCATATTTTCTTCTTCATTAACTTTTAGAATGTTATAGAATCAGGTCAGTATTATTTCATTTTCAAAGGATTTTTGTATTAAATGTCAAGTTAAAAAAAACATTACATTTGCCATAGAGCAATATTATTTTATATTTTCTATAATGGTGGGGGACGGATAATTTGGAACTGCACCAATTTTTAGAAAAATCTATAAGTATGAATATGATAGATCGAAGCTTCTAAAAATTTCACGAATTATTCAAAACTAAATATGGAATCAGCTATTTATGGTAAATTCATTAAGTACTTGCAAATATTCACATTTCTTTAGAAAATATGCAAATATTATTTGTGGTTGGATAATTCTGTCCACAACTTGACGTCGTATCTCTAAGGCATTCTGTGTGTAAAAAAAAAAGGATAGAAAAAGAGAAAGAGACTTTTGCGTCGTTTTCTTTTATATTGCTTTAAGCAACAGCATATAGAGGTCGTTAGCAGAAGTTCTGTGGCAGTCAAGTGGAGTAAATGGCTCAAAACTTCTGTTTCAAACACTAGCTCCCTGAAACATTCAGTGTTAAATATGTATGAATATAAAAGATTAAATTATAATTACAAATCAAAATAATATTTTTAAAAAAGATATTTAAATATTGATGATTTAAGAAAAAATATACGTAAAATCTGTAAGATTATTGATGCGTGACGTCCATTGCCAGTGTTGGAGTACTGTAACATTTGAGTTATCTTGTTTTGAGCATAGAGTGTTATCGTTGCCGTTTGCTGGAATTAGTTACGGTTCCATATTGTTTATGCTTTGTATTCCGGCTGTAAAAAATTAATAATTAGGTTACTTCTGCCTTTTAGATAATAATCGAAGCGGAGCATGCCGGAATTCAGTGAATTTTATTTGTGTTATTGTAGACTACGAATGTCTTGCTTCAGTACACAGTACTTATGATGTTTTCAAAGCACGTAGTCGTATTGATCTGTGAAGGTCGGTTTTGCTAACATATGGATGATATACATACTGGCTTCTCTCAACTGCGATTGACTGCTGCTGTTAGAAACAGAATTAAGAGATCAGTAATAACACACACAAATGCATGCGAAATGGAAGATAGATTTAATTCTGCCCTCTATACATGAAATTAAAATGAAGTTAGTTTCATTCACTTCCCGAAAAGTGGATATGAAACTTTAATCCATTTTATTATCATGCATGTCGCCCATCTCATGTTAAAATTCGGATCTGCTCTGGACCTGTTTATACCAGCCGCTGAAAAATAAAGCAACTTGAAGAGAATTGAGGAAAAGAGACTTTAGGTCTAGTGTGACCTCTTTTGTTGTGGGGATATTTAGTTATTAATTTCTAATGTTGTTCCCTGATTGTTTGATTTTGTCGTAATCCACTTTTTCGGGTTCATTTATTTTCTGAGGTTTGCATCTTGACGGTTTTTGCTTGGCTACGTCACGATAGATTTATTTACAAGTTTAGAGTTAAGGGAGGAAAGATAAGGAATATATATATATATGTTTCCCCTTGCCTCGATCGGCCCTCCGTCCTTCTCTTTCTCCACATCCCTTCCTTTACCACTCCTATCTGCTCTTCCTCCAACCCTTCTGTAACCCCCATGCGTGATAGTGGCCACCAGCCTTGCTTGGGGTGATACGCTTAAAAAAAATATATATATATATATATATATATATATATATATATAGTCATCCACAGACAGACTATTTCGCTGTATCACAGCTCATCAGTGGGACTAGACATGCCATTGCTTTAAGCTAGAATCGAAACCCGACCGATTTGACATTAGTAGCGGAGAAAAGGAATTTTTAACGCATTATATACGAGATATAATCATTACCGGCTACTAGAGTGCTCAATTCATAGCGAAGAGCTTTTAGCGTTTATTGGTAGCAACCGACAAATTCACTTTCTTCCAAAGTGCTCGACCTACGAGAGGTGTATATCGGTTTCGGCAGCAAGAATTCTTTCAAACATGTTTTGTTAAACACAGGACAGTAGAAAAAAAAGACTACAAATTCTGGAAACTGTTGTAATAAAAGAGAAGCAGCCAGCATTAAATAAGGTGTCTTTATCTATAGGGAACGGTATAGTGATCTGTATTTAATATTGATCTCTATTTAATATAAAACACATATATGACGTTCTGGGTATGACGATAAACTACATCCATGTCCTGGGTAAGACGATAAACTACGTCCAACAGCAAGGCCTCTGATCAGGAGGTTTTGAGGAGCGTGGAACCACCTCTTAATTGCTAGCGTTCCCAAGTCCACCCTGACCCGGGGTGGTAGCACCTGTTAGGGTCCCAGCCATGGGTAAATAGTTAACCCCCCCCCCGCCACCAAACTGGGATCAAAAGACTATGAAAGTGTAAAAATAGGTTTTAATACCAGAAACACTTTGTAAAAAATGATTACCAGTAATAAATCTTTGAAGTAAAATTATTACCAGCAATAAAACGAGCTTGTGTAGATGGTTAGCAGGACAAGGATTAGGAGAGATAGGTAAAAATAAACTTTGCAAAAAGATACAAAGAACAAGAAATTATGGGCAGCTATAACCACCCACGTCCTGAAGGGACAAGGCAAATAGAAGAAGAAGAAAATCCATTCAAATTATGTTATAGTTTCTTTATTTCTTTTTGTTCATGTCTCTCTCTAACTAACGCCTTTATCCACTGTGCCATGTGTCCTGAAGGACACAGCACACAATGGATATATATATGTCTGCCATACATAAGGATAAATTATCTATCTATCTATCTATCTATATATATATATATATATATATATATATATATATATATATAGAGAGAGAGAGAGAGAGAGAGAGAGAGAGAGAGAGAGAGAGAAAGCAGACTTATGTATGGCAGACATATATATATCCATTGTGCTGTGTCCTTCAGGACACATGGCACAGTGGATAAAGGCGTTAGTTAGATTCAGTGACAGGACACAAATAGTGGGAGTTCAATACCCGGTTAAGGCAGTGGAGAACTTGGAGAGGGAAATTAACAGGAAATAATTGACAACTGAAATCCATTAAAAACATGGCTTGTGGAACTAGAACAGTCTACCCCAGTGAGCGAAATAAAGGGTTCAGTTCGACATTCCAACCACCTGAAGAAGCCGACACCGTAGCCTGTTTTGCACCATTAACATTCGAACCGCCTATCGGGTAATTCAAGTATTATGCTACCAAATATATATTTAGTCAGCCTTGGTAGTATCTTCTGTCGGAAAAGCTAATTACCAAAACATTTATAATAAAAACTAATGACGGCTAGAGAATAATTTGAAAGAACATAAACGTTTGTTCTAGAAAGAGAACATGTTAACAAAGTATACATGCCTTCTCTCTGATTCAGAAAAGGAAAACTAGTGGGTGTTACAAAACTTCTCTTTTTTTACTCAGAAGTCCAGCATCTCACCTTGCAAAAGGCTATTTCTACCCACGAGTTTGGAACCTATTTTCTCTTCTAGATGTCTACGAAACGATTGTCCTCTGAAAAGATTGGTTTCTGCTGATTGGCTGTTAAGGGTTTTGCGATTGGACAAGCGTAGTGCATCCTAATTTGGAAAAAATGAAGTTAAGTTATACAAACAACAAATTATGAGGTTCTATGAGTGATAGATTCATAGGAATGTACCGCTTCAACAATGTTGTTTGTGATCTTGCCTATAAA
Organism: Acanthosepion esculentum; assembly: GCA_964036315.1. Classification (NCBI taxonomy): domain Eukaryota; kingdom Metazoa; phylum Mollusca; class Cephalopoda; order Sepiida; family Sepiidae; genus Acanthosepion; species Acanthosepion esculentum. The sequence goes on from OZ038510.1 coordinate 62,593,156, forward strand.
TATCATGGAGTCGATAGGTTCACATAAAGTCCGATCCTGTGTTAGCCAGGTGGAATGGTTTGTCTTCTATCAGGAAAATGCCAGATCTCATGTCTCTTTGCAGACTCAACAGAAATTGGTACAGCTTAGCTCCGAAATTCTATTAATATCTTACACCTTCAGATTATCAATTATTTCGCTCCCTAGAATATTCTCTTCGTGGGAAGAACTTCAATTCTCTAGAAGCTTATAAAACCACTTAGACCAGTTAATTACCCAGAATGATGCCAAATTCTGGGAGGTTGGAATCATGAAACGGTCTCAAAGATGGTGAAAATTAGTGGAAAATGGCACATATGTGATTGAATAAATCTATGTACAAACAGATGTGATTGAATAAATCTATGTACAAATATGTATATACTATCTTTGAAATTCACTTAAAAATGTTACAAACTTTTTATCCAATTCAATACTTTCCAAAACACAGAAGAGATGAGAAAAGAAATCTACCAAAAATGCCAAGACAAAAAGCAACTTCAGGAAGAACATGGACATATTCAAAGCCTCTATGAAAAAGATGAAAAGGAGTATTAAAAATTGAATGAGAAAATAGCGCTTCTTCAGGTAAATTTTATTTTGGCATGACCAGTTACCTCCCCTTATTTTTAGGTCTTAACACTAAATATGATGCTATCATTTCAGTCAGTTGAAAAAAAAATCCTGTCCTGTTGCGTTTGAAACTGAAAAAGAAACAAATGTTTCTTTGGTATAATTTATATATTTAATAAAGATAATTTTTCCCCACATTATAGATAGCATAGTCTCATCGATTTGACAAATTGTTGATTGCAGGGGAAAATGAAATGAGTCACCATTATTCACTCTAAAATCCAGTCTGCATCTGAAGAAGGTGGGATTGAAAGAGTATTGAGTTCCTTCATCAAAATCAGGCATTGAATTAAAAAAAAAATACAGTTCCACATTGAAAAGCATCCTGTATTAGCCAACTGAAATGGTTTGTCTTCCACCAGGACAAGGCCAGACCTCACATCTCTTTATCGACACGACAGAAATTACAGCTTAGATCAGATGTCCTACTACATCCAAACCTTCAGATTACCACTTATTTTGACCCCTAAAGAATTCTCTTTCTTGAGAAAATGTTTTAATTCTCTGAAGGACTGTAAAACCCAGTATTTCCATTACCCAGAACGATGCCAGGTTCTGGGAGGATAGAAGTATGAAGCTGCATCAAATATGGCGGAAGTTAGTGAAATCAAGATAATAACCCCCGCCCCCTATATCTCTATCATAGTCTATAAAAGGATGAATGGAATTTAAAAGAAAAAGTTCGCGTCATTCAATCGCAGCTACACAAGATCAGTTTACTACTAGTCGGTGACAGAAAATATCGGCACTTTCTAAAGCAGTCTGCCCGGCTGCTATGCTTTAAGATTCACCAAGCGGAGGAGGCTTATACTTAACATCAGGAAGAGGCAGCTGAAGTTCCTGGGACACATAATGAGGAAGGAGGGCCTGGAGAATCTGATACTCACGGGTTGAATAGAGAGAAAGAGAGACAAGGGAAAACAACGCATGACATACCTAGCGGCCTTAGGCAAGTGGATGACAGAACGTGGTCTGGGGGGAAGAAGCAGAGGGAAGGAACATGTTGAGGGCTGCAAGGGATAGAAGGAGGTGAAGAGCCATGATCGCCTTCGTCCTGAAAGGACATGGCACATAGAAAGAAAAGAAGCAATAGGATTGTGGTCTAAAATAGCCAATTCAACTCAGCGAGCTTACGCTGTGATTTGCTCGGAATAAAACTGATTTAGATGTTCACTGACTTCCTCCAGTGAAGAGGTATTTTTCTTTCAACTAAACCCCCCCCACACACACACACACACACACGACCGCCATGAAATTCTCTTGACCTCCGAGTTAGCATTTTCTTCTGTACACCTATTTGGCAAATTGTTGATCCTTTGGGGAAACGCAGTCACCATTAACCACTGCAAAATTCGGCCAGCATCAAAAGGTGATGCTGAATGTCTGGTGCAATTACGGAGTTGTGCATTCGGAGCTCCCTCTTTACAAACCAGACGTTGAATTCCGGCGATTATTGTTCACAGTTAGACCGATTAAAGACAGCAATCGATGAAAACCGCCCGTAACTGGCTAATCTAACAGGTGTTGCCTTCCATCAGGACAATGCAAGACCTCACGTATCTTTGCAAACCCCGTAGAAATTGGTCGGTTTTGACGAGGATGGTTGACTGCACCAGTCACACACACGGTGTTTACTCATTCCACCACGAGAATGAGATGTGACACAAGGTCTTTTTAAAGTGGGGCCCCGAGCGCGTGCACCCGGGCAGGGACAAAAATTGCCCACAGCCACCGCAACCGTCGGTTGCGCTGGCCTCGGTGCGAGCACCGATCCCTCCCTCTTGCCTGTCACACACACATGACTTTAAACGTTCAGATTAACACTTATTTGATCCCAGCAAAATAATCTTAATGGAAGAACTTCAATTCCCCGGAAGCCTTTAAAAAACAATTACCGTAATTTCTCGAAAATAATACGCACTCATAAATAATACGCACCCCAACAAATGACCTAGAAATTATGAAATATACCTATCCATATGTATAATACGCATCTATAATTTTTTTCAAAAAAACAAATAATAATTACGAAGACATTTTGTCGACCTTGACATTAAGAAGCTAAGTTGCTAAAATAATGTTGAAAATTACTATGCGGTTTTCCCGATAAATATAACATTAAAAAAACGTAAAAAATGGAATGACTGGATGTTTTCTCGTGTTCCCAGTTTTACTGTTGGTGGCACTAGGAGAAAAAAAACAGAGTTGGAACTTATTGTAAAAGGGATTCAGAAATCTTGGTGTTCCGTCAGTGAGGATGTTATAAAGAGAGATTTCAAGAAGTGTTGTTTCACGACAGCCATGGATGGATCTGAAGATGACCTCCATTGGTAAGAGAATGAAGAGGCCGAAGATAATTTTGAAAAGGATGAAGATAATATTGTGAATGATAATTTGTTTAATGACAATTTAGATATTGATTCTATAATAGAAAGTGATGATGATGAAAATTAAAATGTCAATAAATTGTTAATTTGATATCCTCATTTGATATCCTAATTTGATATCCTCTTTTCTTCGAAATTGGCCTTTTTATAGACTTTTTATTTTTTCATCAAATAAAATATACGCTTACTGATAAATATAAATTTATTGACAAAAATGTTACAATTATTATTGTTGGATTTAAAATGAAAATTGGGATAATATCTTTCTTATTTCAGAACAACAAGCACGTATTTATTGTTATTAATCAATAACGAAAAAAATATTTTTGTTTAAACCGATTTATTATATGGTGGATTAATGGATTGCGCCTCGGGTTGAGGAATCGGAGACCCGAGTTCGAATTCCAGTCGAATCCATTATATTCACTTATGTGCTAATACCATTGGGAAAGGTATGAATCCTATTCTTCTCCCTCCAGCTATGGGTAAATATCAGGACAGACCGGGTTCTGTAGCCTTGGATGGCAACTGGTCTACCGCAGAAAGAAATGGCAACCTTCTGCAAGAAAAATAATCTGCCTCGTCAGTCATGTATCGAAAGATATATGATCGCCTAAGCGTGTATCACGCATCGCACATAACTGACTATCACCTGTAATTTACAGTAAAAAAAAAATGCGTATTATTTTCGAGAAATTACAGTAAGTTAAATTGCATTATTAATGCAAACATTAAACAATTATTTCTTTGTTTCAACTGTATGTAGCCATGTATAGAGTAAAAATTTCAACTTAGCATAATGAAAAAAAGAACTTTAGAAAATCGATGTTTTACTAAAAAAGTTAATACAGAAATTTTATAGAGGCAATAGAACTTTTCTCTCTCTGGAGGACGAGTATTCAGCTAGTGCATACAAATAAATTCTAGACTCGACCTAAAAGCTAGAATGATGTATTACCGATTCAAATGCGGTCTGACAGAAAGGCTAATGGCGCTGATAGGTTCTGGGAATTGGTTCCAATGTCGAATGAACAACGTTTGAGTTCTAACGTCCTTTTAAGTGAAAACGAAGGGCTATTTCATCTCGCAGGAAAATAACTGAATAGACAGAAATTTGTGGACCTATCCCAAATAACGTCAGCAGCATGTATTCATTTGTATTCACGCAAAATGAAAAAAAAAAAAGAAAAAGAAAAAGCAAATGGTAATTTATGTGTTAAGCTAACAATATATGTCGGAGTATACGTAAGGGACAGACATTTACTTCGCTACATTTTGAAGGCGAGGATGTGAGAAATGCTCGCATCATTTAATAAGCAAGGGTAATGTGTCAAAATCTATTTTTCATGGATCTGTGCCAGGTAAAGGTCAGCAAAATAAATATCTGAATACCAACTTACCAAATGCTCCAAAGAATATCCTTCATATGTAACAGCAAATAACGCTGTGGCCGGGCTGGCAGTCTGGACTACATTTTGAATTCTAGTAGCGGTTATGTGTTAACTTTCACATTAATGACATAGGAAAGGTATGAAACTGTCTCTTCTCTCCCCTGTCGAGGCTAGGGTTTAAATAACAAGGTAGACTGGACATCCTAATCTTGGGTGGCAACCTGTCTAAGAGAAGGAAAACTCTGAATTCTAAACCATGAGGAATGCAGAAGGAAACCACTCCAGTATCTTTCCCAGTATGTCATGGCAATTCACAGATAATAAAGAGAAGGAATCTGTGGAGAAGGCAACGAGAAACCACTCCACTATCTTTCCCAAGAAGTCAAGGGAATTCACAGATAATTAAGAGATCGAATTTGTGGAGGCCTCAACGGGAATCCAGTCCATTAGCTTTCCCAAGCAAACATTTCAATTCACAGATAATATAGAAAAGAAATCTGTGGAGAGCGCAACGGGAATCCATTCCACTATTTTTCCAAAGAAATCAAGGCAATTTACAAATAATAGGAGTAGATGGGTGCGCTTATCGTCCGGTTCACACTCCTCCCGGTCTTCTGAACAAGAGTAGACGCTTAGGATTGGTTTTCTGGTTCCTTCTAAAGTATTTTCATTTACTTTCATTCCCATTAGCCAATTGTCTCAGTTGAATTATCACCTGGCTTGGGTTGAATTGATTAAAATGAAAGAAAAGGAATATGTGAAGAAAGTAAAAGGAACCCACTATACTATCTTTCCCAAGAAGTCATGGTAGTTCCCAGATAGTAATTGGTATCTATTTTCTCATCTGACAAAGTTTACAGTTTTAATATTTATTGTTATTAT
>OZ038510.1:62600966-62765966 GCA_964036315.1 Acanthosepion esculentum
TATATATATATATATATATATATATATATATATATATATATATGTGTATATATATATATATATATATATATATATATATATATATATATATATATATATATATATATATATATATATATATATTGATAGCAAATATCCCTGTATGCTCCTAAGATTAATTATTCAAAAAGTGTTTCGATAAAAGTTTTGACAAAGATATTGAAACACCGGTTCTCGTACGAAAACCGAAGTTCAGGAATCGAGCCTAAATGGATGATCACTTGAGAATACCAAATGCTGTAAGCTTGGATGTGCGGGTGGTGTAATAGATGACGTCACGGAATTGGAAATCGGAGAGCCGAGTTCCAACTCCAAGTTCCCGGGTCTTTCGCGTTATTATTATAAATGAAATATCAATCACTGCCTACTGTCTTTCTTTTGGGTTTATTGAGGCGTGGTTAAAGTCCCACCCACCACCACCGGCACCTCTGTGCTATAAGTGTGGGAATGTTTCTCCTCATTTTAGATGGAAGAAGTTGCACACTCCCCGTGGATTCCAAACCTGTGGCAGCACCTTCCTCATTGCATTGAAAAGGTTCGGATGGATTTCACACCGATGCCAAAGTGACAGTTGTCGCGGGGACTCGGCAAAAACCCAATTTTTGTCCTTGGCCCATATACATAAGTAGGCGTATGACGCTCCCCACGTTTGAACGACCTTATGTCGCATCTAGTCTTGGTTGGGAGGCCGCGTAATATACCTGATTGCTCATCTATTGTTATCGCTTCTTAGTAATGTTTCTGCTTTCTAATTCTCCACATCCAGTAACCTCTTGTGTCTTCTTTACTGCCTGGTAGGGTGTGTATTCAATTAAAAAGAAAATCATATAGCAAGCAATTACTATGATAAAACCATTAGTTGGTTGATTTTGTTTAGCGGCATATCAACACTTCTATGGGTTATTTAATGCCAAAATCTAAATAATTTAAACACAATTTTATGGCTTCAACTACAGATAAAATGTATTGTTGGTTATTTTGCTATAAAATGTATTGTTAAAAAATTCTATTATAAAATGTATTATTGGAGATTTTGCTTTAAAATAGTATTGTTTGGAATTTTTCTATAAATATCTATTTTTATACTTTCATAGTATTTTATTTTTGTTTGGGGGTATATTATTTGCCCATAGCTACGACTCTAACAGATGCTGCCACCTCGAAAATTATCAGTAATGCATTTCTACAGTAAAGTAATATTCAGTGCGTTTCCATTATGCGGTTATATTAAGATTGAACTTCCATTTTAAGCTGATTTCATCTACATTTTATCTTTTTTTCTTCTGATACCACGACTTTCATCCCTGGTTATAGTCCACCAATTTAATTCGCGCCATAATTATTACTACTACGTGACTTGAGCCAATTCATTATTTCCTGTCTGAATTCTGTTCAGTCGAACGAGCCGCTCATATTCCGTTTCTAGTTTTACTATTGATCTGCCATTTTGGTTTGCTTGTTCAATTTCTTGAATAGCACTTCACCGATTGGTGCACCGAGATCTGACCAGCCGTTTTTCCTAATTAAAACTCGGTCGTTGTTACCTGGAATTTGATGTACTTTTCTCTCTTGATAGACTCGTCTTTGATTTGACAGAAAATCGATCCGGCCTATTCTCGTTTCGCTACCGCGAAGGAAATTCTTGAAAAATCACTTGATAAACAAGGTAGTCCTTAAAAGCTTCACGGCAATAATTACACACACGCACAAACACAAGAATATGCATATATATATATATATATATATATATATATATATATATATATATATATATATATATATATATATATGTATATATATATATATGTATATATATATATATATATATATATATATATATATATATATATATATATATGCATATATATATATATATACATATATATTACAGCTTTTTCAACCTGCCTGAGGAGATCTAACGATCGAAACCCGGGTAGCGTGGTCGAGAGAGATTTTTTTCCAAGGTATATATATATATATATATATATATATATATATATATATATATATATATATAACGAATATACATACACACACACGCACATATATATGTGTGTGTGTGTCTGTGTGTGTGTGTCTGTGTGTGTGTGTGTGTGTGTGTGGCACTCAATTCGCGTACAGAATATATAGTGCACAATACCCGTAGCAAATATGTATCTATACAGGGTGCGATGGCTAAATTGTCGTCTAAATTAGGTTCAAGCATGACCTCTAGACGACTTTGGAATCACCTGCAGTTCTTCTAGCTGGTGAGTGCTACCATAATCCTTGCTTTCATTTCATATTTGATGTGACAAGTTTTGTTGGTTTCTCGCTCAACTGCGCCCTACACATACTAATCAGGTGGGTTGCAGTTTTGGGGAGTTAGGTGGCCAGATGTAAGGTGTGATGTCATCACAGTAATTGTCTGACAGTCCTGACTGGGTCCCCCTGTTTGTGTGACATGGTGCAGGGTCTTGTTGCCAAGATATAGGGTCTGCCAGCAGTCACCCTCTTGACCTAGGGCAGTTCTACCGACTCATTTGTCATTTGATGTAGACCCTCGTGTTGGAGCATGTCGTTTCTAAATTTCCAGTTGCGTCATGGTGCTCTTTTTCATATAGACAGTATCCAACCGACCCTACTATACTATGCAGTCGACAAAATCAAAAACAAACAACGCGCGTGCGCGAAATTAAAAATATAAAATGGCGACAAATTACCCATCGCACGCTGTATATATATATATATATATATATATATATATATATATATATATATGCAGCCATTTTATATTTTTAATTTTTAAGAGACGTTCATATATTTTTAATTTTTAAGAGACGTTCATATATATATATATATATATATATATATATATATATATATATATATATATATATATATAAGGGTAAGTGGTAAGTAAAAAAATTATCCACACTTTCACAACATATCTTTAGATTTGTCATACTGCATTCTGCTCATGCGTGCTTATAGTTGGCGCTATTATGTTAACGTGATCGAATTTTGAGCTTGATTGCACCAGCTTTCTTGCTGCTGTTACAGTGTAAACATGACCGCCCCGCTAGTAGTGTGCACGAAGGAGGAACAGGAATCCTATTCTTTTATTACCCTTTCTCCTTACTAATGTCTTCTCATTCTCTTAACATTCAATTTCAGCATTAAATGACCCAGTGGGTTGATATGCCGTAAACCAAAACCAAACTCAACTGATTCTCTTCGACTTCTCGCGTCTTAGTAGAATTATCGCCTTGCTTGGGTTGAAATGGAAAAAAAGAAAAATATTCAACGACTAGACCTGATAGAAAATCTGGTATAAATCTATCTAACAACGAATTGAAAGTTTTTAGCTTTGAATAAACATTTGCATTAACATGTGCCACTGCGATTCAAAATAAAGACTTTGTAGATACAATCAGCTTGCTTGACAGCAAACAGACAAGAGCGGAAAACGGTAACAAAATATATTTACCTTACTAAAATTATTACCTTAATTTGTCGCTTACATTGGGTTTACTTATGCTTCTATTTTCTTTTTCTTCTTTCTCATTATTTTTCTTTTCTTCAGATAACATTATTTTATTTTACACTCCTTTTTTGTCTTTCGCTTTTTCTACTTTAATCATTTTCATCTTAGTCACCATCTTCATTTCTGGCTTACGGCCATATCACGTTAAAACACCGGTTCCTGTACGATCACCGAAGTTAAGCAACGTCGAGCCAGGTCAGTACCTAAGCGAGTGGTCGATTGGAAATACCATTTACTGTAAGTTTGGGTGAGTGGGCAGTATATCTTATGCCTGCCTCAGTTTGAAACACCAGTTCTCGTATGATCACCTAAGTTAAGCAACGTCGGGCCTGGTTAGTACCTAGATGAGTAACCGCTTAGGAATAACAAATGAAGTAAGTTTGGGTGAGTGGGTGATATGGCATAAATCATATCAAGTTGAAACACCGGCTCTCGCACTATCATCTAAGTTAAGCAACGACGAGTCTGGTTAGTACCTAGATGAGTAACCGCTTGAGAATAACAGATGAATAAGTTTGAGTGTGTGGGTGATATGGCATAAATCATATGAAGTAGAAACAACGGTTCTCGTACGATCTTCGGAGTTAAGCAACGTCGACTCTGTTCAGTAACTAAATGGGAGACCGCTTGAAAATATCATGTGTAGTCAGCTTGACTAAAATGGGATGTATGGCCTACGGCCATATTAATTTAAAACTCTGGTTCTCGTACGATCGCTGCAGTTAAGCAACGTCGAGCCAGGTTAGTATCTAGATGGTTGACCGCTTGGGAATATCAGGTGCAGTAAGCTTGCATGTGTGGGTTGTATGGCTTATGGCCATATCATGTTAAAGCGCCGGATCGCGTACGAGCACCGAAGTTAAGCAATGACGAGTCATGTCAGTACATAAAAGAGTAATTGCTTGGGAATCCCAGGTGCTGTAAGCTTGGGTGAGTGTGCGGTATGGGTTCCGCCCGTATCAAGTTGAAACACCGGTTCTTGTACGATCATCGAGTTAAGCAACGTCGAGCCTGTTCAGTAGCTAGATAGGTGCTGTAAGCTTCGAGGAGTGAGCGGTATGGCTTACGGCCACATCACCTCAAAACAGCGGTTTGTGTACGATAACCGAAGTAATGCAACGTCGAGCCAGGTTATTAGCCGGATGGGTGACCGCTTGGCAATACCAGGTGCTGTAAGCTTTGATGTGCGTGTGGTGTCATGGATAACGTCTTGGAATTGGAAATCAGAGAGCCTAGTTCTAATTCCAACCGGGTTCGTTTTATTACTTTATGTGTAAATACCCTTGGAAAAGTATGTATACACATCATTTCCCACTAGTTATGGGTTAATTAGCAGCACTTGTATCAGTAAATCATTATTATCTAAAAAAAAAAAAGAAAAAGAAGAAGCTTCTTACAGTCTAAAAATATTTTCTGACTTTAAATAATCTGTAAAAAAAAAAAAAGGTTGATAGCCTGTGAAAAAAATGAAACTTGTTCATTTCGTTATTTTCGTATTTAAGCCTTTTCTTCTCTTTCACGCATTTTCTCCGCCATTTTTGTACATTCTTCTTCTTCTTCTTCTTCTTCTTCTTCGTATTCTTCGTATTCTTCTTCTTCTTCTTCTTCTTCTTCTTCTTCTTCTTCTTCTTCTTCTTCTTCTTCTTGTGCCGTGTCCCTAGGAGTCCTTAATAAATTTTGTCTTTTCGTTATTTCTCCTAAACTCTTTTCCACCATCCAATTACTCATCCGCTCAAGGATGCCATGCGCTGTTTTGTCTCTCTTGCCCTCAACCTGTCCTGTGAGTATCAGATTTTACAAACACTCCTTCCTCATTAAACCGCCTCTTCTTAATGTTAAATATATTCATAATCCTAATCACTCTTTCTACAAAATTTTCAAATTATACTTATCTTCAGATCTTTATTCTTCGTTGTTTTCTTCTCTATGTCACTTTGTCTTTTATAGATTAAAAACACATCTTTTTTTCCGTTATCCATCTTATCTTCCATCTATTTTCTCTTCATATGCAATTTTCTGAGTCTCTCTTTTTGCATTTATCTCCTTTCACCTTCTTTGCGCTTCTCTTTGCCTTAACGACCATTCCATAATGGCCGCGACAGTCTCATGAAATTCGATATGGTGTTCCCATTTGTCGCTTTCCTGGCGTCATTTGCATATTACACATTTTCAAGCAAGGCAAATGACAAAACCGTTTCGGATTAGAGCGAGAAATGTATTGGCGGCCAGCAAGTGTCAGAAAAGCTACGCTTTCTATTTTGAAGCGCATCGAAAGTTTGAGATTCCATTCCAAGAACGAAACCATGATCCTGCTTACAGTAAAAAAAAAAAAAAATTAAACAGTTAAAAGATTTTTTTTGTTTTTTAATAATAATGGTCTATGGATTTGGCTCGGAAAATCAACCAATCGACGGTCGGGATGACCTCAGCTTTTCCAGTTGTAAATGCCTCGGTGAAAACAATAACTAATAAATCTGCCCTTCTATATATTGCAACCAAATCTGTGCCTGAAGTTCGTATTTGTTTATTTCAGATAAACATTTAGAAATCACTCAATATACAGGGTGCGATGGATAAATTGTAAAACTAAATTACGCAAAAATGGGAATAACACTGACATCTCATTTTAAGAGATATATTTACCAAAATTACACAAATATATCTTGATAATACTAATGAGTAAATTTATTCAATGAAATCGTCATTGGCCTGAACCACAGCCTCAAAACCACTTCGGTATCTCCTGCAACTTTTCTGGACGGCCTACTTATTTAAGTTGGTGAATGCTGCCATAATCCTTGCCTTCAGTTCATCTTTGGTGTTACAAGAAATTTTGTTGGTCTCTCGCCCAACTGCGCCCCACACATAATAATCAAGGGCGTTGCAGTCTGGGCGTTAGGTGGCCAGATGTAGGGGTGATATGGTCGCAGAAATTATCTGACAGCCATGGTTGGATTATTCTGCTTGTGTGACATGGTGCAGAATCTTGTTATCAGACACAGGGCCTTCCAGCAGTCACCCTCTTGACACAGGGCAGTACTACCTCCTAAAAGCACTTTATGTGAGCCTCTGAAGTTGATTATGAGGTTCTCACCAACAAATTCGGGGGTTCTAATCTTATCATAACAAACAGAGTGAGTTTTCTGAGTTGCTGTACCTTTGTAATCAACATTAGACTCATCCAAATCTTTCCGAATCCTCTGTAGTGTCCTCAGAATTACATCCAAACACTCTGAAATATTCGTATTGGAGCTTCCGGCGCGAATGCCAAGCAGTACAGCATGTCGTTTCCAAATTTCTGGTGGAGTGAATTGCGTCATGGTGCTCTTTTTCTCACAGACCGTGCTCAACTGACCCTACTATACTCTGTGCAGTCGACAAAATAAAAAAACAAACATTGTGCGTGCGCGAAATTAAAAATATAAAATGGCGACGATTTACCCATAGCACCCTGTATGGCAGGGAAATTTTCACTTTCCATAATTATAATTTTAATAAGGTTAAGCGTTATCTACTCTCCTCCTGATTACTCTTCTATTGTCTTCACTCCTTAATAATGTTTCTAATTCTTTAACACCCAGTAATCCCTTGTGACTTACCGACTTTACTGTCTTCCCTGGAGTGAATTCGAGTAATAAAAATTCGATATAATACATTTTGAGAGCACATTTTGTTTTTCATTACTATATACCTACATTTGCACACCTTACACATCTCTTTCCTTTTCCAGGTGACATTATCTTTTATATAATAAGAATATTACCCTTCTACTTCGTCTTCAGGACTAATTTTCTTTTCTGCGTCATTATTGTTTTTGTTTACGTTTCTCCGATTCAGGAACATTCTACATGAATTTAACCACAGATTTAATTCTGATTTTTATAAGCTGGAGATAATGATTGCAACTTTTCGATACCTTATTGTTTTCTCATCTACGCCAAAAATCGGTCTATTTTTTTTTCCTTGGTGTCTTTCCTTTTCTCTTAAACTCGCCCTATCCGCTCCAGCATTTAAACCTCCTTCACAAACATTCCTCTTTTCTTTATCGTCTGCATCCATCTCTCTCTTTCTCACCCCCTCTCTTTCTCCCGCGCACGCTCTCTCTCTCTCTCTCTCTCTCTCTCTCTCTCTCTTTCTCTCTCTCGTGTGCGCTCTTTTTCTCTCCAATTGCATGAAAATTCATTTTACAGACAAGATCTCAGAACGAGGCTGGAATATTAAGTCCGTCCATCTCGTCCCGTATTACACTTTAATGAAGAACTGGAATTTGTTTTAGCTCTCAACGGTCGGCAGTAGTATGTGGATTGAAAGAGAGGAATACAACTTGGAAAGAAAAGCCTTGTTAGTCGTTAGAAAGGGGAATGCGCATGGGGAGAAGGTTAGGGGTATTTGAAGAAGTTACATGTCTGGAATGGCAACGAAAGTTTGGAATGGTGCCGGTAACAACGGTAATAACGGTAACAAGTTGAAGGCGAACTGAACGAAGTCTTGTAGAATTTAATGTAGAAGTCGGTTCTAGCGATGTGGCGCTAAAGTTATAGTTCCATCATTAGATAGATAGATAGATAGATAGATAGATAGATAGATAGATAGATAGATAGATAGATAGATAGATAGATATGAATAGGCATAAGCAAAGAGTACTGAATGGTCTGAGATAAAAAGTCGCCAAGAGACATACATATATACATATACCTAGACTGATATTAAACATTCTGATTTTGAGAGGCAGCTAATGAGCAAAATCAGATATGCATGTATGAACGTAGATGTCGAACGATCAACTCTCGGTTGAAATTTATAAAATCCTTATCTTAAAACAATTTTTCAGGTAAATAAGTTTCTTAAGTTTACAGATTATTCTCGTTCTTTCCAGTATTGATGGGAGGTGGGTCTTTCTTCGTGACCTTTCCTTTAAAGTTATGTGAAATGTCAAAAACTTTATTATGTCATTATTTTCCCTTCAAATTACATGTGATATCCATTTTAGTTATTGCTGCTGTTGAAAGTCCTCAGGTGATGTTCATTCTGATATTTGGAATAGTCTGTTGTGATACGAACAGACTGATAGCTAGATAGATATAAACAGACTGATAGATAGATAGATAGATAGATATAACAGACTTAGATAGATAGATAGATAGATAGATAGATAGATAGATAGATAGATAGATAGATAGATAGATATGAACAGACTGAGATAGATAGATAGATAGATAGATAGATAGATAGATAGATAGATAGATAGATAGATAGATAGATAGATAGATATGAATAGGCATAATCAGAGAGTTCTAAATGGACTGAGATAAAAAGACATAAGGAGAAATATATGCAGGTTTGTTCAGACTGATATTGAGAGACAGATAATGGGCAAAATCAGATATGCCGGTATGAATGTAGATGTCGAACAATCGACAATTAATGAAGTTAAGCAGAAACACATTGATCTTTATTCCTTCCTACTCTATATTGATTCATTGCAGATTCATGATCATCTGCAATGAATCAATAATTGTAGCATAGCTTATTCATTTCTATTTACCCTATGAACATACTTTGGCTAATGACTAGAAGAGTATCCAAAGGAGACTCAGCTACAAAACTATATACAAATACTGTTTGTTGGATCCAATCTCGACTAGGAATGTATATTTATTGCATTTTCATACAAATGTGGCACAATTCCAAAAGGGGAAGTGGGGAGAGGTTGGTCAACATTAACAATACTAGATCTAGCTGAACAGATTAACGGCCTATTCATCCATTACAATTTGCCCATTCACCACAAGAACTCATCCATCGCCATTCAATCCGACATATACCACAATACCACACATTTTTTCCATGATATAAAAGAAATTATTTTCTAGGCGTAGCTTAGATGTGACACAAGGCCGAAAATATAGTGCACCCAGTGAGGATCGCACTCACTACCCAGTCGTAATTGTTTTAATGAGACAGGCTTGCCAAACATTACACTAGGTCGAAGTGCCCTATCTTGATTAGGAATGTTGATTTATTGCTTTTTTAAAACTATTATGACACAAGGCCATAAAGGAAAGTTTGAAGAGACTGATGAATATTAACTTTTCTAAACACATTCACGACCCATTCGTTCATTACAATTTACTCATTCACCACAAGAACTCAATAACACGTATTCTCAGGGAATCTACAAAAACCCCATGACTTAATACAAATGATTTTCTAGATATGGCACAAGACTGAAATTATAGGATACCCAGTGAGGATCGAACTCACAACTCAGTGACAATTATTCTACTGTGACAAGTTTGTTAACCATTACACCACGCCGAAATGCACTATCTTGACTAGGAATGACTTCAAAACACTTTCCCTCCCCAATTTATAAACAGAAGCACACAAATGCAGGCTGGGATTTCTTCCTATCCAATAAAAATAGGCTAGTCCTCGGTCTTATCTGACTCAGTCCCGGTCTGTCTTGTCTTGAAATCAGAACGCTATGTTCGCTTCTCCGAACTTGCTATTGTGTGTCAAACCCAAATGTTAGCTTCTGAACTTTTTTGCCATATTACTGTAACTTTGCATTATTATTGTTGATTTGCCATGCATATATTGTTTGCTTGCTTTATATCATTTTTGCCCTGTTATCTTAATTTTTCTTTTCATTGCTTATTACAAACTTTGTCTATTCTGTTTGTTAGACAGTTCTGTCATTTATTTTGCATTTCACAATGGCCACTTACTCAACATTGTTCTCTTGTGGGGTTTTTGTGTACCAAATGCAAGTGTCAAGGCGATTAAATTATGTTCATCTATTTTCTTCCCGGCATCGTGTGTATTTGGTACAACCCTTTCTGTTTTCTTTTTTTGCATATTTTTGCATCTGTCTATATTCCTGAGATAAGGTATTGTAATTATTTACACTATTTACATTGTTCGGACTGTTGTCCTCATCTTTGTCGCCATGTTCACAACGTTTCGGCCGTTGTACGCTCCAGCTTTCTTCAGGTGATAGGAATTTAGAACCGAACCCTTTATTTAATCCACCGAGGTAGATTGTTTGGATATCTCGGTATCAGTTATCTCCCTTTAACTCAACTCTCCAAGCTGCTATAGCCAGGTATTGAATTCACAACATCTTGAGTCAAGTCACTGGATTCAACCAACGTTTTTATGCGTCATTGGGGATAATAATGAGTTCGGTTCGAAATTCCAATCACCTGAAGATGGCCGGAGCGTAAAAATGGCATCAAAGGTAAGGGCAACAGTCCGAACAATGTAAATAGTGCAAATATTTGCAATGCCTCATCTCAGAAATATAGACAGATCCTGAAGAAGGACGGAACGTACAACGGCCGAAATGTCGTGAATAATGGCAACAAAGATGAAGACAACAGCCCGACCAATGTAAATAGTATAATTCTGTATCATTTTTTTCAGGGCCACCAAAAGCACGCAATAACACCACTAAGACGCAATGGGAGTGAAAGAGAAGTAAAAGATTTTAGAAGGAATGTGAAACCCAATAATAGTATAATTTTCAGAGTTCAAGTGGAGATGTTAGAAGTATAGAGCTGAAATAGAATTTAGAAGGAACTGGAAGCCTAATCCTGAATAATATGAAGGAAAGAAGGAAGACTGTGTTACGCCAGTCTTCCAAATGTGGAGTTCCCGTCAGCAATGAAAATAATAATTTAACATTCTGGGATTTAGATATTTAATAAGATTTGATATTACGAAACAACACTGGATAGGAAGGAAGGAAGGAAGGAAGGAAGGAAGGAAGGAAAAAAAGGAAGGAAGACTGTGTTACGCCAGTCTTCCAAGTGAAGTTCCTGTCCGCAATGAAAATAAATCATTCTACATTCTGGCTTTTAGATACTTAGTAAAATTTTATAATACAAAAGAACATTTAATAGTGAGGAAGGAAGGAAGGAAGGAAGGAACGAACGAACGAACGAACGAACGAATACTGTGTTACGCCAGTCTTCCATGTGTGGAGTTCCTGTTCGCAATGCAAAGAATCATTCAACATTTTGGCTTTTAGATATTTACTAAGATTTGATTCTACGAAACAACACTGAATAGTGAGATAGGAAGGGCGGAACCTCTGCTCTGGTTTAAGAGATGTGTGAACAGAATGATACGTGAACCTATCTACTCCGATCGTAGAGAAAAAAAAAAATAAATAAATAGTAAAAACTTCAGAGTTTAGGCGGAGACGTTAGAAGTAGAATTCAGAATGAACTGGGAACCGAATCCTAATGAATTCAATTGAAAAGGTCTTTTTTGTTTAAATTTATAAATATGTGGATTAAATTTATATTTAAATCATTTCCCCAATTTCATAATATTTTTTTGAGTACAGTGTAACCCGGATATAAGAGACCCGGATATAAGAGACCCTGATATAAGAGAAACCCGGATATAAGAGCTATTTTCTCTGGTCCCAAATCAGAGCCATACTTACCTAAACAAAATAGACCAAACCCGGATGTAAGATAAACCCGGTTATAAGAGACTTCTTCTCCGGTCCCGACAACTCTCTTATATCCGGGTTACACTGTACAATGATAAATACAGTGTAACCCGGATATAAGAGAGTTGTCGGGACCGGAGAAGAAGTCTCTTATATCCGGGTTTATCTTATATCAGTGTTTGGTCTATTTTGTTAACATTAACACAGGCTCTAATTTGGAACCAGAGAAAATCTCTCTTATATCAGGGTTTCTCTTATATCCGGGTCTCTTATATCCGGGTTACACTGTATTTATTATACCAACCAGCACGTCACACAATATGATTATTAATATTACATAAATATTATAATACGAGAGTACGATATTACTAGTGCAAATCCAAATCAAGGGCCTTCTCACTCCTTGGAGGAACCTCTTTCCGATTGACCATGTCTTAAGCTTGGCTAATTGTGGGTTGGTGAGGCTACTTAATCCATAGTTGGAGTATTTACACTATTTACATTGTTCGAACTGTTGTCCTCATCTTTATTGCTGTATTCACGACGTTTCTACTGTTGTATGGTCTGGCCTTCTTCAGGTGATATTTGTAGGAATTTCGAACCGATCCCTTTATTTAGTCATGTGTCCTCAAGTGGTTAAAAGCATTAGTTGGTTGATTGGGCCAGAACTGACTTGACCCAGAACAATCTGGAAGCTTTCATTCCTGGTACCTTTAATCGTTTAGAGAAATCATTTTCTCGCCAATTCTCTCTTTATATTGTTGTTCTATCTTCCGCACTCGGGAATTTACTTTAAAAATTTACTCTTGCAGTCCGCGGCTAATTTTCTGTGATCATTGTTGCCGTTCCCATCTTTTGATTGTGCAGGCCTGATGTGGACTAAAAACTGTTGTATCTCAAAATATTGAATAACTTAATTACGCTTACACAATGGCATTATTATAGACCTCCTTCCACCAGTTCATATTTATTGAAACTTATAATTGTGCTCTTCATTTAATATTTAAATGACCTTTCGTCCTTACTTTAAATTCTCAAATACAAACGGTAGCATTTTTCGGTTTTGATGTCACTGTTTTTTTTTGTGTTTTTTTTTCCATTCGTTTAATATTTCCGGTTAACTGATTTTGTAAAGAATTGATAAAGTTTGCGTGGAAACATCTGGACAATATTGTGTTATTTCGCAATATTTAGCACCGGGACTTTTATCGATTTTGAAGTTATGTCGTTTCTATAAAACTGTAATTATGTCTTGCCTTTGTCTCCACTTGAATGACATAAGTTTTCTTTATTAGCACTTACTGAGTTTACTCTGAAAGAAGATCAAATGAATGAAAATAACAGAAGTAAAACGGTGTCGCGGCAATCTTGCTATCAAAGAAGGCCAACTTGAACTGAAAATAAATATCCAACATACTGCCTTTAGATAAATTACTAACCTTTGGTTAATATGAAGCAAGAATAGTGAAATATGAAGAAAGGAAAGCTGTTACACGCCTCTTTCAAGAGGGGAGAGTCAGTCTTGCAATGAAAATAAGAATTCATCCATCTGGTTTTTAGATATTTACCAAGTTTTGATAATACGAAACAACACTGAATAGTGATGAAGGAAGGAAGGAAGGAAGAAATGAAGGAAGGAAGACTGTGTTACGCCAGTCTTCCAAGTGTGGAGGTCCTGTTCGCAATGCAAATAATCATTCGACATTCTGGATTTTAGAAACTTACTAAGATTTGATAATACGAAACAACACTGAATAGTGAGGAAGGAAGGAAGGAAGGAAGGAAGGAAGACTGTGTTACGCCAATCTTCCAAGTGTGGAGGTCCTGTTCGCAATGCAAATAATCATTCTACATTCTGGCTTTTAGAAACTTACTAAGATTTGATAATACGAATCAACGCTGAATAGTGAGGGAGGAATGATGGAAGAAAGAAATGAAGGAAGGAAGACTGTGTTACGCCAGTCTTCTAAGTGTCCAAGTGTTGATGTCCTGCACACAATGCAAATAATCATTCAACATTCTGTTTTTTAGATATTTACTAAGATTTGATAAATACGAAACAACACTGAATAGTGAAATAGGAAGGAAGGAAGGGAGGAAAGAAGGAAGGAAGGGAGGAAAGAAGGAAGGAAGGAAGACTGTGTTACTCCAGTGGAGAGGACTTATCTAAAACGAAAATAATTATTCAACAGCTGTTTGAGTGGAACTTTCTCCTTATCAATGGAATACGTGGAGAATAAAAATGAGTCGACTCCGTCAAAGTGGTATGGCGGGTACGAGCTGAGAAAGTTGGAACCAGTGGAACTATGGAATCTAACACGCCCCAATCTGCTTAGTGTTACTTAATTTGATCTGTTTTCAGTCTCTCTCTCTCTCTCTCTCTCTCTCTCTCTCTCTCTCTCTCTCTCTCTCAATTTTGTGTTTGTTTTTTTTTGTTTTTTTATTGTGCTTTTTGTTTGTTTTTTTGGTTGTTTTTTTTTTTTTGCTTTTTCTATTTTTATAAAGAATTTGTTAAAAACCATTTCACGCCAAGAAAGGCAATAAAGCCACTACGGTGCAGAGGTTGTTGAGAATGAAAGAATTCAA
Source organism: Acanthosepion esculentum (assembly GCA_964036315.1). NCBI lineage: Eukaryota > Metazoa > Mollusca > Cephalopoda > Sepiida > Sepiidae > Acanthosepion > Acanthosepion esculentum. Next base: position 62,615,585 of record OZ038510.1, read on the forward strand.
GAAAAAATCATTATTAAGGAGATAGGATAATAAAGGAAATAAAAAAGAACAGGATTCAAGAAGACAGAAGATAACGATTGACATTGCATTTAAACTTTTGAAGATCAAATTTGACTGTAAAGCAAGAACCCGGAAGAGAATTCCACAAGCGGGAAGTGCAAGAGAAGAAACCGTTAGCTTAGAACATACGGTTGCATCTTGCAATTTCAACTGTAAAATTGTGAGATTTAGCTGCCAATCTAGTACTCGGCTTACATTCGTAAAATTGGGGTACCAAACAAGAGAGCTCATCAGAACAATCACCATGAAATTATTTATAGAAAAGGCACAGGTAAGCTATGTTACAGCGGTAGGAAAGTGACTGAATCCGAGATGCCAGGTTAACAGTAGTAACATTGCAGATTCATCTGTGAAGCTTGTCAAGAATTTCTAGATACATAGCAGAAACACCATACCAGATATAACGACAAGATTCAATTCATGGACGAATGGTTGACTTATAAATGTGTAAGATAGATTCTGGAGTGAAAAATTGTCTAAAAAGACACAGTAAACCAACTTTCCTAGCAGCAGGCCTAGCAATGGATTCAATATAATCTTTCCACTTCACGCCATTGGAAACCGGTAGCATGAGATGTCAGAGTGTGTCGCTCGGCTTACGGCTAGCATCAGCCATACTTATGGAAAGTCAGAAAAGCTAAAGACGATTAAAAGAGAGAAGTTCGTGTTGGAGGCGTTCAAATTAACAACCCATTCCTTGCCCCAATTAACAATAGACAGAAGGTTTTGTTTTTAGATTAGCTGCCATCTTGACCTTAGAAAAGCTATCCAACTTACCATTAGGGCAGGAGTAAATAGTTATGTCGTCAGCATCGACATAAAGTCGAGAACTGATGACATCAGGAAGATTGTTATTATTAATTCCGTTTTCATCTTTTCAATTCATCAACGACCACCTTTTTGTTTTACTTTAAATCAGTGTTTCTCAAACTTTTTTTTTAAATTCAGGGTACACTTGTAGAATAAATAAAACTCAAGGGGCATACTTTAAATTTTAATAAGGAAAAATTAGTCATGAAATTTGAAAATTGGAAATTTTAGTTTAGCATTTCCAAAGATTAGCAGTAGAAATTCCCTTTAAAGCAATTTATGAAAATACTGCTATTTTTTAGAAGCCAATAATGACTGATTTAAATCCTTTGGGGGTAAACCTATTTTTACACTTTCATAGTGTTTTAACCCCAGTTTGGGGGCTAATTATCTAACAGGTTCTAACAGGTGCTATCACCCCGGGTCAGGGTGGACCTGGAAACAATAGCAATTAAGAGGTGGTTCCACGCTCCTCGAAACCTCCTGATCAGAGGCCTTGCTATTGAACGTAGTTTATCGTCTTACCCAGGACGCGGATGTAGTTTATCGTCATACCCGGGACGGAGAATTACTAAGAATACATTTTATCTGTAGCTGAAGGCATACAAATGTGTTCAAAATATATTTGGTAGAAGGCATACAATTATACTTATATTTAGATTTCCGCATTAAATAATCCATAGAGATGTTGGTATGCCGCCGCTATCGAAAATCAAGCAACCAACAACCTATGACAGTGGTTCTCAAACTTTTTGCCCAAAGCATCCCTTTTCACCATAAGTCAAAATGTTATCTCTACTTTCCAACTCAAAAGTGCATTCCAAATAATATGCATACATTATTGAAAACCTTCACCCTTTTCCTTATTAGTATATTTACATGGCTTATTTTTTATTGGCGAGTTTTACAAATCTGATAGCAATAGAAGATGCTGATGGATTTTAGAACCTGGATACATGTACAGTAATTTGTTTTCATTCTGAACTAACTGAACTGAAACAGACTTCAATAAACAAAAACAGTTTAATAGAACACCAGTGTACTGGAATTCAATAAACAAAATTCTGTAAATAAAAAACAAGAAAAATTAAAAGATTTTCCCCTCCCCACTGAAAGGTTGAAATTCAACCTCACTAGCTGAGAACCCCTGGCGTATTTCTGCCTCTCCAGGTGTGGGTTAATGTTGGGGCGCACCCACCTTCACAACCACAATAGACTGATCCTATTATTATAAATAGAACAGTAGTTCTAGAGACTGAGAGGAGTGTAGCAGTGTACGAGCCGCAGTCTCTGACTGTGCGCGACTCTTGTCGAACTCTCTGCTTTGGCAGAGAGGAACCCGGACGAGGCTTTGCCGCAGGGCAAAGTGTCGTCCGGGGAGGTAGACAGTCCCTGAACCCGTTTATACGGGTTCTAAATGGGCATATTTTTGGCTGAGCCTACGGGCTCGGGGAGCCGACATTAAACCGGCCTTGTGCCACATTCGACCCACGTGGGAGGGTTGTTAAATACCGTAGTGTAGCAGTGTAGTGCAGTGCAGAGTGAGACTTCTGTAGTGATCAGTTACACTTCCGTTTCTCGACCGGAAGATACCGTTGGACTTTATTACTATTACTTATTGTTACTACTAACCTACGTTCGTTCTACTACTAATCTCTCTGATGTAAATACCTCTCTGAATATACCAGTATTTTTCCCTACAACTGTGTTTGTTCGTTATTACCATATACTCACGTGGAAACACTCAACATCTCAACAGTTAAATAGTAGGGTAGACTGGGTTCTCTAACTTTGTGTGGCAGTCTAAAAGAAGGACTATTCTGAAATTTCAAACACGAAAACGGCAACAGAGAAACCACTTCGTTACCTTTCCTAGGGCTGAGAAAGAAGTGTATTGTATCGAGAGCCATGATCGCCTACGCCCTGAATTAGCGATATATTATTCTACTTCTGTTCCATCTGTTGAACATAATGCAGCAAGAGATGCAAGTGATTTAATTGAGCAAAACATGCGTCAGCGTCTAAAGCCACACGATTGCACCGTCACAAGATCACTGAAAAACTTAAAATTATCACAATAATTACTACCTGCGTAGCATATTCACACATGTTGATTATCCATTATCCGAAATTCTAAAATACGAAAACCTCCAAAATCCGAAAGTTTTTCAGGTGTTGGTATGACTTGTCCCAAATGGAAATTTTGAGAAAACACTGGGAAGGTTCCTAGATGATGTGCAGCTGTTGTAAATGACCTCATCTGTTCTGGGTGGGGAGTTCCCCAGCCCAGCCTACGTTGGCGCCAGCTTTTTTTGTTAGCGATCATCACAGCAACACTTTTGTTCATGGATTACTTGCCAGGTGTTTCGTGCTCAGTAAAGATATTATTCAAAATGTCAAAAAGTCCTGCAGATACCCATATGGGTAGTGAAAAGAAAAAGGTAGAATGCGTTTATGTTTATCAGTATCACAGAAAGTCAAACTGTTGAAAAAACTAGACAGGGGTATAAGTGTAAATTGTCTGAGCAGTGTTGCGTTGGAATGACCACCATATACGACTTAAGGAAAAAGAAGGAGAAATTGTTAAAGTTTTATGCTGAAAGTGATGACAAGAAATTAATGAAAAATAGAAGAATACTGAACAGGGCAGCAAAAAAAATGATGATCTCGACTGAGTGGAGTGGATTCCTCAACGTCAGAGTGAACATATACCGCTTATATAAAACTACCTCCCAGTATATGTATAAGCTGTGTTATGAAATGTAAAGGGATATCATGTTTATACTCGGGTTTCATTCCTGATCTACCTTTATTTTATATGCAAATTAAATAGCCTCTATTCCAAAATATATAATACAAATTTGTAATTGGTAGAGATAATTTCAAGGCGGACATTAATCCATTGAGAGTTCACTGTCATTATATATATATATATATATATATATATAGGTTGGGTATTCTTTATCTGAAATTCCAAAATCTGCAAGATTTTCAGGTGCTGATATGACTTGCCACAAATGGAAAATTTCAGAAATCTCAACTACGTAGTCTGCGTTGGCACAGTTTTTGTTAGTGATCATCACAACAATACTTTTGTGGATTACTTACCAGGTGTTTCCTGCTCAGTAAAGATATTATTCAAAATGTCAAAAAGTTCTGCATTTATATATTTTCTGTAAGTAGGGATCATGGTTTTTTGTACATGTGCAGAAAGTAAAAAAAAACATTATTTTTACATTAAATCTTAATTTTGTCACTTAAAAATCCATGTGAGCATTACATGACTAGTGTCACTACATGTATCTACTACCTGTATACATAAAAATTTATTATATTTTATATAAAACTAACTTCAGGGTATATGTATAAGCTGTGTTATGAAATGTAAAGGGATATTGTGTTTATGTGTGGGTTCCATTCCCAAGCTGCCCTATTTTATAGATGCTAGATACAAATTAAATAGCCTGTATTCCAAAATCAATAATAAATCTAAAAACCGAAGAAATTCCTATCCTAAGAATTTCAGATAAACGATTCTCAACCTCTGTGTGTGTGTATATATATATATATATATATATATATATATATATATATATATATATATATACAGAATACTGCACAGAGCAAAAAAAATGATGATCTCGACTGAGTGGATTGGATTGCTCAGCGTCAGAGTGAACATATACCACTTATATAAAACTATCTTCGAGTATATGTATAAGCTGTGGTATGAAATGTAAAGGGATATCGTGTTTATGCTTGGGTTCCATTACCAAGCTGCCCCATTTTATACGTTATATACAAATTAAACAGCCTGTATTCCAAAATCCGAAAAAAATCTGAAACCCACTTCCGGTCCTAAGAATTTCGGATAAAGGATTCTCAACCTGTATCTTCTTGTATGTGCCTCTTTCCTTCAGTACATAGGCGAGCACAGCTCTCCTGAACATTCCTCTCTTTTGTAGCGCTTAGAAGTTTTTACCTATTGTCTAAGAGCGACCGCCGTTCTGTAATTCATTCACACAAGTGAAGCAGGTGATTCGCTGCTTTGACCTATCTAGTTTAACGTTAAAAATAAAAATTAAATGTTAAAAATAAAATTCCTGAGAATATTAGTAAAGATATCGAATCGGTGCAAATTTATATTCAGGTTTTCCTTAATCGACATTAAAAATTCAGTTATTCGTCTGCACAGTTTCGATGTTTTAGTAAGTATAAATATGTCACCGTTTTTCTTTCATTTATAAATTTATTTCTGAAATATGGAGTGGTATACATTACGGCAAATAAGTCTCTGATTTTCCGTCAATATACGCTCCCACTTTTAATCCGAGTAAAATTACGAGCAATCATTTACATTTCTTGCAGCTTTTGTATCTAACCATTTGCCTGATTTGGTGGCATAAAAAAAACAGAATATTCAGAAAAATGTCTTTGCAAATTTAAACTATCAGTACATTACAAAAAATGTACAAGCGTTTTAGTTATAGCAGAAAATATTACTGTATATATTTTATATACAGTAATGTAAAAGCAAGCGAGCCAAATAGCAGAAGATAAAACTAAAAATCACAATAGTAAAAAAAATATCCTGCATTTAATTTTGTCTGCTTCTTATGACAGACATATTTCTTGATGGATGACTGTTATATTTCCGAAGCAGTATTTTACCATTATTGGTATTTCCTTTCAATTACGTCTCTTTCTTCTGTAATCTCCAGCTGGCTAATGATAGGCGTATTTTGAGTGCCAAAATAATAATAATAATAATAATAATAATAATAATAATAATAATAATAATAATCGTTGCTTAGTTTTGCAAATATTCTGTGAAAGGTGCTATCTTCTTTAGGTCTTACGACTTGATGGAGAACATCCATAATGCAAGATCTCCGGTTGAAAACGAAAAACCAGGCGAACGAAGAAAAGATAATAATAATAATAATAATAATAATAATAATAATAATAATAATAATAATAATAAAATACAAGAAACTCAAAAATGTGGCACATGAGTACAACAGTTGTAGTTAGAGACCTCAGATTGATTGCAAAAGGTTCTAATAGATTCATTGACATGATTCCTGGTAACCCATGCATTAAAGAAATAGAAAAAAAGCAATTGTACTCATAAGTACAGATAACATATTACGAAGAGCTTTATCTCTGTAAAATGTGTGTGATGTTAGGGGAGATTTTGGGGGGTTTCTTTTTGTATTTTACAAAAATGTTTCAGTGGAAAATGTCCTGATGTCATTTCTGACCTTAGGTCTCTGGTTGGAATCCAGAGGGAAATGTGTATACAACAAAAACCTAAGGAAATAATAATAATAATAATAATAATAATAATAATAATAATAATAATAATAATAATGTTATTAAGTAGAAGTTGAATGACATTAAAAGATTGGACGCCAAGACCAGAAAAATGCTTACCCAAATGAGAATTCACCACCCGAAATCTGATGTTGATAGGCTGGACGTACCAAGAGGTTTAGGAGGTCGAAACCTAACCAAACTTGAATTAACTCTAAAAACTACAACAATCAGAATGGAAGGCTACTTAGAAAAATCAATGACCCTCTTCTACAAAAAGTAAAACACCAAATCCACTCCATCAACAAAGAGGCTGCACTCTTCAATAAACAGCTTAATATACCTGAAATCCTACCGACAAAAAACGAAGCGAATGCCATCTATGCCAAACGAGTGAAGCAGAAAGCAAAACAACTTGGCCAAATGAAATTACAACAAAACTAGGAGGACAAGCCGTTGCATGGCAAATACCTAAAAAGAACGAAAGAAGCAGATGTGGACCAACAGGAAACACATCAGTGTCTGAGGAACACCAGGTTGAAAACTGAGACAGAAGGCCTAATTATTGCAGCTCAGGACCAAAACCTCGCAACCAGATCCTATCACTGTCACATAATCAAGGATGGAAATAACCCGAAATGCAGGATCTGCAGAAAATATGATGGAACAATCAACCATATTATCTCACAATGTCCGGAACTAGCAAAAAATGAATATACTCACAGACATAACAAGGTAACGACATATGTGCACGGGAAGATATGAAAGAAGCACAAAATCGAAACCACTGAGAGATTGTATGAGCACCGAGTTGACACAGTTACTAAAAATAACGATGTACCTATCCTCTGGGACATGCCATTTCAAAAAGATAGGGAAATAAAAGCCAAAGGACCTGATATTTTCATAAAAGACAAGAAATTCAGGAAGTGTGTGCTTATTAACCATCTGTGATAAACATCTCCATGAAAATCATCGAGAAATTGTCCAAATACAAGGACCTGGAGATCGAGATTAACAGAGTGTGGGGAATAAAGACTGACACTGTACCAATAGTAATAGGGATTCTGGGCGTTGTGGGAAAAGGAATGGATAATTTTACTAACAGTATCCCAAGAAACATCAGCATAAAAGTTACCCAGAAAATCGCCTTACTAAGAACATCGCATATACTAAGAAAAGTGATATCAATTAAATGACAATTCTCCTATAGGGGTTAAGGGCCATAGTTTGGATTCGGTTCTACCGGATACAAATCAGGAAAAAACATACACAAATAATAATAATAATAATAATAATAATAATAATAATAATAATAATAATAATAAATAATGATAATAAATACTCAATGAAAAAAATGGAACACATCTTCATTGTTGTTGATGTTCTGGGCGCCACAAGTACTCAACTTCCTTAATGGCTGGAGAAGATTGGGTTCAATGTTAAGATGGGATACTTACAGAAGACTGCAGTCCATGGGACAGCTCGTAAACGCCGAAGTGTTCTCGAACCATGATGAAAATGTTCCCTCTCAGTCCACTGGTTTTTGCGAGCTAGTACTTTGGTTCCATCTCCGACAAAATTTGCAGATGAAAGAACAATAACAATAGTAATAATATTAATCTAGTTTGTGTAAATAAAATTATTAGGGAGTAGAAATTATTGTCTGTGGTAAAATTATTGCTTCCAGTAGCGAACGTTGCAGGCAAAAATTAGTCTTCACAGATACAGGACGATTTTTTAGTCAGTTTAAAGTGCGTCTTATATGCTGTCATTTTTACTGCGTTTTATAGGATGTCATTTTCAGTGCGGCCGATAGGCTATCAAATACATTAATTCAAATTTTATTTAAGTTTCTTTTTACTTACTAAATATTCACCCAATACATGGCCCAAGAGCCATTCAAGATAGATGGTTACTGAATGAGGTTATTGCATGGACATGTGAGAAAGAAGTAAGTGCATATGATAAGGATATGTAGGATAGATAACGGTTGACCCTAGACTTGAAGACGTTAATATTGTAATGATCGGGGAAGCATCCTTTACACAAACTCGCGAGGTAGGCGACTCGATGCTTCCCTCCACACGTAGTACCAAATTCCGCAATCCTTTTTTTTTCTCATTATGAGTACCAGAAATTACAAGTCTCTTTCTCGTTTCCATTTTTTAAAATCGTCCTCATTGCTCATGTGTTCATTTTAACGGCCCATTTTAACATTTTAGCGGTCCATTTTTCTCATTATGAGTACCAGAAATTACAAGTCTCTTTCTCGTTTCCATTTTTTAAAATCGTCCTCATTGCTCATGTGTTCATTTTAACGGCCCATTTTAACATTTTAGGGGTCCATTTTTCTCATTATGAGTACCAGAAATTATAAATGTCTTTCTCGTTTCCATTTTTTAAAATCGTCCTCATTGCTCATGTGTTCATTTTAACGGCCCATTTTAACATTTTAGCGGTACATTTTTCTCATTATGAGTACCAGAAATTACAAGTGTCTTTCTCGTTTCCATTTTTTAAAATCGTCCTCATTGCTCATGTGTTCATTTTAACGGCCCATTTTAACATTTTAGGGGTCCATTTTTCTCATTATGAGTACCAGAAATTATAAATGTCTTTCTCGTTTCCATTTTTTAAAATCGTCCTCATTGCTCATGTGTTCATTTTAACGGCCCATTTTAACATTTTAGCGGTCCATTTTTCTCATTATGAGTACCAGAAATTACAAGTCTCTTTCTCGTTTCCATTTTTTAAAATCGTCCTCATTGCTCATGTGTTCATTTTAACGGCCCATTTTAACATTTTAGCGGTCCATTTTTCTCATTATGAGTACCAGAAATTACAAGTCTCTTTCTCGTTTCCATTTTTTAAAATCGTCCTCATTGCTCATGTGTTCATTTTAACGGCCCATTTTAACATTTTAGGGGTCCATTTTTCTCATTATGAGTACCAGAAATTACAAGTCTCTTTCTCGTTTCCATTTTTTAAAAACGTCATCATTGCGCACGTGTTCATTTTAACGGTCCATTTTGACATTTTAATGGGCCATTTCAACAGTATCAAAGATACAAGATGGACAGAATTATTAAGTCAGTAGTGTATTATTAAATTGTCATTACGTACTCTATGTTAGTCCAACAAAAGGGATATTTTGCACACGGTTCTGGAACCAAGATTGATTTATTAATTGATTAATTTTTTTTTTACGGATTATCAACCTTTTGCAGGTTATTTAAGACTAGAAAATATTTTGAGATTGTATTGTATACTATTTAGATTGTATATTAATAATTTACTCACACAAGTCCTACTAATTAGCCCATAGCTGGGGAGGATAGGAGGTGAATTTATACCTTTCTCAAGGCATAAGTGAATATTACGAACTCGACTGGAATTGGTACTCGGCTCTACCGTTTCCAATTCCGAGCCTTTGTCTGTTAAACCATCCGTATATTTCAAGGTTACAGCACCTAGTATTCCCCAGCGATCACCCATCTAGGTACCGAGCAGGCTTGACATTACTTAACTTCGGTGATCTACGAGAACTGGTGATTCAACGTGAACCTCTGCGACCATTTGTGACGGAAAATTTGCTGGCGTACTTGTATACGTTAGAAGACTGGCAATGAATGTGAGAGAAGAAGAAAATCCGATATTCCCTCAAAGAGCGTCAAGAAAGTACACCTCTGTGGAAATAGCTTTGATCTTGCTCGCGATGCTAAAAATCATGGCGTTGACGTCATGACCACGTGACTAGCGCGCACAAAACCCGAACGTCTGCTTCTTTGAAATATCGATTGTCGTTTATACCTTTTTTTTCCCATTTTTTCTCGCCTGGTACCGATTCTTGTTCTTCAGCTAACACATATCACTTACCGAATTGCGTCGCTCAGACAGCCAGCTCCGAGGCAAACAGAAAATTTTAGTATATACAGACAGACCGTCAATTTTCCGGGACCTCTCTTTGCCTGGAAACCGTTACAAAAGCTTACCTGAAATGTTCACGATCGCAACACACGTTTAATTAGTGTCCAAAGATAGGTGAAAGAAGTCTCTGAATTGAAAGCAAGAGAAACAGAGAAAACAGTGAGCCATCTACTTTGGGTGACAACGTTAAAGATGGATTGTAAAGGGACACATATAGTAAGGAAAGAAGGCATAGGGACTTTAACACTCTGAAGACATATTGAAAGCAAGAGAAATAATATAAAAATGTGAGCAAGGTACTTAACGAGTTTGTCGGTATGGGTGATAGAACATGGATAAAGACGGGTGGCGAGGAAAGAGGACATAGATAAATTAACACTCACCTGACATATTGAAGACCAGAGAAACAAGGGAAACAGTCAGCAAACGGCTTTGTGGATATGAATGACAAAACAGGGATAAAAATAGGTGCTAAACATAATGAGGAAAGAGGGCACAGAGAATTTGACACTCAGAGGACATTGAAAGCAAGAGAAACAGGAAACAGTGAGCAAGCCACTTAACGTGTGTGTGGATATAAATGACAGAAAAAGGATGAAGACGAATTGTAGATGATCACATATATTGAGGAAAGAGGGCCAAGAGATTTTAAAACTCACAAGACATATTGAAAGTAAGAAAAACAGAGGAAACAGTGAGCAATATACTTAACAGCTTTGTGGGTATAGATGACAGAACAAGGATATAAATAGTGATGGCAAACGTCCAGATATAATGAAGAAAGAGGGCAAAGAGAATTTGAAACGCACATGACATATTGAAGGCAAGAGAAATAGTGGACACACGGATCAAACCACTTAAAGAGTTTGTGGGTTTGGGTGAAAGAACATTGATAAAGACAAGTGATAATGTGACAAAAATAATGAGGAAAGAGGGCATAGAGAATCTATCACTCCCTGGGCATATTAAAGGCCAGAGAAACAGTGGAAACAATAAGAAACATTTACCTTGTTTGTGTGTATGAATTACAGAACAATGATAAAGACTGGTGGTAAAGAGACAAGCATAATGAGGAAAGAGGGCATAGAGAATTTGACACTCACGTAACATATTAAAAGCAAGAGAAACAGAGGAAACAGCAAGCAAGCTACCTAACGTGAGTATAGATGACAGAACTAGGAAAAAGACAGATTATAAAGTGGCACATATAGTGAGGAAAGAGAGCAGAGAGACTTTAACACTCTGAAGACATATTGAAAGCAAATGAAGTAATAGAAACAATGAGCAAGGTACTTAACGAGTTTGTCCCTATGGGTGACAGAACAAGTACAAAGACGGATGGTAAAAGGACAATAATAAAGAGGAAAGAGGACATAGAGAATTTAACAGTCACTGGACATATTCAAGGCCAGAGAAGCAGAGGAAACAGTAAGAAACTTGTTTAACGTATCTGTGGGTATGGATGACAGAAGAAGGATAAAGACTGGTGTAAACGGGAAAAAATAATGATCTTTGTGGGCATAGAGAATTTGATACTCAAAGTATATATTGAAAGCAAGAGAAACAGGAAACAGCGAGCAAGCTACTTAACAGCTTTGTGGGTATGAGTGGCAGAATAAGGATATAATGAGTGATGGTGAACGTGAACACATAATTATTAATCGTGGCATAGAGAATTTGACACCCACAGGACATTCTAAAGGCAAGAGAAGTGTAGGAAACAGTAAATACCAGACTTAACATGTTTGTGTGAATGAATAGCAAAGTAGGATAGGAAAGAGTAAAAAATTACTTAGAGCAACAAAATCGGGAATTTGTGGGGAGGCTTGATTACCGACGAAGATCGCTGAACATAAAGGAAGTAGCATTAATAGTAGTAATATAATCTTGAAGTTGTTTTTATTATTCAACATTATTGATAAGAGTGGAGGTTTTGACGAGCGTGGAACCACCCCATGAGTGCTGTTTTCCCCAGGTCTACCTTAAACCGGGGTGGTAGCACTTATTAGGATCCCAGCTATGAACAAATAGTGAATCCTCACAACAAAATAAATAAATAAATAAAACAGAACACAATGAATGTATAAAAAATTTTATAGAAAATGACCAACAATATATTTTAATGTAAAATGACCAGCAATGCATTTTATAGGAAGAATATTAACAATATATTTTATAGCAAAATGACCAAGAATACATTTTATAGGAAAATGACCAACAATACAATTTACAGTATGAATATCAACAATACATTGTAGAGCAAAATGACCAACAATGTATTTTATAGTAGGTATATCAACAATACATTTTATAGCAAAATGACCGACAATACATTTTATAGTAGTAATATCAACAATACATTTTATAGCAAAATCAACAACATATTTTATAGCAAAATGACCAACAATACATTTTATAGTAGGAATATCAACAATACATTTTATAGCAAAATGACCAACAATACATTTTATAGTAGGAATATCAACAATACATTTTATAGCAAAATCAACAACACATTTTATAGCAAAATGACCAACAATACATTTTATAGTAGGAATATCAACAATACATTTTATAGCAAAATGACCAACAATACATTTTATAGTAGGAATATCAACAATACATTTTATAGCAAAATCAACAAGACATTTTATAGCAAAATGACCAACAATACATTTTATAGTAGGAATATCAACAATACATTTTATAGCAAAATGACCAACAATACATTTTATAGTAGGAATATCAACAATACATTTTATAGCAAAATCAACAAGACATTTTATAGCAAAATGACCAACAATACATTTTATAGTAGGAATATCAACAATACATTTTATAGCAAAATGACCAACAATACATTTTATAGTAGGAATATCAACAATACATTTTACAGCAAAATTACCAACAATACGTTTTATCAGTAGTTGAAGGAATAAAAGTGTGTTCAAAATTTGATATACCTCGAAACGAAATCGACCAACCAACTCTTTCATGGCATTAATCCATATAATATCTGTTAATTTTTTAAAGAAATCAAACTTTATTTCAAATTTTAAATTCAACAAAACTACAACATCAAAAACGCATTTCACCACCTCTAGTAATTATGTCCCCCACAAACATGTATATGCACAAAATCTGAGTATGATCTACCATGTATACAATTGTGAAATCCCAATAGCATGTATCATATCTTTATTTCTTCAAAGCTCAGAGAAATGAAATCTCGGCATTAAATTACGCATAAGGTTTTGATATGTCGTTAAACAAACAAATCTATAGTGTTCATTCAAATCATTAAAGACAGGTTTTCTACAGCTGTTCAACAGGCTTTTTCAAAGGCACACTGCAATAGCTTCCTAAAGCTCAGTAAAGTATAAAGAAACGGAAAAGTTTTGCTAGAAGCAATGAAAATAATATTGAACTGTTATGTAATGTCGGTTCTCGTATATAGTAGTGAATGCCAAAAAATCTCCTCACAGATGAAGAAGAGACTTGAAGCAACAAAACTGTGTAGCTACAGGAGCATACTGAGAATACCAGAGACTGTCATGTGAGCAATGAGGAAGTCTTAGAGAAAATGGAAACAAAAAGGACACTTATATTTAGCATCTGAAAGTTTAAATTTCTAAGACACTTAATGAGGGAAGAGGGCTTGGAAAATTTGAAATCCACAAAAGATATGCCAGACAAGAATGACAGAAGAAATCAACGCATTACCTACCCAGCGTGCTTGAGTAAATTGATGGGGGAACAAGTTTTATAAGAGATGGCTTTTTTTTTTATTAACAGCTGCAAAGGACAATTGTGGAGACCCAAGATCACCAACGTCCCGAAGAAGAAGAAGAAGAAGAAGAAGAAGACGACGACGAATGTGAAAACCAAGAAGTAGTATACGAATAAGAATACAAAGAAGAAGAATAGGAAGTAGAAGAAGAAGAAGAAGAATATTAAGAAAAAGAAGTGACTGTTTTCCATGCTTGAAGCTAAGAATTGCTTCCAGCCCTTCCCGTCATGCACCCACTTCCACCGAGCGAAACTATTTCCTCATAAGTCGACCGCAAGTATAGCATTACGTCTGACGAATTCTACTTATATTCGAGTTAAAAATGGGTACAAATACTTTTTTTGCAACCAATACAACAGAGAACAATTAGTATTCAACGTAAGAACACAAAAGCAACTGAAACCATCTACCTTCAATATAGATTCAGTTTTTTCTCCTCAATCGATCAATGCAAATGTGAGCAACAGTTATTCCTCATAAATAACTACGCATAAGAAACTCAACACAATATACCTGTAAATAAAGGTGTCATATTTTTTTAAATAAAATTGAATATTTAAAAAAAATGTAGTTTCGGTTCTTGGAAAGTGTGTCCTTTCGGCATTTCTATTTATTTCGTACAAGGCTATTGATTTTCTCCTGACATTCTTGCAGAAGAGTTTGAAAACCCAGTCTTAAATTTGCCTTTTCATACACTCACTCACTCTCTCTCTCTCTCTCTTTCTCTCTCTCTTTCTCACAGAGAGAGAGAGAGGGACACACATACACACACAGAGACACACACAGACAGAGAGAAAGAGTTGAATGGAATGAATTCCTTTATTTGTGATGCGAGGAGAAACTAATCGATAGTAGCCACTCGCGAGCAGCAGCCACAGACAAAACCGAGCGATGAGAACTGTCGGCGATGAGAGGAAGAGTGGAGGGGGTCGAAGGTAAGAAGAATAATGGAAATAAAAGGGAGAACACATTTGACGAAATCATTAGCATACAATAATAAATCAACTTTACCGCCTACGCAGGAAAATAAGACCCTCGGTTTACCCTCCCCCTCGCTTTCGAGCCAATAAAGCACTATAAAATTTTCAAGAATCTCAACAATAAAACCATTTTATTTTTTACAATTTGTACAAGGCTTGGTGCCCACTCGAGGTAGACGGTTACGTTAAGAGGTAGTTTATATGGATAGGAGGGAGAGGTAATGGTTAACTCTAAACTTAAACAGGTTAAGATTGTAGTGATCGGGTAAACATCCCCTCGGAAGTCTGTTCCACATGCAGTGGTTCGTGGGAAGATGCAACTGTACATTCTATTCTAATAGTTTTTTTTTCTCGCACTTCTTGCCTGTGGAAGTCTCTTTCGGCTTCTTGCTTCCCTGCAACCTAAAATCTTCAAAAATGTAAATGCAACGCCAGTCGCCATCTTCTGTCTTCCTGCAAATGTTCTTTCTCTTCACTAAAGTATTCTCATTCTATTTCACTCCTTGTAACCCCTTTCGTTTTAGTGGCATTATCGTCTCGCTTGGTGTGAAATGATTAAAAAAAAACCCTCAAGTAATCAGGAAAAATGAAGAAGCAATTTCTTATGCTTAAATGAAACAAGAAGCATAATTGCTCTCGTTTAATCATCTGAGAGAACTTTCTTCTCTTCCATCAGTATGGCTGATGCTAACCTCCAAGAGCGTGACTCTTTGCGATATTTCGCAACGTTTTCCGCCAACATGAAGTGGAAAGTTTATATATAATTAATTCCTCAGTCTGTTACTACGAAAGTTGGTTCACTGTGTTGTGCTTGATAGTTTTCCCTTGCCAGAATGTATCTTACACGTTTATAAGCCTGCCATTCGTCCGTGCATTGAATGTTATTGTCAGGTTTGGTCTGGTGCTTCTGCTATACATTTAAAGATTCTTGATAAAAATTCAAAGAAGAATCCAACCAGGCATCTCAGCTTCACTCATCCCCCACCGACGACGCAACGAAGCTTCCCTTGTGTTTTTTTCTATAAATATTTTCATGATAATTGTTTAGTGAGCTTTCCCGTCTTGTACTTAGACTTTATGAATTTAAGCGCAGATTGGTGGCAAAGTCCCATCATTTTACAGCTGAAATGGCTAGATGTAACCGTTTCTTCTATCGCACTTTTCGACTTGCTTTTTAGTCAACTTTGATCTGTAAAAAATAAATGCAATATCAATCGTTATTGTCTTAATTCCTGTTCTTTTATTGTTCTCTGTTTTTAATAATGTTTTTTTTCCTTTTTCTCATATTCTCTCAATAATTATAAAATTAAAAAAAAAACAGTAGTAATTATAAAATAAAGAAATCAGTCCCTTTCCCAACGCTGTAACGTAGTTTCTATGTACAGTGTAACCCGGATATAAGAGAGTTGTCGGGACCGGAGAAGAAGTCTCTTATATCCGGGTTTCTCTTATATCAGGCTTTGGTCTATTATATATACATTAACACAGGCTCTAATTTGGGACCAGAGAAAATCTATCTTATATCCGGGTTTCTCTTATATCCGGTTCTCTTATATCCGGGTTACACTGTACCATTTCTATAATTGTAATTGTTCTGATCGTTCTGATGAGCTTTCCTCTTTTGTATCTAGACTTTTTGCCATCGTATGTTTAGAACATTACTCTCTATTTGTTTTTCTTCATTGTTTTAATTTTCTGTTAATACTTGCCTTCAGAACGTGGGTACCCCTGCATAAAATGCCTGTTTGTACATTAATTTAGCGTTCAGTCCCAATATTACATTTTAATGGGTGCCCCTATCAAGAGTTGTAAACTGGGTGTGAAATTTGGGGCCTGACGTTTTTCCAACAAAGTATATAAATGCCACAAATATTTTTTTTTCTAAAAAAAAAGGTAGAAATGTAAAACCGGTTTAAAAAACTAAAAAAAAAACTGAATTTGGCATTCCCACATTTCCCCAAGACCAGTACGGCTTGAGTTAAATATATCCAATCCTATCTGGAATGTTGGTGTCACCAGATCTTTCTTGATCTGATATTCATCCAAGAGCCCACCAGTTTTGGAGGACACTTCCAGCCTTAACTGTATGTTGGCATCGTTGAAATAAACACTTTTGATTATTATTTATTTTAATTTTCTTGCATTTAACTTGATTTCTGTATTTTAAATTTTTTTTGCTATCGTGTTTCTGAATATTACTCTATATTTTTTCCTTCATTCATTGTTTTAATTTTCTCTTAATACTTGCTTTAGCATTATATATATATATATATATATATATATATATATATATATAAACTGCGTCTAGAGATTATATGCAAAAGAGGTATTGTCAAATATTTTATGTAAAATTCATATATATGTGTTATCCAATGAAATAATTTGTACTATTATGTATAGCGAGGAAGCATGAAAGCAATTAAGTCTCAATTTTCAATTTCAGATTGATATTTAGTATTTTTTCAGTAATTATAGCAATTTGCAGTGTCAAGAGATTATTTGCAAGAACTAAAATTTAGTATTATGGCTCGTAAAAAAGAACTAACAATGAATGAAAAGAACTATATAATCAAATAAATTATCAAAGGAAAGTCTTCGCTTCAAATTTCTAAGGATTTGAAAAGGGATCATCGAACAATCAAGAAAATATCTCAAATGGGAATTCAACCTGAAAAAGTCTCAGGCTGAATTCAGGAATTTAACAAAGCGAGATCTATCAGATATCCGAAGAGAATTAATAAGAAACCCAAATGCGTCAAATGCGTTCATATTTGAGGCCGCTGGAGTTCCTATGGTGTCAAGGGAAACAAGGTGTAAAGCATTAAGGAAGTTTGCTGATGTAAATAATCAAATAAAGAAACCCATTTTAACATAAGGAAAGAAGATTGCAGTGGGCAAAAAAATACATGAAAACTGATTTCAGTAAAGTGCTTTTTACAGACGAATCAAGGATCACCCTCGATAGGCCCGATGGATGGGCTCGAGGATGGGTTTGCAAGCAACATGACTCAAGAAATTTTTTTAAACGCCAACAAGGCGGCGGTGGGATCATAATATGAGCTGGGATTATTGGTAATGAGCTCGTGGGTCCATTTAAACTGAAAGACGTGGTTAAAATGAATTCCAAAAGTTACTGTGATTTTCTAGAGCAATATTTCTATGAATGGCTTGATAACCAGTCTTTAGCCAAGCGTAGATGTATGATCTTTATGCAAGACAACGCACCAAGTCATGCATCAAAGTTTACTAAATCCTGGTTGAAAGAAAAGGGATTTGTTGAAGATTCTCTTATGGACTGGCCTTCAAATAGCTGTGACGTGAATCCCATTGAGAACCTGTGGAGCATCCTCAAGAGAGATATTTATTCTAATGGAAGGCAATTCAGCAGCAAGTGTGTGCTCTGGGAGGCAGTTAAAGTTGCTGCAAGCAACTTACCAGCCGCTAAAATTGCAAATCTAACATCAGATGTTGACAATAGGCTGCTAAGAGTTATTCAAAAGAAAGGAGCATTTGTGCAATAAATTTTAGGAGGTTCTTATTATTTTTTGTTAATATATCTTTTATTTTTAAAATAAATCTTTTTTTATGTTTTTCCTTTAAGAAATTGACGAATTTGTTCTAAAATCCTTTCATATTATTTTTTTACATTAGTTTTACAAGGTATAATAATGTAAATAGATAGTTGCAAATGAACTACTGACAGTCAAATTAGTGTGTTTTGTTAACTTAGTAAACATTTTTCTATCACTATATATCTAAGTTAATAATATTGAGTAGAATCTAAACAACATCATAATAGGACTTTTAAGATTAAAGACGCAACTCTTTATACTAATTCATAACTTGCATTTAATCTCTAGACGCAGTTTATATCGTCGAATTTATTACCTTTGCTATATATATATATATATATATATATATATATATATATATATATATATATATATATATATATTATTTATTTAAAAATTATGCCATAAACGTGTTATAACATCATTACAAAAATAGCCCTTATGTGTCAGCACTTCTGGTGGCTAACTCAAGTGATGATGTTGAATGTAGAATCTACATTCAACACTTTCACTCAAGAAGACACCAGAAGTGTTGAAATAAAATGGCTATTTTTGTAGTGATGTTATAACATGTTTATGTTATAATTTTCGAATAAATAATATTTGGTCTACTCTATATTGAGCACTCCTTTAAGAATAGAATTTTTGGATGCTAGAATTTATTCCGTCTACACGTTATTACGTCTATATATATATATATATATATATATATATATATATATATATATAAAAGTGAACATAGAAGTCAGCACTTAGAAGCGACAGTCTGTTTCATGCTAGTGCAATCGTCAGGCCTGACGATTGCACTAGCATGAAACAGACTGTCGCCTCTAAGTGCTGACTTCTATGTTCACTTTTATATTTACACACGCTCTATCTCTGATATTGAGCACTTTATCCCATAAATATAGCACACTTTAAGACTATATTTCTTCATATATATATTATATATATATATATGTATGTGTGTGTGTGTGTGTCTCTGTGTGTGTGTGTCTGTGTCTCTGTGTGTGTGTCTGTGTGTGTGTGTGTGTATTTACGGGACTTATTAATTCAGCCATCCCCCCCAACCTGTTTAATCTAAAATAGGCTTACCGACTGTTATTTATCAATGCTGAAAAATTAAGTGTTACTACCCCAATTTTTTAGTTGGTAATAGACCTCAGTACTTAAAGTTATTACTTAATATGAATTCTTTCCCATTTTTGTTACAGGTTAATTGGAGTAGATAAGCTCATCTATCGTCCGGTACACACTCCATCCATGTCTGTTGAACAGGATTAGAGGTTCATCCCTTGTTCCATTTTTAGGATATGGTTTACCGGGTCTCTTTCTTTCTCTTACCAGGGCCTCAAGTATTTAACTGTCTTAACTCTTTGGTCATCAGACAAACTCGTGTGACTCAAACGAACATTCGTTGTCACTTTTGTGATGTCAACGAATAATCGTAGTCATTTTTGTGATGCCATCGTTGTCACTTTCGTAATGCTCGTTGTAGTAGAGACTTTGTAATCGCAGATACAACTATAGTAACGCCGTTGAACAATACTGGTGTCAGACGCCTTCGAATAGCACTCGCACTAATAGTACTTGCTCGATAATACTCTCTCGAACAGTAATCCATATAGTGAAATAGTATAGAGAAGAGAACCGTATGGTAATAGAGATAGAAGATAATGTAGAAGAGTCATAGTATTTATTGTACTAATGTACAAATAGCGCACAAGGCCAAAAAGGGGGAAAGGGTGGTCTTCGTCTGTCTTATCATTAAACTTAGCTAGCCGCAAACACTGACCCAAACATACAGACAATATTCCTTTCACCAAAACAACACATTCTTACTTGCCATTCTTACTTCATAAACCATAATACCTCAGAAACTCTATGAATTCATTGTCTGTGTGTGTTGGGGGGGGGTAAATAACAGTAAAAAATCTAAAAAAAACAACCAATGAATATTTACAAATGTGTACAAAACTATATACAAGAAACTAAACAAAATTTTGTTAGTCATAAAACCCCACAAACACTAACTGTGACAGTAACATCAGTTCACTGGACGAAATCAATGCGGGGCTTTAAAAATATAAAACATCCACACATCCCAAGCACTCACTCAACCACACACTCATTCAAACGCAAAAACACTTACGAAAGTCACACCCGAAACGAAAGACGCCCCGCACCCACCAGAGAAGTGACATCACTATCCACCTAAAGATGGGAGGGATGGGGAATTAAACAAAAAGAAAAAAATAGGGACAAAAAATAAAAAGGCCAATGAGCATACACACCCTAGCTAAGTTTACTAAAGAGAAAAAAAAAACTAAAACAAAAAACGACCTACACTAAACTATTAAGGGGAGGGTTGTCAATGTTCAACCCAGCAAACGCAATATCCTCCTAACCGGCATCAAAATGCCACTCTAAGTCAGCACCTTTCACTAGACAGAGACGCGCAAGACTCACCCACCTTTCGCCAAATTCCAATGGATGAAGTCGTTTCTTTCCGTCCTGATCTTGACTTTAAGCTGATGCTTAAAGAACAGGATCAGTTGAGAAGAGGTAAACTTCTCGGCCCCATGGAATTCCTTCTGTCGCGTCGTCCATATCACGACTCTCATAACCCCCAGTAAGCAAAGGAACACATAGTGCTCAGCCTTAGCCAACGGCGGTACTATATTGCTACAGACGGAACTGGCCTCGAGGACAAAGAACTTTCTGCGCAGCATGCGAACCATGATGTCTTCAACAAACTTGCACAACAGAGCTACTGACACTACAATGAAAAAGGCGTGACCTAGAGTCTCCACCTCCCCACTGCAGCGAACGCAGTTTGGCGACTTCGCCAAATCCGCCGAACGAAGTCTTTTGGCGACCCAGAGGACCCCTCGAATCACCAGCCAGGTGAGTGATGCCTCAGAGTTAGTGAGACATTTCAACCTGGGCGCCCAAAATCCATATGCAGCGAGCCTCCCGCTTCGTCAGACCGAGCTCGCCTATCAAAGCATCCTGAACGTTCACCCGAACTAACACCTGATATAATGCCTTACGGGACAATGGCTGAATGTCGGAGAGGCTATCCTTCGCCCGCAAGAGTTGCTTGAGGGCAAGCCGACATTCGTGATAGAAGGAGCCCTCGCCTCGGGGAGAACAGCCGGTCTCTTCCTCACACGAGCGCACACATCTTAAGGATGGAAATTTTCTACGCGCGTCTTCCTTCCAGAATTCGCCGTTCTCATCCAATTGCATACACATCGGGTCTAGATAAGTAATGCGAAGTATATGTCGACGAATCTTAACGCAAAGCACCCCTAGACCGCCATCAGAAGGATGAAGGTAACAGATCTCGCGAGTAACCATGGCGGCTCTGCCTCTCCAAAAGAAGAACAGGAGCCTTACAAATGCCAATAAAGTGTCAGACGGGAGTGGAAGCACGGAGAGTCGGTAAAGGAGAATCGGGTAGATGTGCGAGGCACATACTTCTGCCCTCCCTTTCAAAGAGAGATTCCTCCGGGACCACAGACGAACTGCGACCTCGGCCTTCTCCCGCACCTCCGACCAATTCATTTCCAACAGGACGTCGGGACCGAACCAGACGCCGAGTATCGTGACCGACCCGTCCGTCCAGTGGAAAGATCCGGGAAGAGAAACTCCTTTCCACGAACCCAACCGCAAGCCAACAGACTTATCGCGGTTGATCTTGGCCTCTGTAACCATCTCATAGTCTTTGCTTTCTTTGCTGACTTCGTTAATTTCGGCTCTGCTCGACACAAGAACCGAAACGTCATCAGCATAGGTGGAGTACCTGGCCGAGGTGGTAACACCAGGTAAGGAAATTCCGCGAAGGACCGGATTCGTCTTCAACTTACGCAGGAAAGGTTCCAACGCAAGAACGTACAGCAATGGAGACAGCGGTCAACCTTGACGAATTGAGCGAGACAAAATGAAAGGTTTCGATCTTACTCCATTCACTTCTACCAGCGCATTGGGGGACGCGTACAGTCGTCGGATCCAAGTGTTAAAGTCCGGCCCGAAACCGGCGACCGAAAGAACAGCCTCCAGCAATCGATGGTCAACGCTATCGAAAGTCTTGGACTGATCTAAATTGATCAGCGCGGCATCACTGTCGACTTGCTCAATGATCAAGCGTACCAAATGAAGGTTGTCCTGAATAGTCCTGCCCTTCAAAGCACTATATAACACGAACCAATGGCTATGACTTTCCATTATGAGGTTGGCAGGATGGCAGTATACTCGCTGCTGCTTCAGACTGGTCGTTAGGAGCCAAACAGTCACATAATATCGGAGTACCTGTAGTACCATATCCTGCATATATTTCCTGTGGGCAACACTATGGTCATATTATGTTCTACTCTCAGATCAACGCTGGCCGGTTTGTATTGCCATTGACGATAGATAGTGACAATTATTGTGGTCTCTTTTTCCTCTCCTCAAAACATATCTCATAGAAATCACAGCAAAATGAAAAATCTTATGGTACCTAGACAGTATGAATTTAAGTACAATACAAGAATGGCAACGAGATGTCATTAATTTACAATTGAGCTTGTTAGATGTAGCCGTAACTCCTATTCTAACAATTTCTTATCCCGCACTTCTCGCTTGTGGAAATCCCTCCCGGCTCCAAGACTTCCAACCAACTTTGATGTACAAAAATTTAAATGCAATGTCAATTGCTATCTACTGTCCTCCATATTGCTCTTTCCTCTTTCTCTTCATTACTAATGTGTCTGTTCCTAATTCCTCCACGACCTGTAACCCATTGCGTGCTAGTGGCTGGACTGCCTTGCTTGGGAGTGATACAGATTTTTTTTTAACTACGAGATTGACAGCAAGATTTTACATTTGAAATGGCTAGACGTAACCATAAGTACTACGCTAGTAGTTTCTTCACTCACAATTCTCGCTTTTAGAACTCTCTTCCGGCCTCTTACTTTCCAGCCAAATTTGATGTTCAAAAATTTAAATGTAATGGCAATCGTTATCTTCTGTCTTCTTAATTCCTCTTCTTTTATTGTTCTCTCTCCTTAATAGTGTTTTTCTTTTTCTCATATTCTTTCACAGTCAGTAACTCCTTGCGTCTTAGTAGATTCATTGCCTTGCTTGGGATGAAATGATTAAATGTAATGTCAATCGTTATCTTCTGTCTTCTTAATTCCTCTTCTTTTATTGTTCTCTCTCCTTAATAGTGTTTTTCTTTTTCTCATATTCTTTCACAGTCAGTAACTCCTTGCGTCTTAGTAGATTCATTGCCTTGCTTGGGATGAAATGATTAAATGTAATGTCAATCGTTATCTTCTGTCTTCTTAATTCCTCTTCTTTTATTGTTCTCTCTCCTTAATAGTGTTTTTCTTTTTCTCATATTCTTTCACAGTCAGTAACTCCTTGCGTCTTAGTAGATTCATTGCCTTGCTTGGGATGAAATGATTAAATGTAATGTCAATCGTTATCTTCTGTCTTCTTAATTCCTCTTCTTTTATTGTTCTCTCTCCTTAATAGTGTTTTTCTTTTTCTCATATTCTTTCACACTCAGTAACCGCTTGCGTCTTAGTAGATTTATTGCCTTGATTGGGGTGCAATGATTAAAAAATTAGCATTTTAAGGAATGCACATTTCCGGTATCAGCTTTTCTCAAATGCACACATCTCCTGAGATTCGTATCCGAAACGTAAACAAAGCAATTCCTAAAGAATTAATGTATTTATTTTTAATCCGACATTATTATTATTATTACAAACGTTATATTAGTATCCGCTAAAATAATGATGGGCGTCATATATATATATATACAGTGTAACCCGGATATAAGAGAGTTGCCGGGACCGGAGAAGAAGTATCTTATATCCGAGTTTCTCTTATATCCGTGTTTCTCTTACATCCGGGTTTCGTCTATTTTGTTTAGGTAAGTATGGAACTTGATAATATCGCTCTTATATCCGGGTTTCTCTTATACCAAGGTCTCTTATATCCGGGTTACACTGTATGTATATATTTTTTCGCTCTCCCGTCGAACTCGACGTATGAGGGTCAGACAGATCAGTTCCCAGAAACTGAAAGCCCGACAGCCACACAGGATTTGATTATAGTGGTGAAGGCTTTGTGCAGGGCCATCCACATGCATGTATATATGTATTTAAAGTTGATATATTATAAGAGTAGTTTAGTAGGCGAGGATCTGTCCTGATGACAACACCTATTTGGTATATTAAAAGGGATGATGAATCTATGCTGTGATATCAGTGGCAAAGTTTAGTTTAAACGATAGGTGTTGGGAAACTCGCCCTTAATAATGTGACCTTGTTCTGTGTAATGTAAGTGTTATGTATCTAGAGTTCCTCGGCCCTGGCCTTATGTAACAAAGGATTTTAATCTCGTAACGTCCAGACTAGATTTTCTTTTTAAATAGTTAAACACGCATATACGTTACAGCATTAAACTTTAAACATATTGGCATATTTCTTCTTTTTTTATTAATAAGAACGGTAAAATCAAGCAACGTTTTTAACAAATTCGCACAATTTCCTTATCTGGGATTTTTTAAATTTCTATGGATAAAATAGCCAAACCACTGATTTTCCGGTAACTAAAAAACATCTTTTTAATTCGTGATTTAAATGATTATCATGCACACACGTATGCCGACCGGAAGTCTTCAAAATTCAACTATTCAGCCCATCCTACTGTCAAAGAATAATTTCTATACAATGTACTTACCACAAAATTGTACATTCCTTATTCAACTCCAGGACAAAGGAAATCCTGGCAGTATAAATACTAAGTATTGCTCACATTTCATAAAATGTATGTTAGATGTGGTAAATTCTGGCAAGCCTGTTGAAACATTTATCAAGGAATGAGAAATATTTAAATTAAGTTTCCAACAGTCTTAATGCTTGAAAGATATGAGATATGCATAATTAGCGGGTCAGAAATGTGTTACTGAATTATAATTACGTGAACTTGTTAATTCGATATGGCTGCAGAAACTAAGGCACCGGAAATTGGCGGTGTATCTATATTTTAATCAAACATGGTTTAACCAAACAGAGTCATGGCTGACACGATCAACGATACTTGATAACGATGCGAGAAAGGGAACATTTTACAGTTTCATCTAAAATACCGTATTTCCTCAAATAAGAACCCGGGACGCCTATTTAAAAAAAAATGGATCTTTCGGAGGGTGCGATTACTGAAAAATTGGCAATGTAACATGCGTACCCCCCACCCGACTCACCCCGGAAAAAAAAAACGATGTATCTAAAAGATGTTTTCTTTTTTCTTGACACCACTATAACCGTATGCTTCATCAACAATTTTATTTTGTTTTATATTCTTAATTTTTTAAATTAAATTTTTTTAATGTAATTTTTTTTAAATTTTGTTTTTTATTTAGTAAAAAAAGCTGGATCTATGCATTCTTTTTTTATCTCGAGAATTGACAGCAAAAATATAAAACATTATCCTTGCACATAAACAATCCACTAAATGAGTAATGTTTAGCATTTTTGTTGTCAGTTCTCGAGAAAAAGCTATAAATCCATATCTCGCAACCTATTTTAGCGAATCTAATAAATAATTGTAAAGCAGGAAATACTGAGAGTCAGTGGAATACTGACACTTTAGGGCAAGACGCTTTTGCAATAAAGTGCTAGATATCAGAGATAAAGTATTAATAAGATCAATACAATTACAATTTCTCACTTTGCTGATCGATGTTATATGATTTTGACAGTATTAAAAAAATTACCAGAACTCCGAAGGAAATTAAATTTCAGCATTAAATAACCCATAATGAGTTGATATGCCGCAGAAATTGTATAACAGCCATGACTGGGTTCTCCTTGTTGCGTTAGGATCTTCTAGCAGCCACCCTCTTGACCCAGAACAGCACTACCATGATGTAGGCCTCCGTGTTGAGTCTGAGGCCCTGTGGTAAGATCAATGGAGGCATAACGTCGCCATAGTTAGTTATCACTCCAAACACCTTCGTAATCACCATTAGACTCATCCAACTCTTTCTAAATCCTCTGCACTGTCCTCAGATTCAGAAATGTTCGTATTGGAGCTTCCGGCGCAAATGCCAAGTAGTACAACATGCCGTTTCCAAATTTCAGGCGGAGTGAATTGTGTCATGGTGCTCTTTTTTCACGGACGGTCCCCAACTGGCCCTCCTATACTGGGCAGTTGACAAAATCAAAAACACACAACACGCATGCGCGAAATTAAAAATATAAAATGGCGACAACTTACCCATCCTGTACATACATGGCGAGATCAAATGAAAATATGTCCATAAATGCATTTTTTTAAAAATTTACAATTATAGTTACTTGTCGTTAAGTATTTATTTAAATTTTCTTGTTCTCTTATTCACAGGCATTTTTATAAATTTATTAAAGGTTCTCTTAGTAACTAATTGATATTGTATTGTAAGTGATTCACAGATTTTATAAACCTTTAAACAAATACACACACCCACACACACAAACGAATATACATTATAATCTCGCATAGACAAATTACAATTACGCTACACATACACTCATGAATTATTCACACGAACGCTGTTTGACAAGACCGATTCACGTGAAGCCTGCTTAACCAATGAAAAATAAAGAAAATTAAAAATGCCAGAATTTTCTTTTTCTCATCCGTATTTCATTCTCGGATGAAGCTTTAATAAAAGCGAAACATGTTATACTTATAAAAGTTTCCTGTTTGTTCTTTATCCTATCATTTTGTTGGATTCTGATCTATATTTTGATGCCAATTCAATTTTGTAAATTTTTTTTTTTTAAGCTTATCACCACAAGCAAGGCTGTAAGCCACTAGCACGCAAGGGGTTACAGAAGGTTTGGAGGAAGAGCAGATAGGAGTGGTAAAGGAGAGGATGTGGAGAAAGATAGTGGATCGATCAAGGCAAGGGGGTTACAGAAGATTTGGTGTGAGAGCAGATAGGAATGAAAGGTGAAAGGATGTGGAGAAGGGAAGTGGATAGATCAAGGCAACTGGAGATGTCGATTGACGTTACACTTAAATAGTTGGAGATTATATTTGTCAGGGAATCAGGAATAAGGAAGGGAGTTCCACAGGCGAGATGTGCGAGACATGAAGCTATTGGAGTAGAAGAGACGTCTACATCTAACAGTTTCAACGGTGAAGGGGTGGGAACGGGATGCCAGCCGCGTAGGACGTTTAAATTCATGAGGCCTGGGAACCAGCGAAAGCAGCTCATCGGAGCAATTACCGTGAAAGTATTTGTAAAAAAGACAGAGCGAGGCAACGTCGCGTCTGTGAGAGAGCGACTGCAGACGAGATGACAGATCAGGGCCAATTACATTGCATATCCGTCTCTGGATCTTATCAAGAACCCTGAGGCAAACAGCAGGGGCTCCAGATCATATATGGCAGCAATACAATAAATTTATTGTTGTAAATAAGCAATCTTACAAAAATAAATAGTGTTTAATTCCTTTGTTGTCAATTCTGAAGAAAATAAAATCCATGTTCGTATGCTTCGGTTTAACTGGGATTCTAAAAAAAGCTTTTCAAAATAATAAAAATTGCCGAGGGAGTATACAGTAGGTGCGAAAGAAAAATCGCTCTATTCACACATCAGTTTTTGCGGGTGCGTTTGTTAAACTTTGCCGAAAAATCACTCACGTGTGAAGTAATTGGGACACATAACTTTTATAACTTACAATAATGATTCTTTTTATCTTTTGCAAATTATAAAATCGAAAAAATACGTTTTCATGAGTGGCAATTTTTTTTTACCAAGACATATGAAACTGTGAGAATCAATTATCATTTTGATACACTTGTGACAAATGCTCGTGACGGACATATGCACTGACAAACGGAGTAGATGTTAGCTTAAAACTGAAGACAAGAACATAGTCTGAAATTTTGACAGATTCGACAAAACTTTGAAAATATATTAAGCTTCAAACCTGAATAAACTTTAAATAAAGTTTTAGAATCTACGAATTGGTCAGGTAGGTCAACATTTATTTCATTTTGTGGAAAATTGGAATTGAATAAACAAATAAGGTTTTCTACTGTTTTATCTAGAATTTGAGATAAATTTTATAAAAGGGGGGTGACTGAAAAACAAGACAAGGGAGAGTGGCGCTATTCGCAACATCAATTTCATTTGACTTTACTTGAACCAACAGCGATGTTGTTCTACAGAAGGATGCTGAGAATCCCATGGACGGAACATGTGAGCAACGACGGAAAACTTCTGGAATGCACCCCGTAGTAAGAATAGGAAATTGTGGTGGGCTATGATAGTCAACGTCCTGATGGGGCACGGCACATATAAAAAGATGATTTACAAATATATGTCTATTCTCCCGGAGAAAGAGATCTTCAAGTTGGTTTGGCTCAGACCTACGCGTTCCAGATGTTCTAACAATTAGCAAAAGAATAACTCAAATACTGCAGCTGAAAAAAGAGAAAGAACTTGGATTCATATCGATGAAAATTGTGATACAATGGACACCCACGAAGAAGTGGGGCTTTTTTCTTGATCTCAAGTGTTTCTATTTGATGGACCATCAGATAGTTCCTTTTGGAGTTCGGTCTTCTAAGTGGCATCCACATTGGTAACCCTGAAGTAAGGGGATGGATTGGTGATTTTTTGGCGATCAAGTGGCAACAAAGCCGGAAATAGGATATATCCGGTTGCTGGTCTATATTAACCGTCATGCTTGGAATCGGGGAAAGCTCTGGTCCGCCCTTTGCTCCGTGTCGCAGTTTCGACACCTCCATTTTGTATTTGCCAAGCCACTACATCGAGATAAGTAAATGAGCGAGGAGCTGGTTGGAAGAAAAGCTAACTTAGTAGAAGTTGCTCTTAGTATCGCTTACCTAGCCCACATTGACGAGCAGACGAAACCCTGAATGAAAAAAACAACGACGTGTAATATGGAAAACAGGGTTTCGCGTTGTTATTTCTCGGTTTCATCGTGTTAGCTTGTAGTGGTGCAGAAGTGGGGGCAGAGGGTATGACGTACCCGGGCATTCATATCGGAAGGGCACCCAATCAATGAGTGAAATAAAACGTTAGTTTATATTTAATTTGAATAAAGTATATATTTCATGTTTCATCTGTTTTTACATATTCAAAATGTCTTCCTTTCTAACATTTCTCATTACTAAGGCTTATAGACCCTCCTAGTCTCAGGAGCATACATCAAGGAATTGGCCCTGGGCATCAATAAACATCACCAAACCTCTGCACGTCACTGCCTCATAGGCATGGGGTGCACTTTTTCCCTGATTTCAGTGAACACCAAAGAAGCCATATTGAATCTCCTCCACAATGGTCTATCAATAGCAGCCATCAACAATTCTTGTTTACTCATACTTTCCATTGTCCAACCAATTTTTTTCCGTTGGCGTCCTCTCCTACGTCCACCTTCCACGGCGCCTTGCATGATGGTATTGAATATAAATATGCTCGCTAAATAAAAATCTAATGTATTTTGGCAATTCTGAGGGCTGATACAGAATCAACTTACTTGATTTAGTCTATCCTCAAACAGTAGCGTGCAGAAGGTGGTGGCAGATGATGTGATGTCCCCTAGCATTCATATAGGAAGGGTACCCAATCAAAGGGTGAAATAAAACGTTAGTTTATATTTAATTTGAATAAAGTGTATATTTCATGTTTCATCTGTTTTTACATATTCAAAATGGCTTCCTTTCTAACATTTCTCAGTACTAAGCCTTATAGACCCTCCTGGTCTCAGGAGCATACATCAAGGAATTGGCCCTGGGCATCAATAAACATCACCAAACCTCTGCACGTCACTGCTTCGTAGACATGCGGTGCATTCTCTCTCTGCTTTCGGTGAGATCGAGAATTGAGGCGCCAAAGGAGGTAGTCACTGGCCGGTAACTGGTTAACCTGTGCGAGGGTTGTTTTGTATGTTTACAAAATAAACAATTGAAATGTAAATATTTCCAGTTTCTGTGTTATGCCAGTGCTATAATCATTTTCTTTTATGTCTTAGTCAGACCAAAACGAAACCATATATTTTTAACTTGACAAAATGGCTACTCGGCTTCCGAGTTCACATATCTGCGAGAGTAGATAGATAATTCCTATCGCAGACGTCTGCTCAGACACATTTGTGTTTGTTTTTTTTTTCAACACCTACAAAGCCAACCTATTGTTCATACAGCAACTAAGATGAGTGAAATTTGGTTACAGTTTCTGGGAGAGGACGTATGATATGGCCTGATCAACTGCTTGAACAAAGCCAGTACACGCAAACCCTCAGTTACAATGACCTGTTTCTTCGTGCTCACACAAAGGCTTTCGAACAGTCCCGTCTACCCGATTTACCCCTCTAAGTCTTGGGTCAAGCCGTCATATGGATTTCAGGCGCTTCTCCATAGTGCTTTCCTCCTCAGGCCGATAACACCAAGAAGTTACCTCCCGAATAAATCTACCATAGTGATATTTGAACCCGGGTCTCAAGATCGGCACGCGAACGCTCGAATCACTTCACCATACACCCATTGATATGAGTAACTTTATCACACATTTGGAGTAGGGGCGCTTATTTTAAATTAAAAACAAAGATTTTTTTTCTAGGGCGCTTTTTAACCTTATTCAAAGAAAGCACTTATTCAAGAAAAGGCAGTTGATGCATAACATTTTTTGCCTTACCAAATGGTTAGCAAGATCGTTCTGCAGATCATTACTACTGAAATAAGTTCGATTCTCACTGGGTGCCCCACACGTGTAGCGTTGGATTTCTTTTTTTTTGTGGGTATCAATCAATTCACCCCAAGCAAAGCCATAATGCCACTAAAACGCAAAGCGCTACTGGTTTTTGAAAGATAATGAGAATACTTTAGAAGGAACCAAAACCCCAATCCTAAAGAGGAAACAAAGAATAAACCTCTATTCCTGTTCAAAAGACCGGAAAAGGGTGTAAACCGGGCGATAGAAAACTTATACACTCGATTTGAACTTATTTGGCGCCTCAGCGCAGAACCCGGATTAACAAACTACTTTTATAAACAATACTGCAACAGTATATCCCATTCTCCCTTGCTTCCTTACTCTTTTGTTGGCCTGATAACAGGGGCTAGAATTCGCCAATCGCATTTATGGCAGACGGGTAGCAACACGCACACTCACACACACACTAAAAGCGGCCACTTTCCAGCTGGACGCTATAAACCCCACTAATATTTATCTATAGGCTAAAGCAGCGTTTCTCAACCTTTTTACCCTTGCGTAACACTTAAAATACAGCGAAGAACCCAGACATTGGAGGGGTTAGATGAATTCATACCTTTCCCAAAGGTATTTACGTGTAAGTGAATGTAACGAACTCGACTCGAATTCGAACTCATCTCTCCGTTTTCCCATTCCACTATCCACTACATCACAAGACACAACGCATTACCTATAGACTTGAGTATAAAACTCAGTCATTGTTTCCCTATAAACTCAATAATAGATGTCTCAAGGAACCCCTGCGCAAAAACAAAATTATATACCATATCTTTCTCATTTTATTTTCATCGTAGTTCTTCGTTGTAAATATCATAGTATATATTTTTGAATAACTGGTTTAAGGAAAATTAGTGCTTTCTTTTTGCTAAAGAAAATTCATACTGTTCGTTTAAGGAGTTTTCATTCGGACAAAAAATTCTAAACTCAAACGTAAAAAATAAACGTAAGTAACTTATATCATATACCTATAATATAAATGTAAACAAAACGAAAACAGATAATTGCTGCATCAGTTTGCTTTTTAGTTTTTAACCTTTTAGAATGTTTCCTCTTCAAAAATCGCCACATTAGGTGATTAGGTATTTCTGTAGAAATAAAGAAAAAACAAAGAAATAAATAACTTTAAGTACAGATCCCGTTCGCTGACTAGTAAAGATGGTTTCACACTGGCGCCGTACAGACATCACTAAATATATTCCCAATGATTTTTATATTTTTTAATAACATAATAGGTTAGATAGGATGATGTCTATATTACAATATTACAATAACCAAAAATATATTGTGTGTGTTTAGTAATATTACGTATATGAAATTAAATAAAAATCAAAAGTGAATTAGTTTATCTCACTTGTCCTCACGGAAGCCTTGGGGACCTTTTGCGGAACCTTAGGCTTCCGGGGAACCCCGTTTGAGAAACGCTGGGCTAAAGTATAAGAATCTGACCAATGTTTACCTATAGTCTCAAGTATTAAAAATGGTCACTGTTTACCTATAAACATGAGTATAAATAAAAACCACAAATATGTACCTATATTCAGTCGGTTGAGTGTCGTACTTGATATATGCTTGGGTGATCATGTCGCTTTCGATTCATGACTGACTAAGCAGAAGATTTTCGCGCAGTAGGTTGCCGTGTCTTCAACCAGTAGACTGCTTGCCATGAACAGCGAAGGACCCAGACATTGGAGGGGTTAGATGAATTCATACCTTTCCCAAAGGTATTTGCGTGTAAGTGAATGTAACGAACTCGACTGGAATTCGAACTCAGCTCTCCGTTTTCCCATTCCACTATCCACTACATCACAAGGCACAACGCATTACCTATAGACTCAAGTATAAAACTCAGTCATTGTTTCCCTATAAACTCAATAATAGAATCCAAGTCATTGTTTACGTATGGACACGAGTAAAGAAATATACAAACAATGTTTACCCGTATAAGTAAACATTGATTATTTTTTTATATTTGAGTATAAAATCATACGAACTATTTTCCGTATAGATTCAATTGTACGAAAAATGACCAATATTTACATATAGGCATACGGATGAAAACCCGTTAATTGTTTTCCACTAGTCTCATTCATAAAAATGACCAAAGTTTAACTACAGACTCAAGCATAAAAAACTCAATCAATATTGACTCGAGTATTAATAAAAACGACTAATGTTTACTCATAGACTCAAGTATAAAATCCAGCCACTGTTTACCTATAAACTTAAATACAAATAAAAACAATAAATATTTACTTATAGCCTCAAGTATAAAACCCGTTCATTGTTTACCAATAGTCTTGTTCATAAAAAATAACAAAACTTAACTACAAACTCAAGTATAAAAAACAATCACTTATTTATAAACCCAACTATTAATAAAAATGATCAATGTTTACCTAAAAGCTAACATATAAAAAAATTGTTTGCCTATAAGCTCAAGTATAAAAAATATCAGTGTTTACCTATAGTCTCAGGCATGAAAACCGGGCATCTTTTTTAGCCATAGACTCAATTAAAAAATGAAATACGACGAATGTTTGCCTATAGTTTAAAGTATAGTAATACCATCTAATGTTTATCTGTGCACGCAATAATAAAAACACAGAACCAATGTTTACCTATAGACTTATATGTAAAACAACCGACCAAATTTTACGTATAGACTCAACCATAAAAAATACCACTATAAAAAACGACAAATGTTTATCTATAGACTCATGTATAAAAAGAAACGATCAATGTTTACCTATAGACACAAGTATAAGAAAAATAATCAGTTTTTAGCTGTAAGCTCAAGCATAAGAAACTACGATGGATAATAGCTAGGGAGGTGAAAGAGACGGGAGAAAACAAAAATAACACAGCCTCAGAAACCACGGAAATTTGAGGATCAAAAATGCTCACGCGCCCGACTTCACAAGGCACTGAGTCTTTCCAGCTGTCGACTGCTGTTTTTCCCCAGCTTCTATTTGCATGAGGCATGTTACAAAGACCCGAATCTTGACCACTTACAGAAAGGCCTGTATCGCGCTAAATATGCCAAACTGTCCCGCTGCTAACGGGAAAAATCCGGATGTGACTGGTGTTGACAAGTATGTCTGCACGCGATCCGCGGCCTTTTTTGCGTCTGTACTGACGCCCGTTCGCCATACCCAGCCATTGTTTGCTTATAGACTCAAGTAAAAAAAAAAAAAAAAAAAAAAAAAAAACGGCCAATGTTTGCTTATAGACTCACGACTGAAGAATGTTTACCTATAGACTCAGGTACATAAAAAAACATATTTCAAAATGAAATAACCGAAGGATGTGTGATAATATTGACCAACCCAACCAAACCTCACCCTTTCGTCTTTGTGTCAAACTAATCTCAATCTGTGCACTATTTTTTTTCCCCTGTAAAATCGCAGATTAGCGAATTTTTTCCTGTTTTCAAGTTTCCCCATTCTGCTTGAACTTATATTTACTCAGCATCGTTTAGTCTGCCACAAGGCCATTTCTAAATGAGTTTCGATTTAGTAGCTAGTTGTCTTACTATATTAAACTTAATAAATACCAAAAAAGCGCCAGAAATGTAGCATAGATCAACTAGACAACAAAACAATTTTTTTTCTTATGGTTTGATGTGCAAGATTCATTATCATTAGTTCTATAAACAGGTGTGGTCATGGGGTTGCTTCACAACTGATCACACGACTAGCTCTCTTTTTATGCCTCAGTAACGTGTCTTGAGCAAAGTAGACCTGATAGAGCTCACCTCTCTCTAGGTCAGATGATATTTTTTCCGACTTGGTTTTGAATATGTGATCGTGGATTCCATTGGGGAAATCCTCTGCTCTGACCGTTGATGAAGACCTCCAATCAGCGATGCCGTATCAACAATGCCCTGACTATACTGCCAGTTGTTCAGTGCCATGTGCAGCTTTCACCTGCAGCTGGTCGATATTCACTGTAGTTAGTGTCGCTCGGCTAAACTACTCACTAGGGAGAACCTTGGAGCCACTACATCTTTTTTTCTCATTATTATCATTAATATTATTTCTCTATTTCAGTCTTTTTTCAGAGAACTTAATACATGGTAATTAATGCACAGATGGTAGGCCGCGACCAGTAGTATCATGCAAGTTTCCGCTAATTTTCAGTGTTCATCACTTCCGGACTATTATTACCGTTCCTAAGAAACATTTTTTTCTGTTACAATGCCAGTTTTTTTTAGTTTTTGTCTTTGTTCTCTCAGTCACCGTACCAAATTCACCCATGACAATTATTATTATTATCATTATCATTATTTTTATTTTCTTTGATATCTGGCGTTTACACATTTCTTTCCGGGTCCCGCTCAGGGACCTAAGGTTAGAAATGGCATCACGACACTTTCCACTGCAAAGAAAAAAAAATTTAAAAAAATAATAATTATATAGATAAAGCCCTTCGTAAAGTGTGGGCTGTACTTATCAGAACAATTTTTTGTATCTCTTTGAAGCATGGACGTCCAGGGATCCATTCAATCAGCCTACTGGAATCTTTTCCAACCAGTCCAAGGGCTCCAACTGCAACAGGGATTGTTGATGTTCCCATGTGCCACATTTTTAGATATTATTATTATTATTATTATTATTATTATTATTATTGTTATTGTTATTATTATTAAACTGTTTAAATGATAAATTAAAGAAATGATACATAATAAAAAATAAATAATATTTACAGAAAATAAATACTAGAAAATTCTCGTCAAATAAGACCAATTATTATTATTATTATTATTATTATTATTATTGTCCTTCTTCGCCATCTTCTTCTTGCCTACCTTCGTCTTCCCCTTTTACATCTCCTTTTTCTTCTCACTATTATTATTATTATTATTACCGTTGTTAAAACAATTGTTTAAATGTTAAATAATCTAAAATAATCGATTATAAATTGTAGAAATAAAAAATACAACAAAATAAACCTTAGGATTGGAGACGCTTCCTCTATAAATGTTAAAGTACGTCCTCTTTTTAAAATTGATGAAAGATTAATTGTAATCGCAGAAGAAGATGAAGGAGAAGAAGGAGAAGAAGAAGAAGAAGAAGAAGAAGAAGAAGAAGAAGAAGAAGAAGAAGAAGAAGAAGAAGAAGAAGAAGAAGAAGAAGAAGAACAACAACAACAACAACAACAACAACAACAAGAACAAGAACAAGAACAAGAACAAGAAGAAGAACAAGAAGAACAAGAAGAATCAGCTATTGCGCCACGGACTGAATGGCTGATTCTTTTTCTTCATTTCTTTCTTCTGAAAGCAGCAGTCTGTCTCCAATTTATGAGCAAAATTACTTCCATCATTAGAAGATTTTCTGGCTGAAAAACAAGGTCATGTAATCGGTAAGCAAAGCAGACGAACGTATTGCCAAATTCTGAGGTCAGGTTAGCGAGAGAACAGGAACCAGGAGGAGGGCGAGGAAGAGGCGGTTATCTCTCTCCCAACCCACAACGCATGCCGCGTCCGAGAGTTTTGGACTTGGATCGTTATTCAATGTCCAAATAAAGTTGCCAACCAAACATTGGCGATTGGGTCGATAGAAAAGCAAAGGGTGGTGGGATGGCATCGTATTTATTTGGTAGGTTGTTAAGTTCATTGGGGGTGGATGGTTGTTGGTGAATTGATTGGATTGTTTTTAGAAGGAACATGAAACTAGAGGAAAAAATTAGAGAAGAGGAGGAAAACTCGAGATGATTATGAGAGGTTGAAGAGGAGAGCAATTCAGGAAAGAATAGGACGAGGAATTTAAAAAAAAAGGAAAGAAACAGCTGGAGCAGGAGCGGGAGCAGGAGGAGGCGAAGGCTGGACCTAAAAGACAAATGATAAAAGAGGGTAAGAAACGGATGCAAGAAGAAACAAAGAAGAAAACAGGAAAAGCGTAAAATTAAGAATTTAATGAAACTATGATAATAACGAGTGAAAAAGACCTGAAAAGAAAATGCGGAAGAAAAATGTTGAAGAATTCAGAGAAAAAGAGAAAGTAGGAGAGGAAGGAAAAAAAGAAGTAGAAAAGAAAAACTGAAAATAATCGGAAATCATGCATGAAAACTGAAAATAAATACTAAAAATTTGAAAGAAAGAATACATGATAGTGAAAGAAAGAAAAAAGAAAGAATGCGTGAAAGTGAACGAAAGAAAGAAAGAATACATGACAGTAAAAGAAAGAAAAAAGAAAGAAAGAAAAAGAAAACATGACGGTAAAAGAAAGAAAGAAAGAAAGAATACATGATAGTAAAAGAAAAAAAGAAAGAAAGAAAGAAAAATAATACATGCCAGTAAAAGAAAGAAAGAAAGAATACATGATAGTAAAAGAAAGAAAGAAAAAAAGAAAGAAAGAATACATGATAGTCGGAGAAAGAAAAAGGGCAAAAAAGATAGATACAGACAAAAGCAAATCAAAGAAAGAAAAAGATTGTTTGATATAGTTTTTACGGCTTATCAACCTTTTGCAGGTTATTTAAAGCCAGAAAATAGTTTAGGCTGTAAGATGTTCTGACGATAATAATGAATTAGAGATAGCACACATGAGAATGGGAGAAAGAAAAAGAAAGAAAGAAAGAAAAGCAAAGAAAGAAAGAAGCATGGGGATTATGAAAAGACAAGAATGAAGATGAAGCAGAAGAAATAAAGAAGAAATCATGAAGAAGATATGAAGAAGACACGAAATAAGTGATAAAAAAAGAAATAAAGAAATTGGAAAGAAAATTTCCAAGAAGACATGAAGATAAAAAGGAAAGAATGCAGAAGGAATAAAAGAAAAAAAAGAAAATGAAAATATTTACGGAAGATAGTGAAAAAGGCTGATGAGAAAAATGGAAGGAAAAAATAAAGACAGATTAAGACAAGGAAAAAGCGTTTTAAATTTCCCAAATTTTCTTTCCTCGTTTTCCGTCCCCAAAATTTCAGCTGTCGCTTTCTGATTGCTAGAAACCGTTTCTTCGTAGAACCCATTCGTAGAACTACTCCATTTCTCGCATGTTCTTTTCTTGGCATTCCCAACGTTGATCGGAATGAACACATCTCACTCGCCTCAAGGCCCCTTCCGATTTGTCATTAAATTATTAAGCTTTCATTGTCACGAAGAAGACAAAAAGAAGTCGAGTATTTTTTTCTTCCTATCTAATGTTATTTTCTATCCCGTAGATTGGTTTCCGAAAAGTATCTTCCGCAATTCGAATTTTTTCCCACCTTCGGTTGCTTATTAGATAAGTGAATTAAGGCCATCATTTCATTTTAAACTCCCCGGTACGTAACATTAGGGAAATCATTTGGAGGAAAACATTGCACTTCGGTTCTTCCAAGTGATATAGTCTTACCTACATTACAGGAACAGAAAGATAGATGGAAATTTAATAATCAATCAAGTGAAATATATATAAAATAATATCTCCTATCTCCGGGGTGGAGATATTTCCAACACAGCCATCCGAAGCCTAAAATATTATGTACACAATATTTTCTTTATACATAATACCTCAGATGAAGACCAATTCATAGATTAGACACAATAATATATTAACACACACACACACACACATATATATATATATCGACGATTGCATTTGGCATGAAACAGACTGTCGTCTCTGGGTATTGACTTAAATGTTCACTTTTATATTTACATACGCTCTATCCCTGATATTGAGCACTTTAATCTATAAATATAGCATAAATTAAAACTATATATATATATATATATATATATATATATATATATATATATATATATAGAAAGAGAGAGATAATAACAGTTCAATCGAATTATCAGCGACCGACTTCTATATTTATCGGACTCTCTGACTCTAATGAGCTGTGTTCCGCGAAACTTTGAAGTCGTTCGAGAGATAAATCAATTTAACTGCTATCAATTTATTTTAAATTCTAGTAAGTTTACGTATTTCAAGAAATTTTATTGTTTTTCATTATCATTACTTATATATTACTTACACACACATATATGCGTGTGTATACATATGTCATTCGTAGAAAGTACTGTTTCGCCGGAGTGCTCCAATTCATTTTATTGAAGAGCTTTCTGAAAAAGAAATATTGAATTATTAGGTAATGTCGGTTCTCCTATATGTCAGTGAATGCCAGAAAATCTCATCAAAGATGAAGAGACGTGAAGGAACGGAAATGTGGTTCTACAGAAGGATGTTGGGAATACCATGGACTGAACATGTGAGCAACGACGAAGTATTAGAAGAAAGGGAAGCAAAAAGGACACTTATAATTTGCAACAGAAAGAAAGAGTTTTAATATCTAGGCTAAATAATGAGGAAAGGGGCTTAGAAAAATAGACACTCACAGGATATATTGAAGGCAAGTTATACAGAAGAAAACAGCGAATAACCTACTGAACGAACCTGTGTAAATGGTTGGTAGGAAAGAGATTAGGTGAGATAGATAAAAACTTTACGAAGAGCAAGAAAGGCCAGGAAATCGGTGAGAGCCATGATCGTTCACATCCTGAAAGGACTTGGTATATAGAGAAGAAGAAGAAGAAGAAGAAGAAGAAGAAGAAGAAGAAGAAGAAGAAGAAGAAGGAGGAGAAGAAGAAGAAGAAGAAGAAGAAGAAGAAGAAGAAGAAGAAGAAGAAGAAGAAGAAGGAGAAGAAGAAGAAGAAGAAGAAGAAGAAGAAGAAGAAGAAGAAGAAGAAGAAGAAGAAGGAGGAGAAGAAGAAGAAGAAGAAGAAGAAAAGAAGAAGGAGGAGGAGGAGGAGAAGAAGAAGAAGGAGGAGAAGAAGAAGAAGAAGAAGAAGGAGGAGGAGGAGGAGGAGAAGAAGAAGAAGAAGAAGAAGAAGAAGAAGAAGAAGAAGAAGAAGAGCTATTCAGACAAATGTAGTGTTGATTCTGATGAACACAAAATTTATAAATGCTCTATCCTACGTTGAGTACCCGTTCTCAATGAATACAGCGAATTTTAAACAAGATAGATAGAGAGATAGTCACACATCATGAAATGGACAAAGTCCGACAATTATTTTTTAAGGTATTTTTATGTTTATACATTCTTTTTATAGATACAAAAATTTAAGTAAATGCTCTGTTTATAATAAACAGTATTAACAACATTTACCGGCCTGAATGTTCGAAATATTGTCATAGAAAAATTTACTTAAATATTTGTCTCTATAAAAAGAATGTATAATCATAAAAATGTCTTTAAAAATAGATAGATAGATAGATAGATAGAATGATAGATAGAAAGATAGATAGATAGATAGATAGATAGATAATGACGAGAATAAGATAGATAGATAGATACATACATACATAGATAATGACGAGAATGAGATAGATATGAACCGTCTGAGATAGAATGACGAGAATAAGATAGATAGATAGATAGAATGATAGATAGAAAGATAGATAGATAGATAGATAGATAGATAATGACGAGAATAAGATAGATAGATAGATACATACATACATAGATAATGACGAGAATGAGATAGATATGAACCGTCTGAGATAGAATGACGAGAATAAGATAGATAGATAGATAGAATGATAGATAGAAAGATAGATAGATAGATAGATAGATAGATAATGACGAGAATAAGATAGATAGATAGATACATACATACATAGATAATGACGAGAATGAGATAGATATGAACCGTCTGAGATAGAATGACGAGAATAAGATAGATAGATAGATAGAATGATAGATAGAAAGATAGATAGATAGATAGATAGATAGATAATGACGAGAATAAGATAGATAGATAGATACATACATACATAGATAATGACGAGAATGAGATAGATATGAACCGTCTGAGATAGAATGACGAGAATAAGATAGATAGATAGAATGATAGATAGAAAGATAGATAGATAGATAGATAGATAGATAATGACGAGAATAAGATAGATAGATAGATACATACATACATAGATAATGACGAGAATGAGATAGATATGAACCGTCTGAGATAGAATGACGAGAATAAGATAGATAGATAGATAGAATGATAGATAGAAAGATAGATAGATAGATAGATAGATAGATAATGACGAGAATAAGATAGATAGATAGATACATACATACATAGATAATGACGAGAATGAGATAGATATGAACCGTCTGAGATAGAATGACGAGAATAAGATAGATAGATAGATAGAATGATAGATAGAAAGATAGATAGATAGATAGATAGATAGATAATGACGAGAATAAGATAGATAGATAGATACATACATACATAGATAATGACGAGAATGAGATAGATATGAACCGTCTGAGATAGAATGACGAGAATAAGATAGATAGATAGATAGAATGATAGATAGAAAGATAGATAGATAGATAGATAGATAGATAATGACGAGAATAAGATAGATAGATAGATACATACATACATAGATAATGACGAGAATGAGATAGATATGAACCGTCTGAGATAGAATGACGAGAATAAGATAGATAGATAGATAGAATGATAGATAGAAAGATAGATAGATAGATAGATAGATAGATAATGACGAGAATAAGATAGATAGATAGATACATACATACATAGATAATGACGAGAATGAGATAGATATGAACCGTCTGAGATAGAATGACGAGAATAAGATAGATAGATAGATAGAATGATAGATAGAAAGATAGATAGATAGATAGATAGATAGATAATGACGAGAATAAGATAGATAGATAGATACATACATACATAGATAATGACGAGAATGAGATAGATATGAACCGTCTGAGATAGAATGACGAGAATAAGATAGATAGATAGATAGATAGATAGATAGATAGATAGATAGATAGATAGATAGATAGATATTAATAGTTTGAGATAGATCTCTGAAGAGTAATAAGTTCTAAAAGTGTCCGCGCACAGGCGCGTGTTTACTTGAATTCAGCTGACTAAACTCATCCTCGTATTTTTCCGAGCGAATTTTCCTGTGCAGACAATGTATTTCCATCCGGTGGACAAAATGCTCCACATTCTTTTCGCACACACACACACAATCACACACACATACGCACACACACACGTTTTGCCTCACGAAGTCCTTCCTCTTTTTATCCATGTTAATGACCCCCAATTTTGGCAGCTGTTGTTCACGCCCAGTAGCTGTTATTGCTCTTTGCAGTATTGATGGGGGTTTCCTTCCTAAACTTTTATTTATTTTACAAGAAAAGAATATACGTTAATACTTTTTATAAATAGAAAAAGAAGTTTGTATTGTACACCAAATACCATTGTATGCAAATAAATATTGTATTAATTTCTATGTATAAAAATCAAGTGCCATTTTTTCAGGATTTGTAAAACCATTTAAAATCCAATATATTTGATTTGTTTTTTATATCTTATAAAACTTTTTCGGGTTATTTAAAGCCAGAAAATAGTTTTGCAGTCGTAGGAAGTCTTGCTTTACTAACGCAACTATCTCGATGCTCACTAAGCTCTCTATACCTGTAGCCTTATGTCAGACTATACAAAGGAGATGGCTTATTTATAAACTTTTTCTTGTGTTGACTCTTTTATATTTGTTACTGATGAATAAATGGAGAATTGGTTGGGGATGTTTGATTTCATTTCCTCTTGTGACCCCGACACTTTATCTCTCAAACGCTAAGGAGATTAAAGGTCTTAAGAAGTTCCTTGGCTTTGGAGAGTCTAGCAAAAGAAATCCGATCTTCTTGCTAATCTCCGACAAGAGACGTATTATTCACCTGACGACTAGAACAAAGCATTTTGTATCCAGGTGCAAAAAAAAACAAAAACAAAAAAACAAAAAAACAAAACGCCGGTTACCCGAAAAATAATCGTGTCAATCAAATAACCTGTGACTGGTTTTAAAAAAATAATTACGGAACTCGTAAAACAGATATATATATATATAAACCCATGTACCAGAACA
This sequence comes from Acanthosepion esculentum, assembly GCA_964036315.1. NCBI lineage: Eukaryota > Metazoa > Mollusca > Cephalopoda > Sepiida > Sepiidae > Acanthosepion > Acanthosepion esculentum. Next base: position 62,658,746 of record OZ038510.1, read on the forward strand.
AATCTTTAAAGTTCTAATGATAAGTCAGAAATAGTCTTATATATGTTTATTGATCTCTTTCAAGACTTTCCTAGGCGTGTAACAACATATTTTCCCGCTACTACCAGTAATTTACTTCTACGTCAATTATTGTGCTATACCAGTGACGAGATATTTTTCACGATGACAGGGAAAAAAAACAGGCCGAAATTGATTATGCAATTCCGAAAAGCACAATCTTATATGAACTAATTAAGCATGAAACAGACTGTCATCGCTGGGTGTTGACCTCAGTATCCATTTTTATATTTACATTTCCTCTATCCCTAATATTGAGTACTTTACCTCATAAATATAGCATACCTGAAAACTATATTTTATCATATATATATATATATATATATATATATATATATATATATATATATATATATATATATATATACACTACAGTTCAAACTTTTGAGGTGACACCTGATAATCTTTTTAAATTAGCCCCAAAAATTAAGATCTTTTTCTTTCTTTTTATGTGCCCTGTCCTTTCAGGACGTAGGCGATCATGGCTCTCCACCTTCCTCTACCGCTTGCAGCTCTCCACAAGTTCCTTCCCTCTGCTTCCTCCCCCAGATCACGTTCTGTCATCCACTTGCTTAAGCCCGCTAGGTATGTCACTCGTTATTTTCCTTTGTCCCTCTTTCCCTCTATTCGACCCGTGAGTATCAGATTCTCCAGGCCCACTTTCCTCATTATGTGTCCCAGAAACTTCAGCTGCCTCTTTCTGATATTAAGTATAAGCCTCCTCCTTGTTGGCATCCTCTCTAAGACCTCATCGTTGCTCACACGCTTGGTCCATGATATCCGTAGCATTCTTCTGTAGAACCACATCTCCGTCGCCTCGAGTCTCTTCTTCATCTTTGAGGAAATCGTCCAACATTTGCAGTCGTAAAGAAAGACAGATGTCACAGCTCAGTATTCATTTCTTACCAAAGATATCCTCCTGTCTCGCAATACTTTGCCCAGCTTTTGGAATGCGTCCATGGCCATTCCAATACATCTCCGGATCTCAGAGTCGCACTTACGGTCCTCAGTCAGAACGCTTCCCAGATATTTAAACTTCCGCGTCTGCTTGATTCTAGTGTTCCCGACCTGCAAATCACATTTCGGGCTCATCCTTTTACTGATGACCATGCCTTCTGCCTTCTTGTAGTTTATGCTTAGTCCCTTCTTCTCACTCTCCGTCGCCACGAGTCTCTTCTTCATCTTTGAGGAAATCGTCCAACCTTCGTAAAGAAGGACAGATGTCACTTAACAGCTCAATACTCTTTTCTTTGTAACCAAAGAAATTCTCCCGTCTCGCAATACTCTGCCCAGATTTTGGAATGCGTCCTTGGCCATCCCAATACGTCTCCGGATCTCAGAGTCGCACTTACCGTCCTCTGTCAAAACGCTTCCCAGATATTTAAACTTCCGCCTCTGCTTGATTCAAGTCTTCCCGACCTGCAAATCGCATTTCGGGCTCATCCTTTTACTGATGACCATACATTCTGCCTTCTTGTAGTTTAAGCTTAGTCACTTCTTCTCAATGAGTTTATTAAAAATTTTATTATGATAAAAAGCAAAAAAAAAAAAAGCATTTTATGATTAAATTTTGCTCTCGTCAAAACATCCTCCTTTAGCCTTGATTGCTGCAGAAGAATTTTTTAGCATTAGTTGCAAATATTTCTCAAAGTATAAATTTGATAATTGATTCCATTCTTTTTTCAATGATTCTAAGAGCACTTTTTTCATTTTCTCTTCTTTCAAGTTCATCCCATCCTAATTCTGGGGTTGGCTTCAAACTTTTGAACTGTAGTGTGTATATATATGTGTATGTGTCGGTGTGTGTAAGGATACAGATAGAAATAGAAATATGTGTAGAAAAACTATATGAATAAACAGAAAACTATTCTTTAAGGAAGCTTTTAGTCTGAAGGCAATTTATGAGAAGTTTTAGATTTAAAAATTTAGAAAAACTTTATATTTTTTTACTTCAGTTTATAAATATATGTTGCAAGATAAAATCCTTATATTGGCCTTGATAACGTCCATTAGAGGACAAAACGCGCCGATAAAGTATAGTTTCTCCTTTTGTCTTTATTCTTTCATACCAAGTAAGGCAATAAAACCACTAAGACGTAAGGGGTTATTGAGAGTGAAAGAATATGAGAAAAAAGCGCTATTATATAACAATAAAAGAAACATATAGCAATAAAAGAAAAGAATGAAGAGGACAGAAGATAATAATTGACATTTAAATTTTTGAAGATCAGACTTGACTGGAAAGCAAGTAGCCGGAAGTGAGTTCCATAAACGACAACTGCGAGATAGGAAAATGTTAGCATAAAACGTACGGTTACATCTAGCCAAATCAACAATAAAACGATGAGACCTTGCCGCCAACCTAGTACTGCGTTTAAATTCATAACATCTAGGTACCATAGAGCAAAGTTCATTCGAAATATTACCATGAATGTATTTATACAAAAGGAACAAGGAAGGTACGTTACAGCGGTTGGGAAGGGACTGAAGCCGAGATGCCAGGTCAAGATCAATATCATTGCAGATTCTTTGTATTTTGTCAAGAACCTCTAAATACCTACTCGAGATAGCAACAAAACCTACTAAGCCTGACAGCAACAATCAATGCATGGATGAATGGTAAACTTATAAATGTGTAAGCTAGATTCCAGGGAGAAATACTGACTAGCACGACACAGGGAACCAGCTTTCCTAGTAGCGGAAAACGTTAGCTCGAGAAGTCGCAAGGAATCATTAGCCTGGATGTTAGCATCAGCCATGCTGATTTATGGCAAAAAAGGGCTCTCTCAAACGATTAATCCTGCGATAGTCAACTCGGAATTGGCGTATTCCGCCCATGATATCTTAACTACAACTGCGCCACACTGCGTGCTACATACATTCACGAAGTCAGGAGGGTACTGGGTGACATGTTGTTTAGATAATCAATAGCCGCATATTACCCAATAAAGAGAAGCAGAGAGAGAGAGAGAGAGAGATTCAACAGACAGACAGAGATAGCGATAAAAGAGACAATAAAAGATAGCTAGCTAGCTAGATAGATAGATAATTTCCATAAATAGATAGATAATTTCCAAAAATAGATATAGATAGATAGATATTTCTTGGACATAGATAGATAGATAGATAGATAGATAGATAGATAGATATTCCCTGAACGTAGATAGATAGATAATTTCTATAAATAGATATAGATAGATAGATATTTCCTGAAAATAGATAGATAGATAAATAGATAGATAGAAGATTTCCATAAATAGATAATTCCCCCCATACATACATATATATATATATATATATATATATATATATATATATATATATATATATATATATATATATATATATTAGATAGATAGATAGATAGATAGATAGATAGATAGATAGATAGATAGATAGATAGGAATAGGCTGAGATAGAGTCACCTCGGAATTGGCGTCTTCCTCCCACGATATCTGAACTACAGCTGCGCCGCACTGCGTGCTGCACACATTCACTGGGTCAGGAGAATAGTGGGTGGGAGCAAAAGAAATAAATTATCAACTAGGAATCGTGTGTACTTTAAAAAAATTGGCGTAATATAGAGTTAAAAGAGAGCAATTCTGTTTAGAGTCGTTAGTTATTTCTATATTGGCTTAGAAAGTAAGGAGTTTGGGAATGCTTAAACGTCACATACAACACTCCAACAGCCACACTACAGTCTAAACAGTTTTAGATTATTCTTAACCAAGAACGAGATAACCAATAAGAACTAGTCGATATCCTTAGATATGAGCAGTGGAGCGAGAACAGTCTACGCCCGTTGCTTAAATAAAGTGTTCAGTTAAGAATTCCATGTAGATTACCGTGGGGTGGGGATATACAATCTAGGAAAGTGTCTATGAAGAACAGCCGAAACGTTATGATAACAACAACAAAGATGGAGGCAAATATTCAAAAATGAGGACAAGAGTTCGAATATAAATCGTGTAAATAATTATAACTCACCCATCCCCAAAAGTCAGAAAAGAAAGAAATATTTTGTAATTCTTTTTTATTTAATTATTCTAAATTCAGTAACGAAGACATTGATAACAGCCTGGGACACAAAAGATGTTTTGCTTTGTTTTGTTTTGTTTTGTTTTGTTTTACGGTATATCAACCACAATGGGTTATTTAATACTGACAAGATTTTTATTGCTGGTAATATTTTTTCTAAAAATGTATTGCTGTTAAGACCCTTTTCCTCAAAAATGCATTGCTGGCAATATTTTTTCCTTCGAAAAATTTATTGTTAATACTAAAACCTATTTTTACACTTTCATAGTGTTTTAACTCCAGTTTAGGGTTTTAACTATTTGCCCATACCTGGGACCCTAACAGGTGCTACCACCCTGGGTCAGTGTGGACCTGGGAACACCAGCAATTAAGAGGTGGTTCTACGCTCCTCAAAACCTCCTAATCAGAGGCCTTGCTGTCGGATGTAGTTTATCGTCTTACCCAGGACGCCTTCTTGGGGGAGGTATTATCCCTCTGCAGAGGTGCAGTCGGCGTATTCCGAAGCCCCAGTCGACAGGATGAGTTGTTTTTCCCTGTAGACTTCATGGCACATAATCAGACACTGTGAACAGCACCAGACAAAGAAACGGAAGCTGTTCGTCGAAAGAGTTTCGGGACGTTGCATTATCTTGTTGTACGACACATGACCAACTTGATAAAAGTGTGACGACGGAAATATAGTTGGCTTGTTTTGACACATCTGTCGTATAGTCTTGACATAGCTTCTTCAGTTGGTCAACTGTTTCAAGCCCTCAAAAGATATTTATCCAGGAAGCGATTCCAGACACGTGAGGTTGTCTTTACAAGGAGAAACGATAACTTAAATCGCTGTTTTAGGGAGGGTGTTTTTGCGCTTGTGTACCGATAGCGTAAATCGAATTTATATCATCTATTACATACTGAACTAAATCGGACATCTGTCAGCCGTTAAGGTTATCTTTGACTAGGACAAATATCTATCATTTTGTCTGGTATAAATCGGATTTGATACTCACAGGATATATTGATGGCAAAAGAAACAGAGGAAAGCGTATGGTTAGCAGAACAAAGATTAGGAGATATAGCACAATGTCAATTTTCACTCGGAGCTACAAAGGTTTCGTGATGTCAACTAACACTCGTTGCCACTGTTGTAATGCCAACGAATACTCGTTGTCATTTCTGTCTTGCTCGATGTAGTAGAGGTTTCATAATCGCAGATACAACTATAGCACGCCGTTGAACAATACTGGTGTCAGACGCCTTCGAATAGTATTTGCACTAATAGTACTTACCCGGTAATACTCGCTTGAATAGTCCACCTTATAGTGATCCGAATAGAGAAATAGTACAGGGAATAAAATAGAGAATAGAGGTCCGTATAGTAATACAGCATAGACTAAAACTGGAGATCAGTCTAGACATCACGTGACTTCCTATATATGCGTTTCCTCTATGGTCAGGTGATCTACTTTATTCAATTATGGGATCGCCTGTGTTTGCTCACTGGCGATCTATGTTCAAACTCAAGTTTCGGCGGCGATAATTTATTCCTAAAAGGAAAGGAAACTGTGGAGAGTCGTGGTCACTCACGTCCTGAAAAAGAAGAAATTGAACACATGTCACCTTTTCATTCTACTCAAAACTAGGCCCAGGTCTAACATTTTTTACTCTTGTTTAAATTGGGCCTGTTTCTATCTTTTAACTCTGGCTTAAAGCGGATCTTTGTTGTTTTTTAAACTCTGGCATAACCGAGCAGACTTCTACCTTTTTGACCTTCAGGTGTAAACCGGACGTAAGTGACCTTTTCACACGACTCTAAACCGGATCTAACATTTTTACTCTCGTGTAAACTGGACCTGTGTCTACCTATCTAAAAATTAATTGTAATTTTTACCCTATAAAATTATATATTCGACATTAAATGTACCAACAAGGGGTGACATATTGTTTAGCTAACCAACGGCCGTATACTACAGCGAGAGAAAGAGAGAGAGAGAGATTCAGCAAACAGAGATAGCGATAAAAGAGACAATAAAGTCTAGCTAGCTAGATAGATAGATAAACAGATAGATAATTTACAAAAATCAAAAGATAGCTTATTCCCAAATTCTCGCTTGACAAGGAAGCGGGTCCTGGCACCTTAACCCTACATAACTTAAAATATTATGTTAGGGGTCTCAGCTCTCGCTTTTGAAACATGAGAACTCTTATGTAGCGAAGGAATCATATTTTTAAAAGCAAAAAATATTATAATATATATATATTTATATATATATATATATAGAGAGAGAGAGAGATAGATAATTTCCTAAAAATACGTAGATAATTTCACAAAATAGATAATTCCACCCCAATATATATATATATATATATATATATATATATATATATATATATATATATAGATAGATAGATAGATAGATAGATAGATAATTTCCTAAAAATACGCAGATAATTTCCCAAAATAGATAATTCCACACCAATATATATATATATATATATATATATATATATATATATATATATATATATATATATATATATAGATAGATAGATAGATAGATAGATAGATAGATAATTTACAAAAGTAAATAATTCTGCCCCAATATATGTATATATATATATATATATATATATATATACAGAGAGAGAGAGAGAGAGAGAGAGAGATAATTTCCTAAAAATACGTAGATAATTTCCCAAAATAGATAATTCCACCCTAATATATATATATATATAGATAGATAGATAATTTATAAAAGTAAATAATTCTGCCCCAATATATATATATATATATATAGAGAGAGAGAGAGAGATAGATAGATAGATAGATAGATAGATAGATAGATAAATAGATAGATAATTTCCAAAAATAGAGAGATAATTCCCTCAATATATATATATATATATATATATATATATATATATATATATAAAAAGAGAGAGAGAGAGAGAGGGAGAGAGAGATAGATAGATAGATAGATAGATAGATAGATAGATAGATAGATAGATAGAAACCTTTAGATGATCAATGTCGTGGCCTAGCTTCACCAAATCAATTTTCTATGACGTTCTCACATTAGTTGCAGGCGATAAGCTAATATCGCTCAGGCTTCAATGTTTTAAAATGTAGAGCCACTTGAGGACACACCATATATGGAAGTTTAATAGACTCGCATTTTTTACTTATTCATTTTTTTATCATCCAGGAAATTATTTAAAACTTTGCATTATGTGTGTCAGTTCGCGCAACGGAGCGTGAAACAATATTGAAGTCATCAATTGTTTATAATCATATATTGATTCATTTTGTCATTGAATAGTGTGACTAATTGCAACGAACCGGCCAGGTGACAAGCGATGAACGTGTCTGATCCAATTTAATATTCTATATTAGAATTGAAGAGATGATTCTCAGTCCCTCACACACACTCTGTCTGAGTGTAAATAATAAAGTTAGAAGAAAAAATATGTTGAAACGTTAAAAAAAATCGGATAATTATTTTAATAATAGAATTAATAATTATTCAACTTTTCGGAATTTTTTAAGAAAAAATAAAATTCTTCCTTTTTTTACTTTTTTTAATATTTTAGGTTTGTCCTTAAATCGAAATATAAACGCACTCAAATGTACATACACCCATGTGCAAAGTTTCCTTGCTTTCACCATACGGTCATATTTAGACCCACTGGAGTGACCGGGTGTAATCGATTTCTATTTTTTTCCTCAGATTAGGTCACTTGCAGTGGTGTGCAGTGATAGGAATCTATTTTTGTTAGGCCTTTTAAAATATTGCGACATCCGTAATTGTATCAGATTTTTATCACGCGCAGACACTATTGTCTCGTCTGTCGATTAGTTGTCCTACAGTCATTGCCCGCAATGGGCGTTACTCCAAGGAAGCGTACGAAAATTGTAACGCTGCACGAACACATTGGCAAGCCTTCCCAGTGAGTAAATCAAAGTACTATAGATGAAACTCTCCTGATTTAGATCCAATCGAGAATCTGTGGTCAATCTGCAAGGAAAGACTTCAAGGAATCGACATACGAAGTACTAACACGTGCACTTGGTCATGCATCATTGGAATAATACAAAAAAGTAAATAATAATGGCATTATTCTTCTTTTTTTTTTTCAATTAATTTGCACAAGGGTGTATATATACAATTTGAATGAAATGAAAATGGCCATCTGTGGCGCGTGTAATATAGTTTGATTTGTTAGGTTTAACAGCATATTAACTCTTTATGCCTCATTTAATGCTGAAATTTTATTTTCTTGTGAGTCTTGGTAATACATTAGTATGCCAAAAATATATTAATGTGCGTTGTGGAGTAATGGACATCGGCTCGAAATGAGAACTCGGAGAGCGGCGTTCGAATCCCTGTCGAGTTCGTTAGATTCACTTTAGGAAATGTATGAATCCATCTCTTGTCCACACTATGGGTTGACTAGCAGGACAGACTGGGTTATTTAGCCTTACTTAGTAACCAGTCTACCGCGGAAAGAAATGGCAACTAACTGCAGGAAAAAACTTCTGCCTCGTCAGTCATATATCGAAAGATTCATTATCACCCAAGCGTTTATCAGATATAGCACTTAACTGGTAAGCTCTTTTTTTTTTCGATAATGTATTGGTGGTTATTTATTTATTTATTTTTTATATTGAAAATATATTGCCGGTAATCTTTTAAAATGATTTTTAAAATTTTCATGTTTTGACCCTAGTTTGGATGTTAACTATTTGCCCGTAGCAGGAACCCTTGGTTAGGGTGGACCTGGTAAGAACAGAAATTAAGAGGTGGTTCCAAGCTCCTCAAAACTTCCCGAACAGCAGCCTTACCGCCGGATATAGTTTATCGCCACGACAAAGACGATGTAATATAGTAACAACTCCAAGTAGATGCTTCGTTCAGCCATTTAACCTTCATCACTCTGTATGTGACTTCATTTGCTGTACAAAAAGTTTATCCTGCCAACAGTGTGTTTGAATTTCATAGTTAACTTTATCATATCCTGCTATGGCAACAGAAAACAACTTTGAGTGAAATTAAAGTGCTAAAGGTTAAGTGTCATACGTGATACACTCTAGGTCTCTTTTGAGTCATGACAGGCTAGTCGGAAGCTTTTCCGCAGTAGGTTGCCATTTCTTTCTACGGTAGACTTGTAGAACCCAGTCCTACTATAGAGAATCCTACTATTTACCCATAGAGTTGGATTCATACCTTTACCAAGGATATTACGGGAATGTAATGAATTCGACTGGAATTAGAACTTGGCCCTCCGTTTCCTCAATCCGAACGGCAATCCATTAATCTACCGTGCCTCATAAATTGATGCTTCAGTCAGTTATGTGTCGTGCATGATACACACTTAGGCGATCATGTATCGTTTCGATACATGTATATTTCGATAGGCAAATTTATTTTCCCGCAGTAGGTAGACCAGTTGCCATCAAAGGCTATAGAATCCGGTCTGTACTGCTACTTACCCATAGAGGATTCATATTAGCACGTAAGTGAATATAATGGAATAGATTCATTTTAGGAAAGGTATGAATCCATCTCTTGTCTACACTATGGGTTGACTAGCAGGACAGACTGGGTTATTTAGCCTTACTTACTGGATTCATACCTTTACCAAGGATATTAAGGGAATGTAGTGAATCGACTGGAATTCGAACTCGGCTCTCCGATTCCTCAATCCCAGCCATTTCCCATTACTCCTCTATGCTTATAGATGCTTATGAGGCTTTAGTTGACTAATTCAACTTTATTACTGAAAAACGTTTATTTTATCATAATGGATGGTTACAAGTGAACGGGGAGATGTGATGTGCTTATTTCATTACCGCAGTGTGAGGGCTAAATTCTCTTTCAGTCTGGCAACACCCTTGGGTAACAGGAAAGAGTATCAACCGAAATACGTGGCCTTTTTTTGTTTGTTGTCGAATTAAAATATACATGCGCACACGCCAGCGTACATACGTACACAGTTTTAATGAAATGAAAATGGGCATCTGTGTGTTCGCTTTCACTCTGGCAACAACGCCTGTGTAACGGGAAAGAGTGTCAACATGGATGTGCGGCCCTTTGAAGTTATTTGTGTCCCCTGCATTTAAACTGAACATATGTTCTAATAAAATTCAGTCATAGGCAAACCGCGGCCATGATATGATATGACCATTTTATACACGTTGATCTTGCCTAGTAACCCAACTAGTTCTTTTCTTCAAGAATCTCTCAATTTGTAACTGATCACTCATTTAAAAAAAAAAAAAGTCTACTTCGACTATATATACTTCTAACGACACTTCCTAAACTCTGATTTTTCCCCCTCGATATAGTACATAGGCTCGCCTATCATCTGGATGACACCTCTCTCCAGTCTTTAGAACAGGCTGTTTATCCCTTGTTTAGGACTGGGTTTCCGGTTCCTTCCAAAGTCAACTTCAACTCTATACTTCTAACGTCTCCGCTTAAACACTGAAATTTTATTTACTATTTATTGTTTTAATTTTTGTCCTCAAGAGAAGTAAAAGTTTATCTTTTGTTTCCTGTTCAGGATTGGGTTTCCGGTTCCTTCTAAAGTCTACTTCTAACGTCTCCGCTTAAACTCTGAAATTTTATTTACTATTTATTGTTTTAATTTTTGACCTCAAGAGAAGTAAAAGTTTATCTTTTGTTTCCTGTTCAGGATTGGGTTTCCGGTTCCTTCTAAAGTCTACTTCTAACGTCTCCGCTTAAACTCTGAAATTTTATTTACTATTTATTGTTTTAATTTTTGACCTCAAGAGAAGTAAAAGTTTATCTTTTGTTTCCTGTTCAGGATTGGGTTTCCGGTTCCTTCTAAAGTCTACTTCTAACGTCTCCGCTTAAACACTGAAATTTTATTTACTATTTATTGTTTTAATTTTTGACCTCAAGAGAAGTAAAAGTTTATCTTTTGTTTCCTGTTCAGGATTGGGTTTCCGGTTCCTTCTAAAGTCTACTTCTAACGTCTCCGCTTAAACTCTGAAATTTTATTTACTATTTATTGTTTTAATTTTTGACCTCAAGAGAAGTAAAAGTTTATCTTTTGTTTCCTGTTCAGGATTGGGTTTCCGGTTCCTTCTAAAGTCTACTTCTAACGTCTCCGCTTAAACTCTGAAATTTTATTTACTATTTATTGTTTTAATTTTTGACCTCAAGAGAAGTAAAAGTTTATCTTTTGTTTCCTGTTCAGGATTGGGTTTCCGGTTCCTTCTAAAGTCTACTTCTAACGTCTCCGCTTAAACTCTGAAATTTTATTTACTATTTATTGTTTTAATTTTTGACCTCAAGAGAAGTAAAAGTTTATCTTTTGTTTCCTGTTCAGGATTGGGTTTCCGGTTCCTTCTAAAGTCTACTTCTAACGTCTCCGCTTAAACTCTGAAATTTTATTTACTATTTATTGTTTTAATTTTTGACCTCAAGAGAAGTAAAAGTTTATCTTTTGTTTCCTGTTCAGGATTGGGTTTCCGGTTCCTTCTAAAGTCTACTTCTAACGTCTCCGCTTAAACTCTGAAATTTTATTTACTATTTATTGTTTTAATTTTTGACCTCAAGAGAAGTAAAAGTTTATCTTTTGTTTCCTGTTCAGGATTGGGTTTCCGGTTCCTTCTAAAGTCTACTTCTAACGTCTCCGCTTAAACTCTGAAATTTTATTTACTATTTATTGTTTTAATTTTTGACCTCAAGAGAAGTAAAAGTTTATCTTTTGTTTCCTGTTCAGGATTGGGTTTCCGGTTCCTTCTAAAGTCTACTTCTAACGTCTCCGCTTAAACTCTGAAATTTTATTTACTATTTATTGTTTTAATTTTTGACCTCAAGAGAAGTAAAAGTTTATCTTTTGTTTCCTGTTCAGGATTGGGTTTCCGGTTCCTTCTAAAGTCTACTTCTAACGTCTCCGCTTAAACTCTGAAATTTTATTTACTATTTATTGTTTTAATTTTTGACCTCAAGAGAAGTAAAAGTTTATCTTTTGTTTCCTGTTCAGGATTGGGTTTCCGGTTCCTTCTAAAGTCTACTTCTAACGTCTCCGCTTGAACTCTGAAATTTTATTTACTATTTATTGTTTTAATTTTTGACCTCAAGAGAAGTAAAAGTTTATCTTTTGTTTCCTGTTCAGGATTGGGTTTCCGGTTCCTTCTAAAGTCTACTTCTAACGTCTCCGCTTAAACTCTGAAATTTTATTTACTATTTATTGTTTTAATTTTTGACCTCAAGAGAAGTAAAAGTTTATCTTTTGTTTCCTGTTCAGGATTGGGTTTCCGGTTCCTTCTAAAGTCTACTTCTAACGTCTCCGCTTGAACTCTGAAATTTTATACATAAAGACGTTAGTTAGATCCAGTGACAGGACCCAAAGAGTGTGAGTTCAATACCTGGCGGTGGAGAACTTGGAGAGGGTAATAAACAGGAGATAACAGATAACTGACATCCATTAGACATAGCACGTGGAACTAGAACAGTCTACCCCAGCGAGCGAAATAAAGGGTTCAGCTCGACATTCCAACCACCTGAAGAAGGCCGCAGCGTACAACGTCTGAAATTTTATTTACTATTTATTGTTTTAATTTTTGCCCTCAAGAGAAGTAGAGGTTTATCGTTTGATTCCTGTTCAGGATTGGGTTTTCCGGTTCCTTCTAAAGTCTACTTCAACTCTATATTACTAACATGCCCACCTAATCTCTGAGATTGTATTTATTATTTATTTTTCCTCGATAGGAGTAGATTCTCTTTCACCCTCAGTATCCCTTTGTGTCTTAGTAGCATTATTGCCTTGCTTTGGGTGAACTGATATGAAAAAATAAATACATCACAAACATCGACATGTGTTAATCACACTATCATCAATCATAGTATTATACCAAGATATTAATTTTTTTAATTATAGAAAAATCTTTTCTTCAAAGGAAAAAAAATCAACTGTTCCCCCATTTCTAAAGTATCGGCTTACGCATATAGTCTTCTGCATGGAAAACAGCTGCTCCGAAAAATTAACTTGGATCTTTTTAGTGGTGCGGCATAGATCCAAGGACTTGTGATGAGCCATAAATCATGTGGCCCACATGTATAAAAAGGTTTGCCCAGGACCAAGACCGGTTCAAGGGTCTCATGCTCCTCCCCAATCTATGATACGCCACCCCCACTCTAGTACATCTTAATTTTCATAAGGTACCGTATATACCCGCGGATAGGTCGCCCCACCGGATAGGTCGCACCCTTACTTTATGGCTTAATAATGGATGATTCACGATTGATAGAAGATAGGTCGCACCATTACACAGCCCTTTTTAAACGTAAGAATTATCAGATATCTACCTTCATTTCAAAACTTACAATTATTAATACACTTTTACCATTAAAAAACATTTCGTCAATCATCATGTAAACAAAAGGAAGTAACTGTTGTACCGGTATTTTTATATCAATTCGGAAAAAAAATAACTACAGAAAAAAATGTACAGTATTAACATTAGTCGGACTATTGTCCTCATCTTTGTCGCCATATTTGTCACGACGTTTCGGCCTTCTTCATGTGGTTGGAATTTCGAACTGAACCCTTTATTTCGCTCACTGGGGTAGACTGTTCTAGTTCCACGTGCCATTTTTGATGGATGTCATTTATAAGTTTTCTCCTGCTAATTTTCCCTCTGAAAGTTCTCCACTGCCTTAAACTCACACTCTTTGGGTCTGTCACTGGATCTAACCAACGCCGTTATCCATTGTGCCATGTGTCCTTGAGGACATCTGGGTATGAATTTCTAGGTATTATAAACCTAATGTTTTCAGCAACCATTTTTTACCAGTGCTCATATTGCAATTTTTTCATGTTTTTACCAGATCTCATATTGCAACTTTTGTTATCATTGCTTTTCTCTGGCACTCCTTATTACTGGTTCCCATATTGTATTTATTTCTATGCTTGGTCGACTCAGGAGATTTTTGTGGCCTAGTATATGTGCTGATTCCTTAAGTTTACGAATTTTCCAATGGTGTTCCCTGTCTATGATCTCAACATGATCCCACAGGGGACGGTGATCTCCCTTCTCTCTCCATATGTGGCCAGCCATAGACAGACTCAGAAAAAAATGTTATGGCACATTTAGAAAAAGCGTTTCTCTATTTATATATCAAGTTACAGTTTTAAAATTTATTCAGGACTGAATCCACAGTTTTAGTGTTTATGGCTATCATTTCCGATTTCTCAGAAATCAGGATGACAAGGCAGTGTTGTTTTACATTTATGTCGAGCGGATAGGTCGCATCCCTAATATCTTGTGAAATTTTTGGTAAAAAAGTGCGACCTATCCGCGAGTCTATACGGTAGTATTCATATAAAATATAAATCTTATTCTAACCTAATTATGTACAATAATGGATCATATGCAATATAGTTAAACAATTCAACTTTTAAAAAATCGAAAATAAATACAATGTATCTAAATACAAATTAGAGACCTGTCATAAATTATTCCATCTTGAATAAATCAACAATTTTTTGCGGCAATTGTTAACATCAACTTGAGATTTTGTTAAAAAAAAACTTGGACAATTTTAACACATTCAACATTATGACTAAAAAATAATATATTTTATATAGTGTTTTTTTTTTTCTTCAAGACGGAACAAAACAATTTTTTTTCCTTCAAGACGGAACAAAAAAAAATCAAACAATGACGTTAAAATCCGCGAAAAATTTTTTATCCTTTAATAGTCGGTTATGCTTAGTTTAATTTATAATATAAATGTATGTAGAAAAAAAGCAAATGTTTATAAGATAGCGAGGGTCGCAAAACACTGCCCGGTCCCCCTAATAAGATTTTCCCTCGTTCCGGAGTAGTACGCACCGGCCCCGCCCATGTTTGTAAGAAATATAGGAATGGGCAAACAATTTAGAATAGTCGTATTTGATAATATTTTTTAATGTAGTCACGAGAAGGAAAACAATCGAAAGGAAATCGTTTCAAGGAAAGGAAACATATGTATGCCATTTTCGGTTCTCGGTCTTTAAAAATATAAATGGTTGATAATGGGGGGGGGGTTGTAGTCAGCATGTAATTTTTGACGATCTGCTGCCACTTAACTCTTCCATCTATCCGATTCTCTCTCTTCTGATTGTGTGTTTATTTTCTAGTTTCAATTCGCCACATTTGTCGGTCCTTCTTTTACCGTCTTTTCTTCGCCTGTACGTCACTCTTCCTTTACTCTCTCTCTCTCTCCCTTACTCTTTTTTCTTTTACTCTCACTCTCTTTCTCTCACCCTCTCCTTTGCTCTCATATTCTCTCTATCATCTCTCCCTTTAACCCTCTCCATTGCTGTCACTTATTTCCCTTAATCTCCCCTTCTCGCCCTCTCTTTGCCTCTTTCTTAATGTCTCATACTCTCAACATCTCCCCCTTACTCTCGCCCTCTTGTTCTCATATTCTCTCCCTTAATTTCTCTTCCTCTCACTCTCTTTGCCTCTCTTTATTAATCTCACAACATGTCCTTCTTTAATCTCTCCTCTTTCTTTCTTACTCTAACCATTTCCCTCTCTCTTACTTTCTCACTCGTATTCTCACCCTCTCTCTTTCCCTCGTACGCCCCCTACCCCTCTCTCTTTCCCTCTTACGCCCCTTCCCCTCTCTTTTCCTCTTACTTCCCTCTCTCTCTCTTACGCTAAGCCCTCTCTCCTACTCCCTCTCTCTTACTATCATCATCTCTCTCTCTTTTAATCTCTCCTCTTTTTCCCTACTCTGAACCTCTCTCTTACACTCTCCCTCTTACTCTTACCTTCTCTATTACTTTCCTTCTCTCTGGTATTCTATCTCTCTCTTACTCACCCCCTCTATTTTGCGTGCACACTACGTATTTTTATTTTCTCGTTCATATTCTTCTTGTTTTTAAGTCATTATTACTTCTCGCTTATATCATTTTTTTTAAATGAATTAATTTATTGATCGAATTGACAAGATATTCCACAAAATGTACGGGCACACACACACACACACATATATATATATGTGTGTGTGTGTGTGTGTGTGTGTGTGCATGTATATGAATCTATATATACATTGTAATTAACAAACAATTAATTTCTTTCTGTTTCGGAACATTTTCCCGGTTTCCAGTGAAAAATTGAATATAAACTACTCGATGACTATTTTCATGGGGCCTAATGTTTATATTCACTTTTTATAAATGGAAAGATTTATTGGATAACACTGAAATACATTATAGTATAAAAAGAAATGGTAAGTTCAATCTAAGGGAAACAATAATTGAAACAAAGTAAATGACTATTATTTCCGGAAACCAGGAAGATGGTTCGATATATAAAAAATATAAACAAGGAATTCTTAACGAAAATTTTCGTTGTCATTTCAGAAACTTAATACATAGATATATATCACCTAAGGAGAAAAACAAATTAAACTCATCAAAAACTGAAAGGTCCTCAGCTCGACCAAGAAGAAATTAAAACACGAACGCGTATGTTTGTTGGTGTGGGCAGATTTTGGGAAGTAGATTAAGCTAACGACTTTTCAGCAAGTACATGATCGCAAACACAAACGTACATATATACGTATATAGATACATATATGCGCATGTATATATGTGGCTTTACGGCCATATCACATTGAAACACTAGTTCCCGTACGATCACCGAAATTAAGCAACGTCGAAACTGGTCAGCACCTAAATGGCTGATCGCTTGTACTATAAGCTTGGATGTGCGGGTGTTGTAATGGATAATGGCTCGGAATTGTTAATCGGAAAGCCGGCTTCCAAATCCTATTGGCTTCATTATATTCACATATTCGCAAATACCCTTGAAAAAAGTATGAATCCACTTTTCCCGTCCACCCCCCAGCTATAGGTTAATTAATAATAATTCTATCAATAAAAATCATTATTATCTCCAAAAAGGAAAACTTCTTACAATGTATAAATATTTTCTGGCATTAAATAATCTGCAATGTTTTGATAATCCTATCGGCCGGTTCACAACCCTCCCCAGTCTTTTGAACAGGAGTAGAGGTTTATCTCTTGTTTCCTGTTTAGGATTAGGTTTTTTGGTTCCTTCTAAAGTCTACTTCAATTAATACACCAAACTATACCTTCGTTCACTAATTAAATCTTGACATCTTCAAGTCTAGAATTAACTGTTATCTTTCCTGCATAGCCTCAATAATTTCACGTCTTGCCCTTTTTTACGCTTATACAACAACACACAGTAACCGTCTACGTTGACTGGCCTTGGGCCTTCTATTGGGTGAATATTAGTGTGTATGATAGAGAGGCTTCCATAGGTTTTAAAACTCCTCTTCTAAATAATGGAAGTAACAGTTTGTTTGTTTTTTTTTTCAATTAAAAAATATTATCTTCTTTCATTGCCCACAATAAAAATTAGATACGAATTGACCTAAGCTAAAAAGTTAGCATTTAAAAGGAAAGTATTTACAATCACAACCTTCCCTCTGGAATGCATTCATTGGTGTTACAAGACGATTGAGCAGATAATTGTTGACATCTTCAGTCCAAATGTATCTTAGTAAAAAAACGGATCCCTGGTTGCCTTCCTGTCTCTTTTCTATAAATACTTTCATGGTAATTGTTCGGATGAGAACTTCGTTGGGACACCTAGATTTTTTAAAATTTAAGTGCAATCGTAGGGTAACAAAGAAAAGAATACTGAACTGCTACGTTATATCTGTCCACCTTTACGGCAGCGAATGTTGGACGGTCTCCTCAAAGCTGAACAAGAGACTCGAGGCAACGGAGACATGGTTCTACAGAAGGATGCTAAGGATGTCAGGGATCGAGCGTGTGAGCATCGATGATGTTTTGGAGAGGATGCAAACAACGAGGAAGCTTATACTTAACATCAGGAAGAGGCAGCTGAAATTTCTGGGACACGTAATGAGAAAAGAAGGCTTGGAGAATCTGATACCCCCTGTGCGAATAGAGGGAAAGAGAGACAAGAGAAAAAAACGCGTGACATACCGCGTCTCGTCGCGTCGTCTTCTCCGCGACCGGAACCAAAACTTCCGGGCGCGCGGGAGGGCCCTGTCGGCGCGGTAGGTCGGCGCGGTAGGTCGGCGCGGTAGGTCGGTGTAGATTTGCTCGAGTGCCGTCTTAAGCATGTTAATGGCAGGATAGGGTCTGAGAAAAGTAACAAAGAGACAAAACTTATTGAGAGCTACAAGGGGTAGGGAGAAGTGGAGAGCCATGATCGCCTACGTCCTGAGGAGAAAGGGCACATAAAAGAGAAAGATTACACTGGCGTTGAGATCTCATCAATTTACAGTTGAGCTGGATAGATGTAACTATATGTTCTATGCTAACAGTTTCTTTTCTCGCACTTCTCGCTTGTAGAACTCCCTTCCGGCTCCATGCCTTACGGTCAACTTTAATCTCCAAAAATTTAAATAAGATGTCAGTCACCTGATTTACTACTTTCTCTTCCCACTCATTAGTAATTTTTTCGGTTCTTAATTCTTCCATACTCCTGTGTCTTAGTGGCTTTACCGCCTTGCCTGGGATGAAATAGAGTAACAAAGTCTTATAAATATGTAACAAGACAAATGAAGAAATAATACATAAATGAACAAATAAATATCGAAAAGTTTGTTAATTTGTTTCATAATTTATCTAATAATATAATTTGTGTCGCTCTCCCGTCGAACTCGACGTATGAGGGTCAGACAGATCAGTTCCCAGAAACTGAAAGCCCCAGAAATTGAAAGCCCGACAGCCACACAGGATTTGATTATAGTGGTGAAGGCTTTGTGCAGGGCCATCCACACTTTTTGGAGGGACGAATACAGGGACCTGGTGCAACGGATGCCACAAGGCCCCAAACAATTTTGAATTCAGAGTTGTCCTTCTCCTAGACCAGTTGCCAACCAAGGCTATAGAACCCAGTCTGTCCTGATATTTACCCATAGTTGGAGGGTGAAGAAGAGGATTCACACCTTTCCCAAGGGTATTAGCACGTAAGTGAATGTAATGGAATCGACTGGAATTCGAAGTCGGCTCTCCAATTCCTCAATCCAAGCCGTTATCCATTACTCCACCGTGCCTCCGAATAATATAATTACGAAACAAATTACTGATTACTCTTTTCTTTTCCCGAAAACTTGCTTTCCTAGATCAATTACAACTGAGTAGCGAGTTTGATCCTCACTGGAGTGCTTCATACTTTCGGCTTTATGCCACATCTAAACTACGCATAAAACTTGTTGGGGAACTTTGAAGTGGTGTAATGCTTTTAGCATATTTGTCTTGCTTGATCAATTACAGCTTAATAGTGAGTTCGGTCTTTACTAGGTATTCCATAGTTTAAGCCTTAGAAAACCACTACCCTATCTCGTACGCCCACCTTGCCGTAACCTATGAAGAAATATATCAAAATTTTCCAATTCAAGGAAGAAGCTGTATTTTGCACGAGTACCTTGTAAAGGAAAACCAACACTGCCTGTTAACATCGTGAGGGGTTGCTGGAGCGCCCCGAGTTAAAAAAAAAAAAAAAAAAAACAAAAAAAACAAACAAAACAACAACCTAGCATGTGGATGACAGGAGAGGGTCTGGGAGAAGTACCAAAGGGACAAAATTTATTGAGAGCTGCAAGGGATAACGATGCCTGTAACCATGCCTGACAACAGGATCATTATTTTAAGTTTTTGTAGGACGCGATGTGGCTGCTTAATGCAAGAGGCAGATGTTGTTTTGTTTTTTGTTTTTTGTTTTTGCTTTTTTTGACTCGCGATAAAAAAAAAATAGGTCACACTTTCGACTACTGTCATCGACGTCGTTGTCGTCACCATAGGTGATGAGTCACACTATTATTCCAACACTAACAAAAGATTTTCGTTTATCTTCGACAAAAGCGACCTATTAGGTTGTCACACATACATGAAACGATACATTTTTGGGTTGGTTGCTGTTCCGGTCGTCTAACGAAGTAACCTCCTTTGTAGCGATTTTCCAAGAGTAGCTTAGATGTGGCACAAGGCATGAAAGTAGGGGGCACCCAGTGAGGATCGAACTCACTCTCCAGTTTGGAACTGTTTTAGAGAGACAAGCGTGCTAACCATTCCACCACGCCGAGGTGCCCCCTCTCTCTATATAAAAAAATGACTTATTCCGGAATCTTTTTCTTTCCAGATAATTTTTCTTACATTATATTGTTACTCATAAGCCCGATGAAAACAATTACAATGAATCACTGTCGAGTAATCTTACTGTATGAGTACAAACTGGGAAAAAGAACCATTTTTTGCGTCGAATCATTACATGCAATGAGAAATGGATTCTCATTGAGAACAGTTAGATAGTAGACTAGTAGTTAGATGTAAGAGAATCACCAAAACAATGCCCAAAACCTCCACTGCACAATCAAAAGTTAATGGTTATAGTATGGTGGTCTTTCAAAGGGGTTATTCATTATTCATTCTTGGCTCAAGAGAAAACAATAACAGCAACGTCGTATTGTGGGGAAATTGAATGTATACATGAAAAATTGAAAAAGAAACATCCTAGACTTGTGAATAGGGATGGCCCAATTTTGCTGCATGACAACACACGGCCACACGCTTCTTAATCAACTGTCCAAAAGCTGCATAGCTTGGATTATGAAATTTTGTCTCATCCTCCATATTTACCGGATATCTCTCCTACTGATTATTTAAGCATTATTAAGCTTTTTGAGCTTTTCATGCGCAATAAAACATTCTCCCAAAAGGAAGAGGTAATCGAAGCATTTGAACTGTTTATCACATCAAAGGATGTGAATTTTTTTCAAAGATGGAATCTAGAATCTAGAGGTACGTTGGATCATTCCTCAACATGGTGCCTATTTTAACTAAGTAATTAAATATTTAACATCTCAGAAGCGTTTTATTCATTTGTAACAACCTAATATGTCTATGAAAAGAAACGGCTTGGTACTCGGCCTCTTTTTCAAAGACGTCCAAGCGGAACTACTTCGTCCTCCTCAACTTAACGGAGCGGATGGATAAATTATGTGTCGTCTGTCCATTTTGAATCCCGTTAAGTCGATGGACTGCTTACTTTCAAGCGCACAAGTAATATTCTAGATTTGCACGCCTACATATCAGCTATATAATTGGTCTTGGTCTGGCGGCTCGGCTTCAGTCACTTTCCCAACGCTGTAAGGTTGCCTCTCTGTGTCTTTTCTATAAATACTTTCATGACAATTGTTCGGGTGAATTCTTCGCTATGATACCTAGACTTTTAAAATTTAAACACAGAACTAGACTGGCGACAAGATCTCATCAATTTACAGTTGAGCTGGCGAGATGTAGCCGTAAATTCTATGCTAATAGTTTCTTTTCTCGCACATCTCGTTTGTGGAACTCTCTTCCGGTCCCATGCTTTCCAGCCAACTTTAATCTCCAAATATTTACGTGCAACGTCATTCGGTCTCTACTGTCATCCTGGTTACTCTTTCCATTTCCGCTGATTATTAATGTTTCTGTTCCTAATTCTTTCACATTTCGTAACCCTTTGTGGCTTAGTAGCTTTATGACCTTACATAGGGTGATACTGATTTTTTAAAAAATAGACCAATAAAGACAGACATTAAAAAGCAATTCATAAAAAAAAAACAATTCACAGCAAAAATGAGGCGTAACAAAAATATATCTATATTAACGTAAATTGGTAATATCGAAATATAACGATTAAAAAGAACAGCTAACCCCGGTTTATCATCAGAGCAAAAATACAAAGTCAGACTATTGTTATATGCAAACAAAAAATATAACATTAAATGCTAATTATCTTTATATTCATCAACCTGCTTACAGGGAGATGGTTGGTAGGACTTAATATATACAGGATACAAACTTTCAAGTGATAATCGGTATTCGCCCTTCTCGGCACTGAGAATATGTCCGGGCTGTAGGACTAGCTGTAGGTGAGCTATAAGAGCTACAAGGGACGTGAAATTGTGGGGATCCATGATTGCCAACGTCCCGAAGAGACACGGCGCGTTGAAGAAGAAGAGGCGAGTACAATATCTGCTAAGTTTCAGTTTTAAGACGTTTTTATTATTCTGCCTATCCACGTATTGTTTTTGGTGCCAAGACCCTAGGTTGAGACCGATCCGGGAGGATGTTCTGTCTACCCACCATATTAGGCCTGTAATTTTCAAATTTAGATGTCAATGTGTTGCAGACTATATAAGCATAATGTTTAATGGTTAGAAGCACGCATCAACCAATATTCAATATTCGTAAGGGAAAGGTGGGCAACTTACATGTCAGTGTATCAGGTTCAGCGATAGCTGAATATTTTCTTAAAAACAAACAGCGTCTCCAGTCTTACAGTCCGGATATGTCCTCAGTGCTGAGTAGGGCTAATATTGATTATCGCAAAGTTTTGTAAACAGTATATACTAAGTCCTACCAACCTTCTTTCTATAAGCAGAAGCGGTTAGTGGGCTTAAAGTTAATTAATCTTTAATGTTATATTTTGTTGTTAAACATATTAAGGGTGGAAAATAGTTTGTCACAATGACACGTAGACTCTTTTGGACTCTTTTGAAACTGAAAGATGAGGACTGGGAAGCTCAAATGTGACAGATCAGTGAGCGGATTCCGACATCTCGTCTGTGACAGAGGTGTTGCAGGGTGGGAAATAGTTTGTCACTGATCTGGTTCTTGTATTAGAGTCATGAACTTACGGGAGCGGTACAGGGAATCGAACATATTACCTGCCTCTTTAGTGATGGTTCATATCTACGAGTTCCACTTGTGATCAGGGTTGAGTTGAAGGCCCAGTAGCCGCTTATAAGCATTTATTTTTTACTCCCTTTTTGTTTCCTCTAATATCTTTTATCTATACATGTCTAGACTAAGTTCAAGTCTGTATTAGTCTTCTTCGATCCTTTCTGTGAGACGCATTCTATTTTAATGCAGTTTGATCTATAACTGAACATTAACAACGTAGACATGACTGTGTAATTTAAATCAACTTTCCTAGTGTTTTTCCTTGTGAAAATCTAAAAGACTGTTGTGGTAGGATCCACCTAATTTGCATAGCGGAGTACCGACGATATAAATATGGTTGGTACCGGAAGACATGGAGGCAAATCAAGAGATCCAACTAGAGACTCTGCTCGACTGCGACTTAGTCAACACATTCTCCAGGAACGGTCTTCCCAGGAATATACAAAAGACTATATGTAAATATTGTGTACACTTTCTTGTTTCAATACATTTTATTCTAACTACATTTTGTGTTTGCATTATTATTCCATGCATTAGCCAAGTTTCAACAAAGACAATACCAGATATTAATGCTATAATGGTTTCTGCATCAAAAATGATGTTACAGAATGTAGTTGCCAGCGGTATATATATTAAATCCTACCAAACATCTCTCTGTTTATTTTTCTGTTGATTGATTCATTTTTACGGTTTATTAACCATTTGCAAGTTATTTAAAGCTGTTATTTTTTTAGTTTGTAACAATTTCGTTTTAGGGGTAGAGATATTGGTTTAATAATACAAGTCTTACTAATTAACCCATAGCGAACATAGTATAAAAGAATATAACGAACCCAAATAGAATCTGAACTCGGCTCTCCGATTAACAATTCTTGCGCCATTATCCATAACACCAGACGCACATCCAAGCTTACAGCATGTGGCATTACCAAACGGTCACCCATCTAGGTATTGACCAGGTTTGACCTTACTTAACTTCAGTAATCGTACAGGAACCGGTGTTTCAGCATAATGTGGCCGTATGCCCATCTCCCTGTAAACACAAGGCATGGTTGGTGCTCTTAAATGTAATTAGCTTTTAATGTTATATTTTGTTGTTTGCATATTACATTAGTCTGGGGTTGTTATATATAATACTGAACCTGTTCATTAGAAACAAACATACAACAGGAGCCAATCTCCCTTAATAGTACGAAGTCGACCTAGTCTCTTCAATTACAATTCTACAAGGCCATACCAACTTCTGAAAGTTTTCCACAAACTAGAATCATTCTGTAATTGCAGTAAACATGCACTCCCTCTCAGCACCCGAACAGCTTATCAAAAGTTGACAACACTTCATCAACCCCATAGAAAGTTAACATTATTTACTAAATACTTTTATAACTTCTACTACTAGAGTAAGTCCTCATTTTATGTGAACATTTTCCCTTCGTAGGCGTTGAAAAGAATATTTTGAGCATTTCTCTATCCCATCATTCTTTTCACATTAAATATTGTAAATAAACAATTTATTTCTGT
This sequence comes from Acanthosepion esculentum, assembly GCA_964036315.1. Lineage (NCBI taxonomy): Eukaryota > Metazoa > Mollusca > Cephalopoda > Sepiida > Sepiidae > Acanthosepion > Acanthosepion esculentum. Next base: position 62,683,109 of record OZ038510.1, read on the forward strand.
TTCAATTTCAAACTATGATTCCTTTTTTTATTGTACGTTTTGATTGATCATTTTTATATATGGGGACAATTCCCATACTGCAGCTGATAGAATATAAAATTTAACTTTCTAGAATTATGCTTCATATTTTATCGATTGTTGATACAATTAACCGAGGATGAAAGTTCTTTATCTACTATCCGTCCTGTTAACTTTTGGCTATAGAGAAATGATTGCCAATGTGGGCGATAACGCTCCCTTGGAGACGCTGTGAATTTTTAAGGGGACACTAAGTGTTCAGAAGCATCAGGGGCAGGTGTTATATTATTTAACCCTTTGAAACTGGGCTGGGCCTTTGTTTATCATTGTTGCCTACGTATTTACATATTTACGCGTGTTTTAATCATTTTGACTTAATTACAGTATGTACATTGGGCAAACTCCTGCAAACCAAAGTCCGATAGCTCGGATGACCCTGCATCATGACCTTTGTTTGGCTGCTCTTCTCACAACTTCTTGCCGGGGAATGGATCTGATATCACGCAAGAAAACGTAAACATGCAACATTAACACTGCTCCCGTTACCAGCGTAATTTTAACATAGATGACACCAGCCAGCGCAAATATATGAAAAAAGGAAGCTGGAGAAGATTGTTTTTTATTGATTTGTGTTATCAACCTTTTTAGGTTATTTAGAGCCAGAAAATATTTTTTTATTCTAATTTTTTTTTCCTGTGGGGGGGGGATAATAATGATTTAGTGATACAAGTCTTGCTAATTAACCCATAGCTGGGAAAGAAGGGATGAATTCATACCATCCCCAAACGTATTTGCGCGTATGTGAATATAACGAACCCAACTAGAATTGGAACTCTGCTCTCCGATTAACAATTCCGAGGCGTTATCCATTATACCAGCCGCACATCCAAGCTTACAGCATCAGGTATCCCCAATCGGTCACCTATTCAGGTATTGACCAGCTTCGATGTTGTTTAACTTCGAAGATCGTACGGGAATCGGTATCTCAACGTGATCCAAGCCATCCAATAGGCACATCCAAGCTTATAGCTCCTGATATTCCCAAACGCCAACCCATCTAGGTATCAACAAGGCTCATTGTTGCTTAATTTCGGTGATCGTACGAGAACCGGTGTTTCAACGTGATATAGCCGTAAGAACTGGAGAAGAATAGTCTAACTGAACAAAGATCGTCTACTTATTCTTTATGCTTAAATAGACACACTGTTGATTAGATTATCACTACAAATAAAACATAATATTTTTATTTTATTTTAGCTAGAATTCTTTTTATTGGAATAAGACATAAACCCCTCAACAGTTCATCGAAGAATAAAATTCAACATAATATTACTATTTATTACTATCACTAATTTGACCAATAGAAGTAGACTAACCATTTGAAATAGTTGGTATGAAATGTAACTGGAATTAAGATGAAAGAAATACTAGTCAAAAATTAATAATGGTTGACAATGCTTCATTTACATATATCATTCAAGAAAACCATACTACTTGTTTATCAATGGCCGTTGTATACTGATTATCTAAATAGTTGGGATGAAATGGAACTGGAATTAAGATGAAAGAAATACTAGTCAAAAATTAATAATGGTTGACAATGCTTCATTTACATATAACATTCAAGAAAACCATACTACTTGTTTATCAATGGCCGTCGTATACTGATTATCTAAATAGTTGGGATGAAATGGAACTGGAATTAAGATGAAAGAAATACTAGTCAAAAATTAATAATGGTTGACAATGCTTCATTTACATATAACATTCAAGAAAACATTACTACTTGTTTATCAATGGCCGTCGTATACTGATTATCTAAATAGTTGGGGTGAAATGTAACTGGAATTAAGATGAAAGAAATACTAGTCAAAAATTAATAATGGTTGACAATGCTTCATTTACATATAACATTCAAGAAAACCATACTACTCGTTTATCAATGGCCGTCGTATACTGATTATCTAAATAGTTGGGATGAAATGGAACTGGAATTAAGATGAAAGAAATACTAGTCAAAAATTAATAATGGTTGACAATGCTTCATTTACATATAACATTCAAGAAAACCATACTACTTGTTTATCAATGGCCGTCGTATACTGATTATCTAAATAGTTGGGGTGAAATGTAACTGTAATTAAGATGAAAGAAATACTAGTCAAAAATTAATAATGGTTGACAATGCTTCATTTACATATAACATTCAAGAAAACCATACTACTCGTTTATCAATGGCCGTCGTATACTGATTATCTAAATAGTTGGGATGTAATGGAACTGGAATTAAGATGAAAGAAATACTAGTCAAAAATTAATAATGGTTGACAATGCTTCATTTACATATATCATTCAAGAAAACCATACTACTTCTTTATCAATGGCCGTCGTATACTGATTATTTAAATAGTTGGGGTGAAATGTAACTAGAATTAAGATGATAGAAATACTAGTCAAAAATTAATAATGGTTGTCAATGCTTCATTTACATATAACATTCAAGAAAACATTACTACTTGTTTATCAATGGCCGTCGTATACTGATTATCTAAATAGTTGTGGTGAAATGTAACTGGAATTAAGATGAAAGAAATACTAGTCAAAAATTAATAATGGTTGACAATGCTTCATTTACATATAACATTCAAGAAAACCGTACTACTTGTTTATCAATGGCCGTTGTATACTGATTATCTAAATAGTTGGGATGAAATGGAACTGGAATTAAGATGAAAGAAATACTAGTCAAAAATTAATAATGGTTGACAATGCTTCATTTACATATAACATTCAAGAAAACCATACTACTTGTTTATCAATGGCCGTCGTATACTGATTATCTAAATAGTTGGGATGAAATGGAACTGGAATTAAGATGAAAGAAATACTAGTCAAAAATTAATAATGGTTGACAATGCTTCATTTACATATAACATTCAAGAAAACATTACTACTTGTTTATCAATGGCCGTCGTATACTGATTATCTAAATAGTTGGGGTGAAATGTAACTGGAATTAAGATGAAAGAAATACTAGTCAAAAATTAATAATGGTTGACAATGCTTCATTTACATATAACATTCAAGAAAACCATACTACTTGTTTATCAATGGCCGTCGTATACTGATTATCTAAATAGTTGGGGTGAAATGTAACTGTAATTAAGATGAAAGAAATACTAGTCAAAAATTAATAATGGTTGACAATGCTTCATTTACATATAACATTCAAGAAAACCATACTACTTGTTTATCAATGGCCGTCGTATACTGATTATCTAAATAGTTGGGATGTAATGGAACTGGAATTAAGATGAAAGAAATACTAGTCAAAAATTAATAATGGTTGACAATGCTTCATTTACATATATCATTCAAGAAAACCATACTACTTCTTTATCAATGGCCGTCGTATACTGATTATCTAAATAGTTGGGATGTAATGGAACTGGAATTAAGATGAAAGAAATACTAGTCAAAAATTAATAATGGTTGACAATGCTTCATTTACATATAACATTCAAGAAAACATTACTACTTGTTTATCAATGGCCGTCGTATACTGATTATCTAAATAGTTGGGGAGAAATCTAACTGGAATTAAGATGAAAGAAATCCTAGTCAAAAATTAATAATGGTTGACAATGCTTCATTTACATATAACATTCAAGAAAACATTACTACTTGTTTATCAATGGCCGTCGTATACTGATTATCTAAATAGATGGGGTGAAATGTAACTGGAATTAAGATGAAAGAAATACTAGTCAAAAATTAATAATGGTTGACAATGCTTCATTTACATATAACATTCAAGAAAACCATACTACTCGTTTATCAATGGCCGTCGTATACTGATTATCTAAATAGTTGGGATGAAATGGAACTGGAATTAAGATGAAAGAAATACTAGTCAAAAATTAATAATGGTTGACAATGCTTCATTTACATATAACATTCAAGAAAACCATACTACTTGTTTATCAATGGCCGTCGTATACTGATTATCTAAATAGTTGGGGTGAAATGTAACTGTGATTAAGATGAAAGAAATACTAGTCAAAAATTAATAATGGTTGACAATGCTTCATTTACATATAACATTCAAGAAAACCATACTACTCGTTTATCAATGGCCGTCGTATACTGATTATCTAAATAGTTGGGATGTAATGGAACTGGAATTAAGATGAAAGAAATACTAGTCAAAAATTAATAATGGTTGACAATGCTTCATTTACATATATCATTCAAGAAAACCATACTACTTCTTTATCAATGGCCGTCGTATACTGATTATTTAAATAGTTGGGGTGAAATGTAACTAGAATTAAGATGATAGAAATACTAGTCAAAAATTAATAATGGTTGTCAATGCTTCATTTACATATAACATTCAAGAAAACATTACTACTTGTTTATCAATGGCCGTCGTATACTGATTATCTAAATAGTTGTGGTGAAATGTAACTGGAATTAAGATGAAAGAAATACTAGTCAAAAATTAATAATGGTTGACAATGCTTCATTTACATATAACATTCAAGAAAACCATACTACTTGTTTATCAATGGCCGTTGTATACTGATTATCTAAATAGTTGGGATGAAATGGAACTGGAATTAAGATGAAAGAAATACTAGTCAAAAATTAATAATGGTTGACAATGCTTCATTTACATATAACATTCAAGAAAACCATACTACTTGTTTATCAATGGCCGTCGTATACTGATTATCTAAATAGTTGGGATGAAATGGAACTGGAATTAAGATGAAAGAAATACTAGTCAAAAATTAATAATGGTTGACAATGCTTCATTTACATATAACATTCAAGAAAACATTACTACTTGTTTATCAATGGCCGTCGTATACTGATTATCTAAATAGTTGGGGTGAAATGTAACTGGAATTAAGATGAAAGAAATACTAGTCAAAAATTAATAATGGTTGACAATGCTTCATTTACATATAACATTCAAGAAAACCATACTACTTGTTTATCAATGGCCGTCGTATACTGATTATCTAAATAGTTGGGGTGAAATGTAACTGTAATTAAGATGAAAGAAATACTAGTCAAAAATTAATAATGGTTGACAATGCTTCATTTACATATAACATTCAAGAAAACCATACTACTTGTTTATCAATGGCCGTCGTATACTGATTATCTAAATAGTTGGGATGTAATGGAACTGGAATTAAGATGAAAGAAATACTAGTCAAAAATTAATAATGGTTGACAATGCTTCATTTACATATATCATTCAAGAAAACCATACTACTTCTTTATCAATGGCCGTCGTATACTGATTATCTAAATAGTTGGGATGTAATGGAACTGGAATTAAGATGAAAGAAATACTAGTCAAAAATTAATAATGGTTGACAATGCTTCATTTACATATAACATTCAAGAAAACATTACTACTTGTTTATCAATGGCCGTCGTATACTGATTATCTAAATAGTTGGGGAGAAATCTAACTGGAATTAAGATGAAAGAAATCCTAGTCAAAAATTAATAATGGTTGACAATGCTTCATTTACATATAACATTCAAGAAAACATTACTACTTGTTTATCAATGGCCGTCGTATACTGATTATCTAAATAGTTGGAGTGAAATGTAACTGGAATTAAGATGAAAGAAATACTAGTCAAAAATTAATAATGGTTGACAATGCTTCATTTACATATAACATTCAAGTAAACCATACTACTTGTTTATCAATGGCCGTCGTATACTGATTATCTAAATAGTTGGGGTGAAATGTAACTGGAATTAAGATGAAAGAAATACTAGTCAAAAATTAATAATGGTTGACAATACTTCATTTACATATAACATTCAAGAAAACATTACTACTTGTTTATCAATGGCCGTCGTATACTGATTATCTAAATAGTTGGGATGAAATGGAACTGGAATTAAGATGAAAGAAATACTAGTCAAAAATTAATAATGGTTGAAAATGCTTCATTTACATATAACATTCAAGAAAACCATACTACTTGTTTATCAATGGCCGTCATATACTGATTATCTAAATAGTTGGGATGAAATGGAACTGGAATTAAGATGAAAGAAATACTAGTCAAAAATTAATAATGGTTGACAATGCTTCATTTACAGATAACATTCAAGAAAACATTACTACTTGTTTATCAATGGCCGTCGTATGCTGATTATCTAAATAGTTGGGATGAAATGGAACTGGAATTAAGATGAAAGAAATACTAGTCAAAAATTAATAATGGTTGACAATCCTTCATTTACATATAACATTCAAGAAAACATTACTACTTGTTTATCAATGGCCGTCGTATACTGATTATCTAAATAGTTGGAGTGAAATGTAACTGGAATTAAGATGAAAGAAATATTAGTCAAAAATTAATAATGGTTGACAATGCTTCATTTACATGTAACATTCAAGAAAACCATACTATTTGTTTATCAATGGCCGTCGTATACTGATTATCTAAATAGTTGGGATGTAATGGAACTGGAATTAAGATGAAAGAAATACTAGTCAAAAATTAATAATGGTTGACAATGCTTCATTTACATATAACATTCAAGAAAACCATACTACTTGTTTATCAATGGCCGTCGTATACTGATTATCTAAATAGTTGGGATGTAATGGAACTGGAATTAAGATGAAAGAAATACTAGTCAAAAATTAATAATGGTTGACAATGCTTCATTTACATATATCATTCAAGAAAACCATACTACTTCTTTATCAATGGCCGTCGTATACTGATTATCTAAATAGTTGGGATGTAATGGAACTGGAATTAAGATGAAAGAAATACTAGTCAAAAATTAATAATGGTTGACAATGCTTCATTTACATATAACATTCAAGAAAACATTACTACTTGTTTATCAATGGCCGTCGTATACTGATTATCTAAATAGTTGGGGAGAAATCTAACTGGAATTAAGATGAAAGAAATCCTAGTCAAAAATTAATAATGGTTGACAATGCTTCATTTACATATAACATTCAAGAAAACATTACTACTTGTTTATCAATGGCCGTCGTATACTGATTATCTAAATAGTTGGAGTGAAATGTAACTGGAATTAAGATGAAAGAAATATTAGTCAAAAATTAATAATGGTTGACAATGCTTCATTTACATATAACATTCAAGAAAACCATACTATTTGTTTATCAATGGCCGTCGTATACTGATTATCTAAATAGTTGGGGTGAAATGTAACTGGAATTAAGATGAAAGAAATACTAGTCAAAAATTAATAATGGTTGACAATGCTTCATTTACATATAACATTCAAGAAAACCATACTACTTGTTTATCAATGGCCGTCGTATACTGATTATCTAAATAGTTGGGATGAAATGGAACTGGAATTAAGATGAAAGAAATACTAGTCAAAAATTAATAATGGTTGACAATGCTTCATTTACATATAACATTCAAGAAAACCATACTACTTGTTTATCAATGGCCGTCGTATACTGATTATCTAAATAGTTGGGATGAAATGGAACTGGAATTATGATGAAAGAAATACTAGTCAAAAGTTAATAATGGTTGACAATGCTTCATTTACATATAACATTCAAGAAAACATTACTACTTGTTTATCAATGGCCGTCGTATACTGATTATCTAAATAGTTGGGGAGAAATCTAACTGGAATTAAGATGAAAGAAATACTAGTCGAAAATTAATAATGGTTGACAATGCTTCATTTACATATAACATTCAAGAAAACAATACTACTTGTTTATCAATGGCCGTCGTATACTGATTATCTAAATAGTTGGGGTGAAATGTAACTGGAATTAAGATGAAAGAAATACTAGTCAAAAATTAATAATGGTTGACAATGCTTCGTTTACATATAACATTCAAGAAAACATTACTACTTGTTTATCAATGGCCGTCGTATACTGATTATCTAAATAGTTGGGATGAAATGGAACTGGAATTAAGATGAAAGAAATACTAGTCAAAAATTAATAATGGTTGACAATGCTTCATTTACATATAACATTCAAGAAAACATTACTACTTGTTTATCAATGGCCGTCGTATACTGATTATCTAAATAGTTGGGGAGAAATCTAACTGGAATTAAGATGAAAGAAATACTAGTCAAAAATTAATAATGGTTGACAATGCTTCATTTACATATAACATTCAAGAAAACATTACTACTTGTTTATCAATGGCCGTCGTATACTGATTATCTAAATAGTTGGGGAGAAATCTAACTGGAATTAAGATGAAAGAAATACTAGTCAAAAATTAATAATGGTTGACAATGCTTCATTTACATATAACATTCAAGAAAACAATACTACTTGTTTATCAATGGCCGTCGATTACTGATTATCTAAATAGTTGGGGTGAAATGTAACTGGAATTAAGATGAAAGAAAGACTAGTCAAAAATTAATAATGGTTGACAATGCTTCATTTACATATAACATTCAAGAAAACATTACTACTTGTTTATCAATGGCCGTCGTATACTGATTATCTAAATAGTTGGGATGAAATGGAACTGGAATTAAGATGAAAGAAATACTAGTCAAAAATTAATAATGGTTGACAATGCTTCATTTACATATAACATTCAAGAAAACATTACTACTTGTTTATCAATGGCCGTCGTATACTGATTATCTAAATAGTTGGGGAGAAATCTAACTGGAATTAAGATGAAAGAAATACTAGTCAAAAATTAATAATGGTTGACAATGCTTCATTTACATATAACATTCAAGAAAACATTACTACTTGTTTATCAATGGCCGTCGTATACTGATTATCTAAATAGTTGGGGAGAAATCTAACTGGAATTAAGATGAAAGAAATACTAGTCAAAAATTAATAATGGTTGACAATGCTTCATTTACATATAACATTCAAGAAAACAATACTACTTGTTTATCAATGGCCGTCGATTACTGATTATCTAAATAGTTGGGGTGAAATGTAACTGGAATTAAGATGAAAGAAAGACTAGTCAAAAATTAATAATGGTTGACAATGCTTCATTTACATATAACATTCAAGAAAACATTACTACTTGTTTATCAATGGCCGTCGTATACTGATTATCTAAATAGTTGGGATGAAATGGAACTGGAATTAAGATGAAAGAAATACTAGTCAAAAATTAATAATGGTTGACAATGCTTCATTTACATATAACATTCAAGAAAACATTACTACTTGTTTATCAATGGCCGTCGTATACTGATTATCTAAATAGTTGGGGTGAAATGTAACTGGAATTAAGATGAAAGAAATACTAGTCAAAAATTAATAATGGTTGACAATGCTTCATTTACATATAACATTCAAGAAAACCATACTACTCGTTTATCAATGGCCGTCGTATACTGATTATCTAAATAGTTGGGATGAAATGGAACTGGAATTAAGATGAAAGAAATACTAGTCAAAAATTAATAATGGTTGACAATGCTTCATTTACATATAACATTCAAGAAAACCATACTACTTGTTTATCAATGGCCGTCGTATACTGATTATCTAAATAGTTGGGGTGAAATGTAACTGTAATTAAGATGAAAGAAATACTAGTCAAAAATTAATAATGGTTGACAATGCTTCATTTACATATAACATTCAAGAAAACCATACTACTCGTTTATCAATGGCCGTCGTATACTGATTATCTAAATAGTTGGGATGTAATGGAACTGGAATTAAGATGAAAGAAATACTAGTCAAAAATTAATAATGGTTGACAATGCTTCATTTACATATATCATTCAAGAAAACCATACTACTTCTTTATCAATGGCCGTCGTATACTGATTATTTAAATAGTTGGGGTGAAATGTAACTAGAATTAAGATGATAGAAATACTAGTCAAAAATTAATAATGGTTGTCAATGCTTCATTTACATATAACATTCAAGAAAACATTACTACTTGTTTATCAATGGCCGTCGTATACTGATTATCTAAATAGTTGTGGTGAAATGTAACTGGAATTAAGATGAAAGAAATACTAGTCAAAAATTAATAATGGTTGACAATGCTTCATTTACATATAACATTCAAGAAAACCATACTACTTGTTTATCAATGGCCGTTGTATACTGATTATCTAAATAGTTGGGATGAAATGGAACTGGAATTAAGATGAAAGAAATACTAGTCAAAAATTAATAATGGTTGACAATGCTTCATTTACATATAACATTCAAGAAAACCATACTACTTGTTTATCAATGGCCGTCGTATACTGATTATCTAAATAGTTGGGATGAAATGGAACTGGAATTAAGATGAAAGAAATACTAGTCAAAAATTAATAATGGTTGACAATGCTTCATTTACATATAACATTCAAGAAAACATTACTACTTGTTTATCAATGGCCGTCGTATACTGATTATCTAAATAGTTGGGGTGAAATGTAACTGGAATTAAGATGAAAGAAATACTAGTCAAAAATTAATAATGGTTGACAATGCTTCATTTACATATAACATTCAAGAAAACCATACTACTTGTTTATCAATGGCCGTCGTATACTGATTATCTAAATAGTTGGGGTGAAATGTAACTGTAATTAAGATGAAAGAAATACTAGTCAAAAATTAATAATGGTTGACAATGCTTCATTTACATATAACATTCAAGAAAACCATACTACTTGTTTATCAATGGCCGTCGTATACTGATTATCTAAATAGTTGGGATGTAATGGAACTGGAATTAAGATGAAAGAAATACTAGTCAAAAATTAATAATGGTTGACAATGCTTCATTTACATATAACATTCAAGAAAACATTACTACTTGTTTATCAATGGCCGTCGTATACTGATTATCTAAATAGTTGGAGTGAAATGTAACTGGAATTAAGATGAAAGAAATACTAGTCAAAAATTAATAATGGTTGACAATGCTTCATTTACATATAACATTCAAGTAAACCATACTACTTGTTTATCAATGGCCGTCGTATACTGATTATCTAAATAGTTGGGGTGAAATGTAACTGGAATTAAGATGAAAGAAATACTAGTCAAAAATTAATAATGGTTGACAATACTTCATTTACATATAACATTCAAGAAAACATTACTACTTGTTTATCAATGGCCGTCGTATACTGATTATCTAAATAGTTGGGATGAAATGGAACTGGAATTAAGATGAAAGAAATACTAGTCAAAAATTAATAATGGTTGAAAATGCTTCATTTACATATAACATTCAAGAAAACCATACTACTTGTTTATCAATGGCCGTCATATACTGATTATCTAAATAGTTGGGATGAAATGGAACTGGAATTAAGATGAAAGAAATACTAGTCAAAAATTAATAATGGTTGACAATGCTTCATTTACAGATAACATTCAAGAAAACATTACTACTTGTTTATCAATGGCCGTCGTATGCTGATTATCTAAATAGTTGGGATGAAATGGAACTGGAATTAAGATGAAAGAAATACTAGTCAAAAATTAATAATGGTTGACAATGCTTCATTTACATATAACATTCAAGAAAACATTACTACTTGTTTATCAATGGCCGTCGTATACTGATTATCTAAATAGTTGGAGTGAAATGTAACTGGAATTAAGATGAAAGAAATATTAGTCAAAAATTAATAATGGTTGACAATGCTTCATTTACATGTAACATTCAAGAAAACCATACTATTTGTTTATCAATGGCCGTCGTATACTGATTATCTAAATAGTTGGGATGTAATGGAACTGGAATTAAGATGAAAGAAATACTAGTCAAAAATTAATAATGGTTGACAATGCTTCATTTACATATAACATTCAAGAAAACCATACTACTTGTTTATCAATGGCCGTCGTATACTGATTATCTAAATAGTTGGGATGTAATGGAACTGGAATTAAGATGAAAGAAATACTAGTCAAAAATTAATAATGGTTGACAATGCTTCATTTACATATATCATTCAAGAAAACCATACTACTTCTTTATCAATGGCCGTCGTATACTGATTATCTAAATAGTTGGGATGTAATGGAACTGGAATTAAGATGAAAGAAATACTAGTCAAAAATTAATAATGGTTGACAATGCTTCATTTACATATAACATTCAAGAAAACATTACTACTTGTTTATCAATGGCCGTCGTATACTGATTATCTAAATAGTTGGGGAGAAATCTAACTGGAATTAAGATGAAAGAAATCCTAGTCAAAAATTAATAATGGTTGACAATGCTTCATTTACATATAACATTCAAGAAAACATTACTACTTGTTTATCAATGGCCGTCGTATACTGATTATCTAAATAGTTGGAGTGAAATGTAACTGGAATTAAGATGAAAGAAATATTAGTCAAAAATTAATAATGGTTGACAATGCTTCATTTACATATAACATTCAAGAAAACCATACTATTTGTTTATCAATGGCCGTCGTATACTGATTATCTAAATAGTTGGGGTGAAATGTAACTGGAATTAAGATGAAAGAAATACTAGTCAAAAATTAATAATGGTTGACAATGCTTCATTTACATATAACATTCAAGAAAACCATACTACTTGTTTATCAATGGCCGTCGTATACTGATTATCTAAATAGTTGGGATGAAATGGAACTGGAATTAAGATGAAAGAAATACTAGTCAAAAATTAATAATGGTTGACAATGCTTCATTTACATATAACATTCAAGAAAACCATACTACTTGTTTATCAATGGCCGTCGTATACTGATTATCTAAATAGTTGGGATGAAATGGAACTGGAATTATGATGAAAGAAATACTAGTCAAAAGTTAATAATGGTTGACAATGCTTCATTTACATATAACATTCAAGAAAACATTACTACTTGTTTATCAATGGCCGTCGTATACTGATTATCTAAATAGTTGGGGAGAAATCTAACTGGAATTAAGATGAAAGAAATACTAGTCGAAAATTAATAATGGTTGACAATGCTTCATTTACATATAACATTCAAGAAAACAATACTACTTGTTTATCAATGGCCGTCGTATACTGATTATCTAAATAGTTGGGGTGAAATGTAACTGGAATTAAGATGAAAGAAATACTAGTCAAAAATTAATAATGGTTGACAATGCTTCGTTTACATATAACATTCAAGAAAACATTACTACTTGTTTATCAATGGCCGTCGTATACTGATTATCTAAATAGTTGGGATGAAATGGAACTGGAATTAAGATGAAAGAAATACTAGTCAAAAATTAATAATGGTTGACAATGCTTCATTTACATATAACATTCAAGAAAACATTACTACTTGTTTATCAATGGCCGTCGTATACTGATGATCTAAATAGTTGGGGAGAAATCTAACTGGAATTAAGATGAAAGAAATACTAGTCAAAAATTAATAATGGTTGACAATGCTTCATTTACATATAACATTCAAGAAAACATTACTACTTGTTTATCAATGGCCGTCGTATACTGATTATCTAAATAGTTGGGGAGAAATCTAACTGGAATTAAGATGAAAGAAATACTAGTCAAAAATTAATAATGGTTGACAATGCTTCATTTACATATAACATTCAAGAAAACAATACTACTTGTTTATCAATGGCCGTCGATTACTGATTATCTAAATAGTTGGGGTGAAATGTAACTGGAATTAAGATGAAAGAAATACTAGTCAAAAATTAATAATGCTTGACAATGCTTCATTTACATATAACATTCAAGAAAACCATACTACTCGTTTATCAATGGCCGTCGTATACTGATTATCTAAATAGTTGGGATGAAATGGAACTGGAATTAAGATGAAAGAAATACTAGTCAAAAATTAATAATGGTTGACAATGCTTCATTTACATATAACATTCAAGAAAACCATACTACTTGTTTATCAATGGCCGTCGTATACTGATTATCTAAATAGTTGGGGTGAAATGTAACTGTAATTAAGATGAAAGAAATACTAGTCAAAAATTAATAATGGTTGACAATGCTTCATTTACATATAACATTCAAGAAAACCATACTACTCGTTTATCAATGGCCGTCGTATACTGATTATCTAAATAGTTGGGATGTAATGGAACTGGAATTAAGATGAAAGAAATACTAGTCAAAAATTAATAATGGTTGACAATGCTTCATTTACATATATCATTCAAGAAAACCATACTACTTCTTTATCAATGGCCGTCGTATACTGATTATTTAAATAGTTGGGGTGAAATGTAACTAGAATTAAGATGATAGAAATACTAGTCAAAAATTAATAATGGTTGTCAATGCTTCATTTACATATAACATTCAAGAAAACATTACTACTTGTTTATCAATGGCCGTCGTATACTGATTATCTAAATAGTTGTGGTGAAATGTAACTGGAATTAAGATGAAAGAAATACTAGTCAAAAATTAATAATGGTTGACAATGCTTCATTTACATATAACATTCAAGAAAACCATACTACTTGTTTATCAATGGCCGTTGTATACTGATTATCTAAATAGTTGGGATGAAATGGAACTGGAATTAAGATGAAAGAAATACTAGTCAAAAATTAATAATGGTTGACAATGCTTCATTTACATATAACATTCAAGAAAACAATACTACTTGTTTATCAATGGCCGTCGATTACTGATTATCTAAATAGTTGGGGTGAAATGTAACTGGAATTAAGATGAAAGAAAGACTAGTCAAAAATTAATAATGGTTGACAATGCTTCATTTACATATAACATTCAAGAAAACATTACTACTTGTTTATCAATGGCCGTCGTATACTGATTATCTAAATAGTTGGGATGAAATGGAACTGGAATTAAGATGAAAGAAATACTAGTCAAAAATTAATAATGGTTGACAATGCTTCATTTACATATAACATTCAAGAAAACATTACTACTTGTTTATCAATGGCCGTCGTATACTGATTATCTAAATAGTTGGGGTGAAATGTAACTGGAATTAAGATGAAAGAAATACTAGTCAAAAATTAATAATGGTTGACAATGCTTCATTTACATATAACATTCAAGAAAACCATACTACTCGTTTATCAATGGCCGTCGTATACTGATTATCTAAATAGTTGGGATGAAATGGAACTGGAATTAAGATGAAAGAAATACTAGTCAAAAATTAATAATGGTTGACAATGCTTCATTTACATATAACATTCAAGAAAACCATACTACTTGTTTATCAATGGCCGTCGTATACTGATTATCTAAATAGTTGGGGTGAAATGTAACTGTAATTAAGATGAAAGAAATACTAGTCAAAAATTAATAATGGTTGACAATGCTTCATTTACATATAACATTCAAGAAAACCATACTACTCGTTTATCAATGGCCGTCGTATACTGATTATCTAAATAGTTGGGATGTAATGGAACTGGAATTAAGATGAAAGAAATACTAGTCAAAAATTAATAATGGTTGACAATGCTTCATTTACATATATCATTCAAGAAAACCATACTACTTCTTTATCAATGGCCGTCGTATACTGATTATTTAAATAGTTGGGGTGAAATGTAACTAGAATTAAGATGATAGAAATACTAGTCAAAAATTAATAATGGTTGTCAATGCTTCATTTACATATAACATTCAAGAAAACATTACTACTTGTTTATCAATGGCCGTCGTATACTGATTATCTAAATAGTTGTGGTGAAATGTAACTGGAATTAAGATGAAAGAAATACTAGTCAAAAATTAATAATGGTTGACAATGCTTCATTTACATATAACATTCAAGAAAACCATACTACTTGTTTATCAATGGCCGTTGTATACTGATTATCTAAATAGTTGGGATGAAATGGAACTGGAATTAAGATGAAAGAAATACTAGTCAAAAATTAATAATGGTTGACAATGCTTCATTTACATATAACATTCAAGAAAACCATACTACTTGTTTATCAATGGCCGTCGTATACTGATTATCTAAATAGTTGGGATGAAATGGAACTGGAATTAAGATGAAAGAAATACTAGTCAAAAATTAATAATGGTTGACAATGCTTCATTTACATATAACATTCAAGAAAACATTACTACTTGTTTATCAATGGCCGTCGTATACTGATTATCTAAATAGTTGGGGTGAAATGTAACTGGAATTAAGATGAAAGAAATACTAGTCAAAAATTAATAATGGTTGACAATGCTTCATTTACATATAACATTCAAGAAAACCATACTACTTGTTTATCAATGGCCGTCGTATACTGATTATCTAAATAGTTGGGGTGAAATGTAACTGTAATTAAGATGAAAGAAATACTAGTCAAAAATTAATAATGGTTGACAATGCTTCATTTACATATAACATTCAAGAAAACCATACTACTTGTTTATCAATGGCCGTCGTATACTGATTATCTAAATAGTTGGGATGTAATGGAACTGGAATTAAGATGAAAGAAATACTAGTCAAAAATTAATAATGGTTGACAATGCTTCATTTACATATATCATTCAAGAAAACCATACTACTTCTTTATCAATGGCCGTCGTATACTGATTATCTAAATAGTTGGGATGTAATGGAACTGGAATTAAGATGAAAGAAATACTAGTCAAAAATTAATAATGGTTGACAATGCTTCATTTACATATAACATTCAAGAAAACATTACTACTTGTTTATCAATGGCCGTCGTATACTGATTATCTAAATAGTTGGGGAGAAATCTAACTGGAATTAAGATGAAAGAAATCCTAGTCAAAAATTAATAATGGTTGACAATGCTTCATTTACATATAACATTCAAGAAAACATTACTACTTGTTTATCAATGGCCGTCGTATACTGATTATCTAAATAGTTGGAGTGAAATGTAACTGGAATTAAGATGAAAGAAATACTAGTCAAAAATTAATAATGGTTGACAATGCTTCATTTACATATAACATTCAAGTAAACCATACTACTTGTTTATCAATGGCCGTCGTATACTGATTATCTAAATAGTTGGGGTGAAATGTAACTGGAATTAAGATGAAAGAAATACTAGTCAAAAATTAATAATGGTTGACAATACTTCATTTACATATAACATTCAAGAAAACATTACTACTTGTTTATCAATGGCCGTCGTATACTGATTATCTAAATAGTTGGGATGAAATGGAACTGGAATTAAGATGAAAGAAATACTAGTCAAAAATTAATAATGGTTGAAAATGCTTCATTTACATATAACATTCAAGAAAACCATACTACTTGTTTATCAATGGCCGTCATATACTGATTATCTAAATAGTTGGGATGAAATGGAACTGGAATTAAGATGAAAGAAATACTAGTCAAAAATTAATAATGGTTGACAATGCTTCATTTACAGATAACATTCAAGAAAACATTACTACTTGTTTATCAATGGCCGTCGTATGCTGATTATCTAAATAGTTGGGATGAAATGGAACTGGAATTAAGATGAAAGAAATACTAGTCAAAAATTAATAATGGTTGACAATGCTTCATTTACATATAACATTCAAGAAAACATTACTACTTGTTTATCAATGGCCGTCGTATACTGATTATCTAAATAGTTGGAGTGAAATGTAACTGGAATTAAGATGAAAGAAATATTAGTCAAAAATTAATAATGGTTGACAATGCTTCATTTACATGTAACATTCAAGAAAACCATACTATTTGTTTATCAATGGCCGTCGTATACTGATTATCTAAATAGTTGGGATGTAATGGAACTGGAATTAAGATGAAAGAAATACTAGTCAAAAATTAATAATGGTTGACAATGCTTCATTTACATATAACATTCAAGAAAACCATACTACTTGTTTATCAATGGCCGTCGTATACTGATTATCTAAATAGTTGGGATGTAATGGAACTGGAATTAAGATGAAAGAAATACTAGTCAAAAATTAATAATGGTTGACAATGCTTCATTTACATATATCATTCAAGAAAACCATACTACTTCTTTATCAATGGCCGTCGTATACTGATTATCTAAATAGTTGGGATGTAATGGAACTGGAATTAAGATGAAAGAAATACTAGTCAAAAATTAATAATGGTTGACAATGCTTCATTTACATATAACATTCAAGAAAACATTACTACTTGTTTATCAATGGCCGTCGTATACTGATTATCTAAATAGTTGGGGAGAAATCTAACTGGAATTAAGATGAAAGAAATCCTAGTCAAAAATTAATAATGGTTGACAATGCTTCATTTACATATAACATTCAAGAAAACATTACTACTTGTTTATCAATGGCCGTCGTATACTGATTATCTAAATAGTTGGAGTGAAATGTAACTGGAATTAAGATGAAAGAAATATTAGTCAAAAATTAATAATGGTTGACAATGCTTCATTTACATATAACATTCAAGAAAACCATACTATTTGTTTATCAATGGCCGTCGTATACTGATTATCTAAATAGTTGGGGTGAAATGTAACTGGAATTAAGATGAAAGAAATACTAGTCAAAAATTAATAATGGTTGACAATGCTTCATTTACATATAACATTCAAGAAAACCATACTACTTGTTTATCAATGGCCGTCGTATACTGATTATCTAAATAGTTGGGATGAAATGGAACTGGAATTAAGATGAAAGAAATACTAGTCAAAAATTAATAATGGTTGACAATGCTTCATTTACATATAACATTCAAGAAAACCATACTACTTGTTTATCAATGGCCGTCGTATACTGATTATCTAAATAGTTGGGATGAAATGGAACTGGAATTATGATGAAAGAAATACTAGTCAAAAGTTAATAATGGTTGACAATGCTTCATTTACATATAACATTCAAGAAAACATTACTACTTGTTTATCAATGGCCGTCGTATACTGATTATCTAAATAGTTGGGGAGAAATCTAACTGGAATTAAGATGAAAGAAATACTAGTCGAAAATTATTAATGGTTGACAATGCTTCATTTACATATAACATTCAAGAAAACAATACTACTTGTTTATCAATGGCCGTCGTATACTGATTATCTAAATAGTTGGGGTGAAATGTAACTGGAATTAAGATGAAAGAAATACTAGTCAAAAATTAATAATGGTTGACAATGCTTCGTTTACATATAACATTCAAGAAAACATTACTACTTGTTTATCAATGGCCGTCGTATACTGATTATCTAAATAGTTGGGATGAAATGGAACTGGAATTAAGATGAAAGAAATACTAGTCAAAAATTAATAATGGTTGACAATGCTTCATTTACATATAACATTCAAGAAAACATTACTACTTGTTTATCAATGGCCGTCGTATACTGATTATCTAAATAGTTGGGGAGAAATCTAACTGGAATTAAGATGAAAGAAATACTAGTCAAAAATTAATAATGGTTGACAATGCTTCATTTACATATAACATTCAAGAAAACATTACTACTTGTTTATCAATGGCCGTCGTATACTGATTATCTAAATAGTTGGGGAGAAATCTAACTGGAATTAAGATGAAAGAAATACAAGTCAAAAATTAATAATGGTTGACAATGCTTCATTTACATATAACATTCAAGAAAACAATACTACTTGTTTATCAATGGCCGTCGATTACTGATTATCTAAATAGTTGGGGTGAAATGTAACTGGAATTAAGATGAAAGAAAGACTAGTCAAAAATTAATAATGGTTGACAATGCTTCATTTACATATAACATTCAAGAAAACATTACTACTTGTTTATCAATGGCCGTCGTATACTGATTATCTAAATAGTTGGGATGAAATGGAACTGGAATTAAGATGAAAGAAATACTAGTCAAAAATTAATAATGGTTGACAATGCTTCATTTACATATAACATTCAATAAAACTTTACTACTTGTTTATCAATGGCCGTCGTATACTGATTATCTAAATAGTTGGGGTGAAATGGAACTGGAATTAAGATGAAAGAAATACTAGTCAAAAATTAATAATGGTTGACAATGCTTCATTTACATATAACATTCAAGAAAACCATACTACTTGTTTATCAATGGCCGTCGTATACTGATTATCTAAATAGTTGGGGTGAAATGTAACTGGAATTAAGATGAAAGAAATACTAGTCAAAAATTAATAATGGTTGACAATGCTTCATTTACAGATAACATTCAAGAAAACATTACTACTTGTTTATCAATGGCCGTCGTATACTGATTATCTAAATAGTTGGAGTGAAATGTAACTGGAATTAAGATGAAAGAAATACTAGTCAAAAATTAATAATGGTTGACAATGCTTCATTTACATATAACATTGAAGAAAACCATATTACTTGTTTATCAATGGCCGTCGTATACTGATTATCTAAATAGTTGGGGTGAAATGTAACTAGAATTAAGATGATAGAAATACTAGTCAAAAATTAATAATGGTTGTCAATGCTTCATTTACATATAACATTCAAGAAAACATTACTACTTGTTTATCAATGGCCGTCGTATACTGATTATCTAAATAGTTGTGGTGAAATGTAACTGGAATTAAGATGAAAGAAATACTAGTCAAAAATTAATAATGGTTGACAATGCTTCATTTACATATAACATTCAAGAAAACCATACTACTTGTTTATCAATGGCCGTTGTATACTGATTATCTAAATAGTTGGGATGAAATGGAACTGGAATTAAGATGAAAGAAATACTAGTCAAAAATTAATAATGGTTGACAATGCTTCATTTACATATAACATTCAAGAAAACCATACTACTTGTTTATCAATGGCCGTCGTATACTGATTATCTAAATAGTTGGGATGAAATGGAACTGGAATTAAGATGAAAGAAATACTAGTCAAAAATTAATAATGGTTGACAATGCTTCATTTACATATAACATTCAAGAAAACATTACTACTTGTTTATCAATGGCCGTCGTATACTGATTATCTAAATAGTTGGGGTGAAATGTAACTGGAATTAAGATGAAAGAAATACTAGTCAAAAATTAATAATGGTTGACAATGCTTCATTTACATATAACATTCAAGAAAACCATACTACTTGTTTATCAATGGCCGTCGTATACTGATTATCTAAATAGTTGGGGTGAAATGTAACTGTAATTAAGATGAAAGAAATACTAGTCAAAAATTAATAATGGTTGACAATGCTTCATTTACATATAACATTCAAGAAAACCATACTACTTGTTTATCAATGGCCGTCGTATACTGATTATCTAAATAGTTGGGATGTAATGGAACTGGAATTAAGATGAAAGAAATACTAGTCAAAAATTAATAATGGTTGACAATGCTTCATTTACATATATCATTCAAGAAAACCATACTACTTCTTTATCAATGGCCGTCGTATACTGATTATCTAAATAGTTGGGATGTAATGGAACTGGAATTAAGATGAAAGAAATACTAGTCAAAAATTAATAATGGTTGACAATGCTTCATTTACATATAACATTCAAGAAAACATTACTACTTGTTTATCAATGGCCGTCGTATACTGATTATCTAAATAGTTGGGGAGAAATCTAACTGGAATTAAGATGAAAGAAATCCTAGTCAAAAATTAATAATGGTTGACAATGCTTCATTTACATATAACATTCAAGAAAACATTACTACTTGTTTATCAATGGCCGTCGTATACTGATTATCTAAATAGTTGGAGTGAAATGTAACTGGAATTAAGATGAAAGAAATACTAGTCAAAAATTAATAATGGTTGACAATGCTTCATTTACATATAACATTCAAGAAAACCATACTACTTGTTTATCAATGGCCGTCGTATACTGATTATCTAAATAGTTGGGATGTAATGGAACTGGAATTAAGATGAAAGAAATACTAGTCAAAAATTAATAATGGTTGACAATGCTTCATTTACATATATCATTCAAGAAAACCATACTACTTCTTTATCAATGGCCGTCGTATACTGATTATCTAAATAGTTGGGATGTAATGGAACTGGAATTAAGATGAAAGAAATACTAGTCAAAAATTAATAATGGTTGACAATGCTTCATTTACATATAACATTCAAGAAAACATTACTACTTGTTTATCAATGGCCGTCGTATACTGATTATCTAAATAGTTGGGGAGAAATCTAACTGGAATTAAGATGAAAGAAATCCTAGTCAAAAATTAATAATGGTTGACAATGCTTCATTTACATATAACATTCAAGAAAACATTACTACTTGTTTATCAATGGCCGTCGTATACTGATTATCTAAATAGTTGGAGTGAAATGTAACTGGAATTAAGATGAAAGAAATACTAGTCAAAAATTAATAATGGTTGACAATGCTTCATTTACATATAACATTCAAGTAAACCATACTACTTGTTTATCAATGGCCGTCGTATACTGATTATCTAAATAGTTGGGGTGAAATGTAACTGGAATTAAGATGAAAGAAATACTAGTCAAAAATTAATAATGGTTGACAATACTTCATTTACATATAACATTCAAGAAAACATTACTACTTGTTTATCAATGGCCGTCGTATACTGATTATCTAAATAGTTGGGATGAAATGGAACTGGAATTAAGATGAAAGAAATACTAGTCAAAAATTAATAATGGTTGAAAATGCTTCATTTACATATAACATTCAAGAAAACCATACTACTTGTTTATCAATGGCCGTCATATACTGATTATCTAAATAGTTGGGATGAAATGGAACTGGAATTAAGATGAAAGAAATACTAGTCAAAAATTAATAATGGTTGACAATGCTTCATTTACAGATAACATTCAAGAAAACATTACTACTTGTTTATCAATGGCCGTCGTATGCTGATTATCTAAATAGTTGGGATGAAATGGAACTGGAATTAAGATGAAAGAAATACTAGTCAAAAATTAATAATGGTTGACAATGCTTCATTTACATATAACATTCAAGAAAACATTACTACTTGTTTATCAATGGCCGTCGTATACTGATTATCTAAATAGTTGGAGTGAAATGTAACTGGAATTAAGATGAAAGAAATATTAGTCAAAAATTAATAATGGTTGACAATGCTTCATTTACATATAACATTCAAGAAAACCATACTATTTGTTTATCAATGGCCGTCGTATACTGATTATCTAAATAGTTGGGATGTAATGGAACTGGAATTAAGATGAAAGAAATACTAGTCAAAAATTAATAATGGTTGACAATGCTTCATTTACATATAACATTCAAGAAAACCATACTACTTGTTTATCAATGGCCGTCGTATACTGATTATCTAAATAGTTGGGATGTAATGGAACTGGAATTAAGATGAAAGAAATACTAGTCAAAAATTAATAATGGTTGACAATGCTTCATTTACATATATCATTCAAGAAAACCATACTACTTCTTTATCAATGGCCGTCGTATACTGATTATCTAAATAGTTGGGATGTAATGGAACTGGAATTAAGATGAAAGAAATACTAGTCAAAAATTAATAATGGTTGACAATGCTTCATTTACATATAACATTCAAGAAAACATTACTACTTGTTTATCAATGGCCGTCGTATACTGATTATCTATATAGTTGGGGAGAAATCTAACTGGAATTAAGATGAAAGAAATCCTAGTCAAAAATTAATAATGGTTGACAATGCTTCATTTACATATAACATTCAAGAAAACATTACTACTTGTTTATCAATGGCCGTCGTATACTGATTATCTAAATAGTTGGAGTGAAATGTAACTGGAATTAAGATGAAAGAAATATTAGTCAAAAATTAATAATGGTTGACAATGCTTCATTTACATATAACATTCAAGAAAACCATACTATTTGTTTATCAATGGCCGTCGTATACTGATTATCTAAATAGTTGGGGTGAAATGTAACTGGAATTAAGATGAAAGAAATACTAGTCAAAAATTAATAATGGTTGACAATGCTTCATTTACATATAACATTCAAGAAAACCATACTACTTGTTTATCAATGGCCGTCGTATACTGATTATCTAAATAGTTGGGATGAAATGGAACTGGAATTAAGCTGAAAGAAATACTAGTCAAAAATTAATAATGGTTGACAATGCTTCATTTACATATAACATTCAAGAAAACCATACTACTTGTTTATCAATGGCCGTCGTATACTGATTATCTAAATAGTTGGGATGAAATGGAACTGGAATTATGATGAAAGAAATACTAGTCAAAAGTTAATAATGGTTGACAATGCTTCATTTACATATAACATTCAAGAAAACATTACTACTTGTTTATCAATGGCCGTCGTATACTGATTATCTAAATAGTTGGGGAGAAATCTAACTGGAATTAAGATGAAAGAAATACTAGTCGAAAATTAATAATGTTTGACAATGCTTCATTTACATATAACATTCAAGAAAACAATACTACTTGTTTATCAATGGCCGTCGTATACTGATTATCTAAATAGTTGGGGTGAAATGTAACTGGAATTAAGATGAAAGAAATACTAGTCAAAAATTAATAATGGTTGACAATGCTTCGTTTACATATAACATTCAAGAAAACATTACTACTTGTTTATCAATGGCCGTCGTATACTGATTATCTAAATAGTTGGGATGAAATGGAACTGGAATTAAGATGAAAGAAATACTAGTCAAAAATTAATAATGGTTGACAATGCTTCATTTACATATAACATTCAAGAAAACATTACTACTTGTTTATCAATGGCCGTCGTATACTGATTATCTAAATAGTTGGGGAGAAATCTAACTGGAATTAAGATGAAAGAAATACTAGTCAAAAATTAATAATGGTTGACAATGCTTCATTTACATATAACATTCAAGAAAACATTACTACTTGTTTATCAATGGCCGTCGTATACTGATTATCTAAATAGTTGGGGAGAAATCTAACTGGAATTAAGATGAAAGAAATACTAGTCAAAAATTAATAATGGTTGACAATGCTTCATTTACATATAAAATTCAAGAAAACAATACTACTTGTTTATCAATGGCCGTCGATTACTGATTATCTAAATAGTTGGGGTGAAATGTAACTGGAATTAAGATGAAAGAAAGACTAGTCAAAAATTAATAATGGTTGACAATGCTTCATTTACATATAACATTCAAGAAAACATTACTACTTGTTTATCAATGGCCGTCGTATACTGATTATCTAAATAGTTGGGATGAAATGGAACTGGAATTAAGATGAAAGAAATACTAGTCAAAAATTAATAATGGTTGACAATGCTTCATTTACATATAACATTCAATAAAACTTTACTACTTGTTTATCAATGGCCGTCGTATACTGATTATCTAAATAGTTGGGGTGAAATGGAACTGGAATTAAGATGAAAGAAATACTAGTCAAAAATTAATAATGGTTGACAATGCTTCATTTACATATAACATTCAAGAAAACCATACTACTTGTTTATCAATGGCCGTCGTATACTGATTATCTAAATAGTTGGGGTGAAATGTAACTGGAATTAAGATGAAAGAAATACTAGTCAAAAATTAATAATGGTTGACAATGCTTCATTTACAGATAACATTCAAGAAAACATTACTACTTGTTTATCAATGGCCGTCGTATACTGATTATCTAAATAGTTGGAGTGAAATGTAACTGGAATTAAGATGAAAGAAATACTAGTCAAAAATTAATAATGGTTGACAATGCTTCATTTACATATAACATTGAAGAAAACCATATTACTTGTTTATCAATGGCCGTCGTATACTGATTATCTAAATAGTTGGGATGAAATGGAACTGGAATTAAGATGAAAGAAATACTAGTCAAAAATTAATAATGGTTGACAATGCTTCATTTACATATAACATTCAAGAAAACCATACTACTTGTTTATCAATGGCCGTCGTATACTGATTATCTAAATAGTTGGGATGAAATGGAACTGGAATTAAGCTGAAAGAAATACTAGTCAAAAATTAATAATGGTTGACAATGCTTCATTTACATATAACATTCAAGAAAACATTACTACTTGTTTATCAATGGCCGTCGTATACTGATTATCTAAATAGTTGGGGAGAAATCTAACTGGAATTAAGATGAAAGAAATACTAGTCAAAAATTAATAATGGTTGACAATGCTTCATTTACATATAACATTCAAGAAAACATTACTACTTGTTTATCAATGGCCGTCGATTACTGATTATCTAAATAGTTGGGGTGAAATGTAACTGGAATTAAGATGAAAGAAAGACTAGTCAAAAATTAATAATGGTTGACAATGCTTCATTTACATATAACATTCAAGAAAGCATTACTACTTGTTTATCAATGGCCGTCGTATACTGATTATCTAAATAGTTGGGATGAAATGGAACTGGAATTAAGATGAAAGAAATACTAGTCAAAAATTAATAATGGTTGAAAATGCTTCATTTACATATAACATTCAAGAAAACCATACTACTTGTTTATCAGTGGCCGTCGTATACTGATTATTATAAATAGTTGGGATGAAATGGAACTGGAATTAAGATGAAAGAAATACTAGTCAAAAATTAATAATGGTTGACAATGCTTCATTTACATATAACATTCAAGAAAACCATACTACTTGTTTATCAATGGCCGTCGTATACTGATTATCTAAATAGTTGGGATGTAATGGAACTGGAATTAAGATGAAAGAAATACTAGTCAAAAATTAATAATGGTTGACAATGCTTCATTTACATATAACATTCAAGAAAACATTACTACTTGTTTATCAATGGCCGTCGTATACTGATTATCTAAATAGTTGGGATGTAATGGAACTGGAATTAAGATGAAAGAAATACTAGTCAAAAATTAATAATGGTTGACAATGCTTCATTTACATATAACATTCAAGAAAACCATACTACTTGTTTATCAATGGCCGTCGTATACTGATTATCTAAATAGTTGGGATGAAATGGAACTGGAATTAAGATGAAGGAAATACTAGTCAAAAATTAATAATGGTTGACAATGCTTCATTTACATATAACATTCAAGAAAACTTTACTACTTGTTTATCAATGGCCGTCGTATAGTGATTATCTAAATAGTTGGGGTGAAATGGAACTGGAATTAAGATGAAAGAAATACTAGTCAAAAATTAATAATGGTTGACAATGCTTCATTTACATATAACATTCAAGAAAACATTACTACTTGTTTATCAATGGCCGTCGTATACTGATTATCTAAATAGTTGGGGTGAAATGTAACTGGAATTAAGATGAAAGACATACTAGTCAAAAATTAATAATGGTTGACAATGCTTCATTTACATATAACATTCAAGAAAACCATACTACTTGTTTATCAATGGCCGTCGTATACTGATTATCTAAATAGATGGGATGAAATGGAACTGGAATTAAGATGAAAGAAATACTAGTCAAAAATTAATAATGGTTGACAATGCTTCATTTACATATAACATTCAAGAAAACATTACTACTTGTTTATCAATGGCCGTCGTATACTGATTATCTAAATAGTTGGGATGAAATGGAACTGGAATTAAGATGAAAGAAATACTAGTCAAAAATTAATAATGGTTGACAATGCTTCATTTACATATAACATTCAAGCAAACTTTACTACTTGTTTATCAATGGCCGTCGTATACTGATTATCTAAATAGTTGGGGTGAAATGGAACTGGAATTAAGATGAAAGAAATACTAGTCAAAAATTAATAATGGTTGACAATGCTTCATTTACATATAACATTCAAGAAAACATTACTACTTGTTTATCAATGGCCGTCGTATGCTGATTATCTAAATAGTTGGGATTAAATGGAACTGGAATTAAGATGAAAGAAATACTAGTCAAAAATTAATAATGGTTGACAATGCTTCATTTACATATAACATTCAAGAAAACATTACTACTTGTTTATCAATGGCCGTCGTATACTGATTATCTAAATAGTTGGGGTGACATGTAACTGGAATTAAGATGAAAGAAATACTAGTCAAAAATTAATAATGGTTAACAATGCTTCATTTACATATAACATTCAAGAAAAAATTACTACTTGTTTATCAATGGCCGTCGTATACTGATTATCTAAATAGTTGGGATGTAATGGAACTGGAATTAAGATGAAAGAAATACTAGTCAAAAATTAATAATGGTTGACAATGCTTCATTTACATATAACATTCAAGAAAGCCATACTACTTGTTTATCAATGGCCGTCGTATACTGATTATCTAAATAGTTGGGATGAAATGGAACTGGAATTAAGATGGAAGAAATACTAGTCAAAAATTAATAATGGTTGACAATGCTTCATTTACATATAACATTCAAGAAAACATTACTACTTGTTTATCAATGGCCGTCGTATACTGATTATCTAAATAGTTGGGATGTAATGGGACTGGAATTAAGATGAAGGAAATACTAGTCAAAAATTAATAATGGTTGACAATGCTTCATTTACATATAACATTCAAGAAAACTTTACTACTTGTTTATCAATGGCCGTCGTATACTGATTATCTAAATAGTTGGGGTGAAATGGAACTGGAATTAAGATGAAAGACATACTAGTCAAAAATTAATAATGGTTGACAATGCTTCATTTATATATAACATTCAAGAAAACCATACTACTTGTTTATCAATGGCCGTCGTATACTGATTATCTAAATAGTTGGGATGAAATGGAACTGGAATTAAGATGAAAGACATACTAGTCAAAAATTAATAATGGTTGACAATGCTTCATTTACATATAACATTCAAGAAAACCATACTACTTGTTTATCAATGGCCGTCGTATACTGATTATCTAAATAGTTGGGATGAAATGGAACTGGAATTAAGATGAAAGAAATACTAGTCAAAAATTAATAATGGTTGACAATGCTTCATTTACATATAACATTCAAGAAAACCATACTACTTGTTTATCAATGGCCGTCGTATACTGATTATCTAAATAGTTGGGATGAAATGGAACTGGAATTAAGATGAAAGAAATACTAGTCAAAAATTAATAATGGTTGACAATGCTTCATTTACATATAACATTCAAGAAAACTTTACTACTTGTTTATCAATGGCCGTCGTATACTGATTATCTAAATAGTTGGGGTGAAATGGAACTGGAATTAAGATGAAAGACATACTAGTCAAAAATTAATAATGGTTGACAATGCTTCATTTACATATAACATTCAAGAAAACATTACTACTTGTTTATCAATGGCCGTCGTATGCTGATTATCTAAATAGTTGGGATTAAATGGAACTGGAATTAAGATGAAAGACATACTAGTCAAAAATTAATAATGGTTGACAATGCTTCATTTACATATAACATTCAAGAAAACATTACTACTTGTTTATCAATGGCCGTCGTATACTGATTATCTAAATAGTTGGGGTGACATGTAACTGGAATTAAGATGAAAGAAATACTAGTCAAAAATTAATAATGGTTGACAATGCTTCATTTACATATAACATTCAAGAAAACCATACTACTTGTTTATCAATGGCCGTCGTATACTGATTATCTAAATAGTTGGGATGAAATGGAACTGGAATTAAGATGAAAGAAATACTAGTCAAAAATTAATAATGGTTGACAATGCTTCATTTACATATAACATTCAAGAAAACTTTACTACTTGTTTATCAATGGCCGTCGTATACTGATTATCTAAATAGTTGGGGTGAAATGGAACTGGAATTAAGATGAAAGAAATACTAGTCAAAAATTAATAATGGTTGACAATGCTTCATTTACATATAACATTCAAGAAAACATTACTACTTGTTTATCAATGGCCGTCGTATGCTGATTATCTAAATAGTTGGGATTAAATGGAACTGGAATTAAGATGAAAGAAATACTAGTCAAAAATTAATAATGGTTGACAATGCTTCATTTACATATAACATTCAAGAAAACATTACTACTTGTTTATCAATGGCCGTCGTATACTGATTATCTAAATAGTTGGGGTGACATGTAACTGGAATTAAGATGAAAGAAATACTAGTCAAAAATTAATAATGGTTGACAATGCTTCATTTACATATAACATTCAAGAAAACATTACTACTTGTTTATCAATGGCCGTCGTATACTGATTATCTAAATAGTTGGGATGTAATGGAACTGGAATTAAGATGAAAGAAATACTAGTCAAAAATTAATAATGGTTGACAATGCTTCATTTACATATAACATTCAAGAAAGCCATACTACTTGTTTATCAATGGCCGTCGTATACTGATTATCTAAATAGTTGGGATGAAATGGAACTGGAATTAAGATGAAAGAAATACTAGTCAAAAATTAATAATGGTTGACAATGCTTCATTTACATATAACATTCAAGAAAACATTACTACTTGTTTATCAATGGCCGTCGTATACTGATTATCTAAATAGTTGGGATGTAATGGAACTGGAATTAAGATGAAGGAAATACTAGTCAAAAATTAATAATGGTTGACAATGCTTCATTTACATATAACATTCAAGAAAACTTTACTACTTGTTTATCAATGGCCGTCGTATAGTGATTATCTAAATAGTTGGGGTGAAATGGAACTGGAATTAAGATGAAAGAAATACTAGTCAAAAATTAATAATGGTTGACAATGCTTCATTTACATATAACATTCAAGAAAACATTACTACTTGTTTATCAATGGCCGTCGTATACTGATTATCTAAATAGTTGGGGTGAAATGTAACTGGAATTAAGATGAAAGACATACTAGTCAAAAATTAATAATGGTTGACAATGCTTCATTTACATATAACATTCAAGAAAACCATACTACTTGTTTATCAATGGCCGTCGTATACTGATTATCTAAATAGATGGGATGAAATGGAACTGGAATTAAGATGAAAGAAATACTAGTCAAAAATTAATAATGGTTGACAATGCTTCATTTACATATAACATTCAAGAAAACATTACTACTTGTTTATCAATGGCCGTCGTATACTGATTATCTAAATAGTTGGGATGAAATGGAACTGGAATTAAGATGAAAGAAATACTAGTCAAAAATTAATAATGGTTGACAATGCTTCATTTACATATAACATTCAAGCAAACTTTACTACTTGTTTATCAATGGCCGTCGTATACTGATTATCTAAATAGTTGGGGTGAAATGGAACTGGAATTAAGATGAAAGAAATACTAGTCAAAAATTAATAATGGTTGACAATGCTTCATTTACATATAACATTCAAGAAAACATTACTACTTGTTTATCAATGGCCGTCGTATGCTGATTATCTAAATAGTTGGGATTAAATGGAACTGGAATTAAGATGAAAGAAATACTAGTCAAAAATTAATAATGGTTGACAATGCTTCATTTACATATAACATTCAAGAAAACATTACTACTTGTTTATCAATGGCCGTCGTATACTGATTATCTAAATAGTTGGGGTGACATGTAACTGGAATTAAGATGAAAGAAATACTAGTCAAAAATTAATAATGGTTGACAATGCTTCATTTACATATAACATTCAAGAAAACATTACTACTTGTTTATCAATGGCCGTCGTATACTGATTATCTAAATAGTTGGGATGTAATGGAACTGGAATTAAGATGAAAGAAATACTAGTCAAAAATTAATAATGGTTGACAATGCTTCATTTACATATAACATTCAAGAAAGCCATACTACTTGTTTATCAATGGCCGTCGTATACTGATTATCTAAATAGTTGGGATGAAATGGAACTGGAATTAAGATGAAAGAAATACTAGTCAAAAATTAATAATGGTTGACAATGCTTCATTTACATATAACATTCAAGAAAACATTACTACTTGTTTATCAATGGCCGTCGTATACTGATTATCTAAATAGTTGGGATGTAATGGAACTGGAATTAAGATGAAGGAAATACTAGTCAAAAATTAATAATGGTTGACAATGCTTCATTTACATATAACATTCAAGAAAACTTTACTACTTGTTTATCAATGGCCGTCGTATACTGATTATCTAAATAGTTGGGGTGAAATGGAACTGGAATTAAGATGAAAGAAATACTAGTCAAAAATTAATAATGGTTGACAATGCTTCATTTACATATAACATTCAAGAAAACATTACTACTTGTTTATCAATGGCCGTCGTATACTGATTATCTAAATAGTTGGGGTGAAATGTAACTGGAATTAAGATGAAAGACATACTAGTCAAAAATTAATAATGGTTGACAATGCTTCATTTACATATAACATTCAAGAAAACCATACTACTTGTTTATCAATGGCCGTCGTATACTGATTATCTAAATAGTTGGGATATAATGGAACTGGAATTAAGATGAAAGAAATACTAGTCAAAAATTAATAATGGTTGACAATGCTTCATTTACATATAACATTCAAGAAAACATTACTACTTGTTTATCAATGGCCGTCGTATACTGATTATCTAAATAGTTGGGGTGAAATGTAACTGGAATTAAGATGAAAGAAATTCTAGTCAAAAATTAATAATGGTTGACAATGCTTCATTTACATATAACATTCAAGAAAACATTACTACTTGTTTATCAATGGCCGTCGTATACTGATTATCTAAATAGTTGGGGTGAAATGTAACTGGAATTAAGATGAAAGAAATACTAGTCAACAATTAATAATGGTTGACAATGCTTCATTTACATATAACATTCAAGAAAACCATACTACTTGTTTATCAATGGCCGTCGTATACTGATTATCTAAATAGTTGGAATGAAATGGAACTGGAATTAAGATGAAAGAAATACTAGTCAAAAATTAATAATGGTTGACAATGCTTCATTTACATATAACATTCAAGAAAACCATACTACTTGTTTATCAATGGCCGTCGTATACTGATTATCTAAATAGTTGGGATGAAATGGAACTGGAATTAAGATGAAAGAAATACTAGTCAAAAATTAATAATGGTTGACAATGCTTCATTTACATATAACATTCAAGAAAACTTTACTACTTGTTTATCAATGGCCGTCGTATACTGATTATCTAAATAGTTGGTGTGAAATGTAACTGGAATTAAGATGAAAGAAATACTAGTCAAAAATTAATAATGGTTGACAATGCTTCATTTACATATAACATTCAAGAAAACCAGACTACTTGTTTATCAATGGCCGTCGTATACTGATTATCTAAATAGTTGGGATGTATTGGAACTGGAATTAAGATGAAAGAAATACTAGTCAAAAATTAATAATGGTTGACAATGCTTCATTTACATATAACATTCAAGAAAACCATACTACTTGTTTATCAATGGCCGTCGTATACTGATTATCTAAATAGTTGGGATGAAATGGAACTGGAATTAAGATGAAAGAAATACTAGTCAAAAATTAATAATGGTTGACAATGCTTCATTTACATATAACATTCAAGAAAACCATACTACTTGTTTATCAATGGCCGTCGTATACTGATTATCTAAATAGTTGGGATGTAATGGAACTGGAATTAAGATGAAAGAAATACTAGTCAAAAATTAATAATGGTTGACAATGCTTCATTTACATATAACATTCAAGAAAACATTACTACTTGTTTATCAATGGGCGTCGTTCACTGCATTGACCATCTAAATAGTTGGGATGAAAAGTAACTGGGATTAAGATGAAAGAAATACGAGTAAAAAGAAATACTAAACAGAAATTAATAATGGCTAACAAGTTTGACCAAATAAAAAATCTATTGCAATATTATTAATTGATACTAATGGGCGTAGACTGACCATCGGAATAATTGCGATAAGAAGCAAGTGAAATTTAAATTGAAGAAATATTAGTCAAAATTTTATAATAGTAAACTAGAAAGGAGTCACGGTGGTGTAATGGATCCATCGAATTGAGGAATCGGAGAACCAAGTTCGAATTCTAGTCGAATCCATTACACTCACTTACGTGCTAATACCCTTGGGAGAGGTATGAATCCTCTTCTTCTTCCCACCA
Organism: Acanthosepion esculentum; assembly: GCA_964036315.1. NCBI lineage: Eukaryota > Metazoa > Mollusca > Cephalopoda > Sepiida > Sepiidae > Acanthosepion > Acanthosepion esculentum. The sequence goes on from OZ038510.1 coordinate 62,717,149, forward strand.
GCAGGACAGACCAGGGTTCTATAGCTTTGGATGGCAACTAGTCTAGCGCAGAAAATTTGATATCTGGTTTCATGTCACCTTCGGGGAAAAAAATCAGCCTCGTCAGTCATGTATCGCGTGTATCACGCATGGCATATAACTGACTGAAACTAGAAAGACCCGCTAAAATCTCACGTTTTCTTATTTAAATTTTCCGATGATTCATAATTCTTGAGTTAATGATTGAATAAGCTCATAGCGAGTTCTACGACAAAAAAATATCCGTAGAAATTCCCCGATCGCATCGTTAAAGTTTTGAGGTTAACAACCTTAACAAAATATTGCAATGGCAATCATGTATATGATGTATATGATGTATATGTATATGATGTATATGATGTATATCATATATATGATGTATATCATGTATATCATGTATATGTATATCATGTATATCATGTTTATGATGTATATCATGTTTATGATGTATATGTATATCATGTATATCATGTATATGAATGCTGGTTGTTAAAGAAGTAATAGTGTACAAATGAAAAGATTTGAAATTAACAACTTTTTTCATTTCACTGCAACATACGTTAAACACTTCTACTTTCCTTCTAAGTCTTGGGTATGACGATAAACTACAACTGGCAACAAGGCCTCATATCGGGAGATTCAAAACCGGTTAGACGTGGATTGGCAACTTGTAATCTGTATCTTTCACAGAGTTGATTATGTTGGGTTAAATTGAAAATAATTTTAGTACAAACACGGCGTCAAAATACATCGTAACAGCTTTTTTTCTTCCATTATTTTTTACTTTTAAGGCAACATGTACTTTACAAAGCACCAAATTCTAGGCATTTTAACAATATTAACAATTGTATAATTCGCATCGTTAAACAAAAACAATATAAGTTGATGTGTATTTGATAACTGGTTTCATGTCACCTGGGAGGGGTTGGTTATGTGTCATCATTGCAGCAGGTGTCCTTCTTTCGTCTAGAATGAAGTCAGCGAATTGAAATGCGCCAGGTCAATAACACCGGAAATTATTTAGCTGTGTCCGGCGATCCTCTGACAAGCAATGTTCAGATGTAATCATTTTCAAATCTGCACCCAACCCCAGGAGACATCAAAATTGATTAATAAGTCACGTGAGGAATCTATTTGTGAGACTAAGCAGCAATGGTGCTAAAGAAAAAAAAACAGCAAAAGAAATGTGTACTTGTCAAATCTCTGAGGTCACCGATTACTTAATAAATGCACGCGAGAGCACTTTACAACATTCGGGATTTTTCCAGCATCCGAACAAAAAAAAAAGAATATAAAATGAATATAAATGTGACTTATATGTATACGAAGCACAGTTGAATGTCTGTCTTATTATTCCTTGTTCATACCACAATCTATATATATAAAACAGGAGATGCCTGTGTGTCTGTCTCTCTCTGTGATACCTTTTTACTCGAGATCCATCCAACCGATTTTGAACAAACTTAGCACATGTATTGTAAAATGTAAGAGATGGGTTCTTAGCGTAAAAAATCGATAATTTTTTAAAAAATCAATAATCGATAAAGCCGAGCAAAAATCGATAAATTCAACTTCCTCCGATTTCGTTCAAATTCGGTATGTAGGTTACTTACATCATGACGAATTCAAAGACACCTCATTTTAATTTCTATCCTCCTGCGTTTAGCGAAAAAACGAAAAATCGATTTCAACACAAATCGATTTCAACACAAATTTTAAACTGAAAACTCCCTCAATTTTCAAACAATCTAATACAAACTTCACTCAATTGTAGCCAACAATAAGTTAATTGTTTAACAGTCATTTAACTTGATAATTTACTCCACCCCCATAGTGAAAACCCGCGTCAATTGCAAAAAATGTTGATTTTACTGGTTTCTTATTTACTTAAATATATGTATAAAAATATATATGAAACTAAAATACATAGATATTTTGAAATATATACAGGATCTCCAAAAAGTCTCTTTATATTGAAAACACTTGTTTTACAAAAAATTCAAGAGCTACAACGGACAAATTTAAAATTTCAAAATAATTATAACAGGGCGTGTTTTTTTAAATATCACCATCACGACGAAATTCGGGTTTTATGACAGATACAATAAGTTTGTCTTTGTAATTTACCCTTGAGGATGATCTTGGAGTAGACCGAAAGTACTTGGGCAGGAAAAAATTACGGCGCCTTCCTTGATGAATTTCATCCTAACATCAAAAAGCTGATTAGAGAACTGGAAAGGATTAATATTAAAACAAATATTATTTCATGAAACATGTTTGAATGAAGATATGCTGCCTATATATATATATATATATATATATATATATATATATATATATATATATATATTTAGAAATAGACTAAGTCCGACAATTATTTATTATATTTTCTGATTATACGTTATTTTTATAGATACACATATTTAAGTATCTGTCAATATTTTTGAGATGAGGTATTATGTACATTATTTACATTATTCGGAATATTGTCCTCATCTTTGTTGCCATATTTATCACAACGTTTCGGCCGTTGTACGCTCCAGCCTTCTTCAGTTGGTTGGAATAAAGGCACGTGGAACTAGAACAGTCTATCCCAGCGAGCGAAATAAACATTCCAACCATTTGAAAAAGGCCGGAGCGTACAACGACCGAAACGTTGTGATAAATATGGCAACAAAGATGAGGACAATAGTCAGAATAATGTAAATAGTGTACACATATTTAAGGAAATTCTCTGTTTATGATAAAGAGTATTAACTACATTTACCTGCCTGAATGTCCGAAAAATTTCATAGAAAATATGAATCCTCCGACAGGAATCGAACCTGTATCCTACACGAAACTGTCATATAGCCTGATATGCTATACTATTTAGCTACAGAGGAATGGTCTGGTTATCATTTGTTTACGTTAAGATACGTTTCGAGTAGATATAATCGCTCGAGAAAAATTCATGGGAAATTTGTTGTTTAAAAACATTAATTGGACTTTGCTAACCAGAGAATTTACTTAAATATTTGTATCTATAAAAATAACGTATAAGCAGAATATATATATATATATATATATATATATATATATATATATATATATATATATATATATATATATATATATATATATATATCAGTTTTCATTAAGACCAACGAAAGTTCTATTTTAAAAATTCTTTTGTTTTTTAATTTCTCTTTTATGGGCCAATTTTCTGGTTTCTGCAAAAGTTTAAATATCTATAGTCAAATGTCTGGCTACTTTCAGTCTTCATAAGGGTTTTTTGTCATTCGAGCTCATTTTGGCAGACTAAAGTTGGCTGGAAAACATGTAGCCGAAAAGGAGCTTCACAAACCAGAAGTGCGAAAAAAGGAACTGTTAGCATAGAACTTATGGTTACATCTAGCCAACTTTCTGCAAATTGATGAGATCTTGTCGACATACTAGTACTGCACTTAAATTAATCAAGTCTAGATACCACAGCGAAGAGTCCATCCGAACAATTGCCATGAAAATATAATAAGAAAAAGTGACTGAAGAGGAGACACCCGATAAGGGCCAAAACTATGGCTGATTTTTCTTTGGATTTTATCAAGGAACTCTAAATACATAGCAGGAGAACCGGACTATATGTGGCAGCGATATTCTAAGAGAAAATTGCCTAGCATGGCACAGTGAACCAACTTTCTTAGCAGCTGCCCTAGCAGTGGATTCAATGTAGTCTTTCCAGTTCATGTGAACCGAGAACGTGAGCCCAAGAAGACGCAACGATTCATATGACGTCATTGGAGTGTGTATGGTAGTTTAAACTTCCATTAAAAGGTCTCTATATATGTACTGATAAAATATTTAACAATCCTTTCACCCCAAGCAAAGCAATAGAAAGGTTACTGAGTGGTTGAGAATGTGAGAAAAATACATTATTAAGGAAAGTGAGTAAAAGAACAGGAATTAAGGAAACAGACATCGCATTTAAATTTTTGATGACCAAAGTTGATTGAGATGCAAGAGGCTGGGAGGAGAGTTCCACAAACGAGAAGAAACTGCAAGCATAAAACCTACGGTAACATCTCGCCATTTCAACTGTAAAACGATGAGACCTTGCCGCCAATCTAGTACTGCGCTTAAATTCATCAAATTCAGGAAGCATAGATGGAAGTTCATCTGAACGTTTACCATGGAAGCGTTTATAGAAAATGCACATTACGGCAGTGGAAGAATTAAAACTGCGTTGCCAGGTCAGAACTAATTATATTGCAGATTCTTCTTTGCATTTTATCAAGAATATGTAAATACATATCAGAAGCACCAAACCATATGTGGAAGCAATATCCAATGCATGGATGAATGTCCGACGTATGTGTAAGATAGATTCTGGAGATATGCATAGATAATATGTGTAAAAAGATTAAATGGAGATGCTGTAAAACTAAAATTATACCACAGGTGTAAAATTCATTAAACTCTTAGAAGAACCTTGTAAATCTGAAAAAACAATCATTTCAAAATGTGTAGGGTTCTACGAATATATGAGAAATTTCATGCAAATTCCATTAGTATGTTCCTGGGGATGTGGGAAGTACTTATGAGTGTAATATTTTATATTTCAGATAAACTTGGCTTAGCAGGCAGTCGAGAAACATAATTTTTCATATTATTATTTTTTTTTTGCTATGATTCCTACTGCACTAATAAGAATTGTCTGAGTTTTGAAATGCAACATGGTAATTTCAGTTACAAATCCTTGCTTTTATCTAATTTGATGAGAACCAGTCGCGCGCGAGTAAGCCTGGAGGCATTGTAGGCGCGCTGGAGTTTGTTTCTCTCGGTCAGTGCGTGTTGCACCCATGCACCGTGTGTCTTGACCTTACTCACTGAGTGAAGATGACGAGCGACAGTAACATGAGAGCTTGTCATCTCCTCATTCAATTCCCTCGGGGTCTGGTGAACCTTCTTTAATCAGCGCTTGCAATTTGTTCTCATCAAACTGAACAGGTCGGCCACACACACACACACACACACACACATATATATATATATATATATATATATATACAGAGTGGCCATAAAGTTCGTGTGAACTTTTAAAAATTTATAACTTTATTTGTATTTGCGATAGAAACAATTTGTAAAAAGAATTAGAAAGAAGTAAATCTATATTTTTTCAGGTTTTATTGAAATTTTATTTAAGTTTCCACATTAGCAATACAAAGGGTAATACGATTTTGCAGTTCACGGAAAACATTTGCCAACTGATTTACAGTAATGTCTAAAATCACATTAGTTTTTTTAGCTATACTTAAAACTAGGTACATTAAACTTTATAACATTTTTTTATTTTCCATTGTCTCTAGAACTTCGTCGTTGTTCACATGTTCGGTCTATGGTATTCTAAATCTTTCTGTAGAACCACATTTAGGCCATATATATTTCTTCCTTGAAACCTTCATTATGCCAACAGAAGGATTTTGACCTGAACCCCCAATTAATTTCCATTTAAGAATTTTGTTCTCTACATATTTTCCATCTTTTTATTGATTATTATACCTTTATTAACCTCGATTTGCTCCGTTGAGCGAGTAGAGTAATGGATAGTGGCTCAGATTGAGGAATCGGAGAGCCGAGTTCGAATTCCAGTCAAATCCATTACATTCACTTATGTGCTAATACTCTTGGAAAAGGTATAAATCCTCTTCTTCTTCTACCCCCCCCCCCCAACACCAGCTATGGGTGAACAGCAGGACAGACCGGGTTCTATAGCATTGGATGGCAACTGGTCTACCGTAGAAATAAATGACAACCTACTGCGGGGAAAAAACCTGCCTCGTCAGTCATGTATCAAAATATACATGATCGCCTAAGCGTGTATCACGCATGGCACATAACTGACTGAGCGAGGTTTGAAACCGGTTAGCTAGCTTGTTTTTCTTCTTTTCTTTTTTTTTTTCCTTTTATATTGGTATCATGATAGGTAATAAAAACAATGTTTGTCTATTTATGGCGGTCATTATGTTTTGTATGACCAATCAAATCTTTAACCATATTTCTGTTGCTTCAAGTCTCTTCTTCATCGGTGTCCAGCTTTCACTGCCATACAAGTAACAGTTCAGTAATCTTTTCTTTCTTTCTAACGATATTTTTCTGTTTCTTAATACTTTGCTTAGCTTTTGAAAGGCATCGTTCGCTATTCCAATTCGCTTTCCGATTTCGCTGTCACACTTTCCGTCCTCCGTTAAAAGACTTGCCAGATATTTTACATTAACGTAGTTGTTCGAGTTTGGTATCTCCAATTTGTAATTTGTATGTTCAGCTGTTCATTTTGCTGATAACTGTGCTCCCTGTCTTTTTCTGTCTCCTTGAGTCCTCTTCTTTTATTGTCTTCTCTCCTTGACGTATTTTTTTTTTCGTAATTCTTTCACACTCAGTAAACCTTTACGCCTTAGTGGCTTTATACTATCAATTCCGAGTCGAACGTGAGCTCATAGTCAAAACTTACAACAAGCCTCCTTCGAGTTAAGTCATATCAGGAGATGAGTGATATGCTTTTGCAGCATAACAATGCAATGTAACAAAGCAGCTTAAAGACTAGTTAAGCAGATAACCCAGAGCATAGATAGAAAACGTTGTCTCACGCACTTTGCAGTCTTAACGTTGCATCCTCAGAATCAGTTTGCTCCGATGAAAGAAGCACTCAGTCAACAGCGGTTCTCTTTGGTGCCTCGACTTTTAAGAACAGTACTAGATTAGAATGTAGGTCCCACAGGACGTGATGAAGGAAAGAGAAACAGAGAAATATAGTGAGTGACCTACATAAGGAACTTGTGTAAATAAGTGGTCGGTAGAACAGGGATCAGGAGTGATAGCAAGACGACAAATTTTGTTAAGAGCTACAAAGGACAGGATATTGTGGAGAGCCATGATTGTCCACGTCCTGATAGGACACGGTACCGAGAAGGAGAAATAGTAGAACGAGCTTGTGTAAATAATTGAAAGAACAAAAAGCTACAAAAACCAAGAAATTGTGGAGAGCCACCATCACCCATATCCTGAAAGGAAAACTGCTAATAGAAAAAGGAGAGGGGCGGACGAGATTCTTCGAATGGTTGGCAGAACAGAGTTTGAGAGAGATAGCAAAATGACAAAGGTTACACGTGCTACAAAGGTTAGGAGATTGTGAAGAGCTATGATCACCCACGCCCTGAGAGCTCACGGCACAAAGAAGAAGAAGAAGAAGAAGAAGAAGAAGAAGAAGAAGAAGAAGAAGAAGAAGAAGAAGAAGAATGAGTTTGTGTAGATGGTTGGCAGAAGTAAAAGCTACAAAAGCCAAAAAATTGGGGAGAGCCACTATCGCCCATATCCTGAAAGAAAACTGCTGATAGAAAAAGAAAAGGAAGAACGAGCTTGTGTAAATGGTTGGCAGAACAGGGATTAGGAGAGACAGCAAAAAAAGACAATGCTTACCAAGTGCTGCAAACGTCAGGAAATTGTGAAGAGCTATGATTGCCCACGTCCTGAAGAGACACGGCAGTTTATACTAGTTTGTTTTATAATATCCTATCAGTGAAATTATGGGTTATCTTTCAAGAGAATTAATGTATAAGCAGCCACGTGGAGTGAGTAAAAAACACTTTATCAAATACAAACATGACAAATAGATTTTCGACTGGAACAAACATTAAATTATTACTCTGAAGCAAGCATCTCGGCTTCAGTCACTTTCTGACCGCCGTAACATAACCTGTACCATTTCTATAAATATTTTCATAGTAATTGTTCTGATGAGCTTTACACTTTGGCACCTAGACTTTCTGAATTTAAGTGTACTACTAGATTGATAACAAGGTTTCATCATTGTACAGTTGAAACAAATATATATATATATATATTATTTTAGGTTATTACTCCGAAAACATGTAAAAATCGCTACACAATTGCAGTTGTGTTTCAATGCATATCATCAGGCGAGTGAACAGTTTATTTAGATTTAAAAGCAAAATAGCTCTTTTTTTTCAAAATATTTGCAATGGTCTGATGAGATGAATTGATATGCATTGAAACACGACTGCAATTGTGTAGCGATTTTTACATGTTTTCGGTGTAATATCCTAAAATAATATTGCTCTACTCTGTATTGATCCGTCTTTTAAATTAAATGTTACGAACGTTGGAATTGGACTCTATTCGTTCTCATCGTACCTGTATATATATATATATATATATATATATATATATATATATATATATATATATATATATATATATATATATATATATAGGAAGTCGGCAAAAATGTATTCACTTTTAAAATGAGAATAAACACAGTGTTTATTGACTTGCAAACATTAAATATTGATGTATATTAACTGACGAAGAAGATTAACGGATTAAATTCAATAGTAAATGAAATTAAATGCATGGATCTGAAAAAAGAAAATATTCATGATGCTATAGGAAGTCAAAAAGTGACTACATTTTCGGGGCGACAACACACACACACATACATATATATATATATATATATATATATATATATATATATATATATATATATATATATATATTAATTATGCAATTTTACATTAGAACATGTAAGTATCCACTTTTGTGTATATATATATATATATATATATATATATATATATATATATATCAATTATGTGGTGCGGTTTCAATTTATATTACGCGAATAAAAAAACACTTCTTTCGGATTACACTTTATCTTTCGATGTCCTGTTATTACCTGGATGTAAAAAACTTACCTATTTCCCTACCTGAGGATGATCGTATGAAACGATTGAAAGCTAAGATAGCAGTTAAAAAAAAGACCTGATAAAACCGGAATTTATAAACAAGGATTATACCATTCATTAACGGATTCGAGGTTAATGTATTTTATTATTAAAAATTGTTTGCGAGTGATTCTTGCCATATCATTAACTTCATTATCTGCTTTTCGTATGAATGATTCGCGTATATATTCAAAAAACTGACAAATTACTTCGATGCCGTTAGTTTCCTTGTTGACTGCCGAGTCATGCAATTTATAATTGTGCATTTGGGCAGCAATCACTTTTTTTTTTGTTAAAAAACCACTCAAAAGATACTGCCGTTACATTCCTTGTGTTCTTTGCTACCCAAATACACAATTATTAAATTACATGTTTAGGCAGCCAACACCGAAATTCACATAGTACCTTGTCAGTCACTTTTGTGCCATGCGTGGTACACACTTAGGTGATCATGTATCTTTTGATACATGACTGATGAGGCAGATTTTTTTCCCGTAGTAGGTTGCTGTTTCTTTCTGCAGTAGACCAGTTGCCATCCAAGGCTATAGAACCCGGTCTGCTATTTACCCATAGCTGGGGAGGGGAGAAAAAGAGGATTCCTACCTTTCCCAAGGTTATTAGCACGTAAGGCTGGAAGTCGAACTCGGCTCTCCGATTCCTCAATCCGAGCCGCTATCTATTATTCCACCGTGCTTCCCCCCCTTGTCAGGGGTTTTTAAAGAAACTTGTATAGATGAGGGATTGCTTCCCAAATACACACTTATTAAATGACATTACTCGGCAACCAAAATCATACCTCATTCAACATAACCACTTTAACAATTAACCTCTACCTTGAGTGGCTCTTGGGGCTTGTATTTGGTGAACTTTAGTTTTGAAAACGAACACTTATCAAAAACAAAGTATTCGGCTTTCGCTACTCAGTAGCTTTGGTCGAAGGCTTTATTTACATATTGGAAATGCTGGGAAAATGTCAGGAATTTTTTTTTTTTTAAGATGCCGTGGCACGCGTTCTTGTGGAGGTTCTTCTTGATGTTACATATAACTTTGACTTTTTCTCGCGCAATAGACTGTTTCCCGCCAAAACAGAAAATCAATAGCAGATTCCATCAGAAACAATCTCTTTTGGAAACAAACGGAACAAGCGTAAGTTTTGGCTTTGTTTCTGACGACGGAAGCTGTAGTCTATATTGAATGGACGTAGCATCAGTTCCAATTACAATTTGATGCCAGACAACAAATGCTTCTGTGATCATCTCGCATTGGCGATTCATCTGAATTCTTTTTGACCCTTATCGCGAAAATAAACGCTATTCTTATTCTTACGTTGCCATTCTTTCTGTCTTTTACGTTCTTCTATCTCTTATTCTCTCTTTGCCTTCTCTTTCTCTCACTATTTTTGCTCTCTTTAACATGCTCTCACTCTTCCTCCCTCCCCCGCTTTCTCACTTACTCACTCTCTCTCTCTCTCTCTTCATATTATATTTCTCTTTCTGTTGATGTCAGTTTTTATCTACCTTCCATATTTCTCACTATTTGCTCGTTTCTATTCCAATACTTCAGTCTATTTCCTTCTTTCCCTTTCTCTCGCATCCTCTCTCTAACACACCCTCTCTCTATCACTCTCTCTCTCCATAGATAGATAGATAGATAAAGAAGAGTTTGTGATAGATAGGTAGATAGATAGATAGATAGATATGAACAGACTGAGATAGATAGATAGATAGATAGATAGATAGATAGATAGATAGATAGATAGATAGATAGATAGATAGATAAAGAAGAGTTTGTGATTGATAAGGAAAAGTTTGTGATAGATAGATAGATAGATAGATAGATAGATAGATAGATAGATAGATATGAACAGACTGAGATAGATAGATAGATAGATAGATAGATAGATAGATAGATAGATAGATAGATAGATAGATAGAATTTCAAAAGTATTATCTTGCGATTTTAAGTTTCGCAGTTACACCGCTCGTCCGGTCTAGATAAATCTAGAATTATAAGTAAATAAGTGGGTAGGTCAGAATGTAAAAGCAATTTTGAAATTACACTAGAAACGGAAGGCGCTGACACACGACACTACTTGTACGCATGGGATAACGGGCAGCTCGCCACGCGTAGCTTTTCATCGTTGTCAAGTGGCAGAGAGCAACGAGGACTGACATATAGCCGCTCCACTCTTAGATTTCACCATCAAGGAAGAACGTAGCGTAGTGCGCTTTAAGTGAGCAGAGTGAGTCAAACCCGCGGAAATCCATCACAGTATCGAGCATACACCATGGATCAGCGAAAGGTGTGTGAGTGTGCAAAACACTTTAAAGCAGGAAGAACAAGTCAGAATCCATCTTGCACATTTACAAATCTACTATCCGTCCGGCCATTGGATACTTTTGACATGCCTGGTCTGGTTGACACTGGTGACTGAACCGGTCCATCGTTAGGCTTTTCTGGTAGCCAAACTACCGGTAGGGTTTAAAACAAGATTTGTTAACTGATGGGTCTAAGATAACTGATGACTCTGAAACCAATTCCAATTATCTATCTATATTTCTGATATGAGGTATTATGTACACTATTTACATTGTTCGGACTATCATCTTTGTTGCCATATTTTTATCACAACGTTTCGGCCGTTGTACGCTCCGGCAATCTTCAGGTGGTTGAAATGTCAAATTGAACCCTTTATTTCGCTCGCTGGGGTAAACTGTTCTAGTTCCACGTGCCATGTCTAATGGATGTCACTTATCAGTTATCTCCTGTTAATTCCCCTCTCCAAGTTCTCCACCGCCTTAACCAGGTATTGAACTCACAACTCTTTGGGTCCTGTCACTGGATCTAACCAACGCCTTTATCCACTGTGCCATGTGTCCTTGAAGAAGGCCGAAACGTTGTGATAAATATGGCAACAAAGATGATAGTCAGAACAATGTAAATCGTGTACAATTCCAATTAGTTTTCAATAGATATTATACAAAATTGAACTATCAGAATTTTATCTAAATTCATTATGTCTAAGATAACTAACTATTCTTAAACCAATTCCAAGTCTATATTGTTTACACTATTTACATTGTTTGAACTGTTGTCCTTATCTTTATTGTCATATTCACGACGTTTCGGCCGTTGTACGCTCCGGCTTTCTTCAGGTGATTGGAATTTCAAATGGAACCTTTTATTTCGTCCACGGGGGTAGGTTGTTCTAGTTCATCTTCCGGATATCTGAACTCTTCAAGTTATTGTTCACCTTTAAGTGAACTGTAGCCAGGTATTGAACTCACAACTTAAGTCACTGGATTACTTCAATCAAAGCTTTTATCCACTGGACTCTGTGTCCCAAAGGACATCAGTGTATGAATAACGGGGAATTTTTTTTCTGGGACATTAGGTTTATATGTCCCAGAAAAAAGTTTTTTACCAGAGCTCATATTACAATTTGTTGTTATTATTGTTTTTTGTCTATCACTCCATGTTACTGGTTCCCATATTGTATTCATGTCTATGCTTGGTCGGCTCGTGAGATTTTTGTGCCTTAGCATATGCGCTGATTCCTTCAGTTTTCTTATTTTTCAGTGATGTTTATTATTTCAATCTCGTCCCACAGGGGGTGATGATCTCCCTCCATATATGGCCAGCCACACCTAATTTTGTATTTCCCATCGTGTTGTAGTCGTATCTTAAGAGGTAAGACTGTTTCACCTTTATATTTCTTACCATCGCTGCGTGGGATAGTGTACACACATTCCTTAATCATGTTCTCCTCTATGGAAGATTTTAGCCAGAAGAGGTATTTGCGAAGTGTTGAACCACATTCGAAGGTCATTCTGATGTTATATAAGCCACACATCTTTTGTATTTTCTCTGATAATCCTTTCACATAGGGTAGGCAGACTGAGGCTGTTTTCTGGGTGTTGTTATCCACTTGCACCCTTTTATCCCTGTTTGTCGGAGCTGCTGTCAGCGTAGTTGTTACGTTGTTGGGTACTGCTTATACTGACCATTTCTTGTTTATATGTCTCTGGGCCGCCATGTATATGTTAGCCATTGCTGGCGATAGTGGCGAGCCCATTGCTACATCCTGTCGATATATGCCTGCTCCCATTTCGAAATGTGTTGTTTGTGCACAAAATGTCAACATCTCCATCGGATTATCTATTGGTACACTGGTACGTTCTCCTAGCGATGAGTCCGAGGCCAGTCTGTCTCTAACTACCGATCGTGCCTCCTCCATGACTACCTTAGTGAACAAACTCCCCACGTCCAGGCTCACCATCTGAACGGAGTTTCGAACATATGATGGCGACATTCCTATTAATGTGTCAATTATATCCACAAGGAAGCGACTCAGAGAGTGACACACAGATAACAAGTAGCCTGGGCGGATTCTTAAACCAATTTCAATTATCTTTCAATAAAGATTATAAAATCAGAATTTTATTTAATTCATTATATGCCTTAGATAACTGGTGATTCTTAAGGCAAGGATTTAATTCCTGTGATGGCCTAGTATTAAAGACTAATTGAGCAGCACAATAAATAAATAAATAAATAAGCTGATAATTTATTGTTATATAGGAGTAAAGTGTCGCTGCCGACACTTGAGTTTGAACGTAGATCGCCAGTGAGCAAACCCAGGTGATCCCATTATTGAATTAAATGGATCACGTGACCATGAGAGAAACGCATACGTAGGAAGTCGCGTCACGTCTAAATGATCGTTAATCCTAGTCTATTCTCTATTACTATTCGGATCACCATTTCTGTTCTATCCTCTGTTACTATACGAACCGCTATTCTTTATTCTCTTCTCTACATTATTCTCTATTCGGATCACTATACGGTGGTTACTATTCGAGCGAGTATTATCGAGCAAGTACTATTAGTGCGAGTGATATTCGAAGGCGTCTGACACCAGTATTGTTCAACGGCGTTACTATAGTTGTTACTGGGATTAAAAAGTCTCTACTACAAAGAGCATTACGAAAGTGACAATGAGCATTCGGTGACATTACAAAATTGTCAAAGGAGTGTTCGTTGACATCACAAAATTTATTAATCGGCAAATGCAAAATTATCAACCGATTAATCAGTGCAACCTTAATTGGAAATTCTTTAAAATGATAATTCCTGTTTTCCTATGTCAACTTTCCCCCAAATCTCCTCATATTCTTCTGTTAAATCTGAACTTTGCTGACCACACGAATTACATTTTATATAACATTCCTTTCTTTTCGTACAAACCAGTACAATTTTACTTATTTTCAGTCATTTTCATTGTCGAAAAGAACGTGACATTCACAAGAATTGACGGCGCCCCTAATAATAAGCCATTGTAAAGTAATTCTCTTTTGAAAACGCCTCATCCGATAACTAAATCTCTTTCTATGTAGGACAAATTGCTGTATAGAAAACGCGCATGCGCAGTTTTCTTCATATTTTTTCTCTTTTTTTTTATGGCAATTCTTGTTCGCAAATGGCTGTCCTCTTCTGATACACATTCCGGAATATAGATTTCATGGCAGCGCAAAGAAATTGATCTCTATGTCTGTCTGTTCTTTTATCAATTTGTTTCCCATTCCAGCGAACAAATTGGTACAGGGATTTTGTTTGTTTCGTTTTTTCTTTAATTAATCAATTGGTATACATACCGATATTTTAAAGTATTTTCCTCTTTTCTCTGTATGTCGATTTGTCGGTGGAGTTAACATTTTTTTTATTCAGAAAGTACTTCGCAATTCACTCATGGGCTCCAAAACTAATAAGACGATACTTTTGTTTGGAGTAAAAGCAAAGAAAAACAGGGAAATAATGCTCTTCCGCCATCGCTGACTCGATATGCATCGTGATGGCCTTGTTTCCGATTGATGAACACGAATTAACCCTTATTTTATTTTTTTATCAGACGATCTATTTACCCACATTTTTTGCAATGTACGAAAAGCAATAAGAATAGATAGATAGATAGATAGATAGATAGATAGATAGATAGATAGATAGATATGAACAGACTCAGATAGATAGATAGATAGATAGATAGATAGATAGATAGATATGAACACACTGATAGATAGATAGATAGATAGATAGATAGATATGAACAGACTGATAGATAGATAGATAGATAGATAGATAGATAGATAGATAGATAGATAGATAGATATGAACACACTGATAGATAGATAGATATGAACAGACTGATAGATAGATAGATAGATAGATAGATAGATAGATATGAACACTCTGATAGATAGATAGATAGATAGATATGAACAGACTGATAGATAGATAGATAGATAGATAGATAGATAGATAGATAGATAGATATGAACAGACTGATAGATAGATAGATAGATAGATAGATAGATAGATAGATAGATAGATAGATATGAACAGACTTATAGATAGATAGATAGATAGATAGATAGATAGATAGATAGAAAGTGACAGAGAGTGTGGATATAGAAAACAACATTGGGTCGTGAGTGTCAATTGTACGCTTCAGCGCAATCTTCAGAATTGCAGCAAATTCGTCTTAAGATCACATTGAAGTGTGAGTCTGACACTCACTATGCACTGTTGATTCCTGTGTACACAGCGTCTATATATATGAATGCTCTATTTCCGATATTGAGTATTTTAGCTATATATATATATATATATATATATATATATATATATATATATATATATATATATATATATAAGTGAACATAGAAGTCAACACTTAGAGGCGACAGTCTGTTTCATGCTAGTGTAATCGTCAGGCAACTGATAGATAGATAGATAGATAGATATGAACAGACTGATAGATAGATAGATAGATAGATAGATAGATAGACAGACAGACAGATAGATAGATAAAGAGTTGCCTGACGATTGCACTAGCACGAAACAGACTGTCGCCTCTAAGTGTTGACTTCTATGTTCACTTTTATATTTACACACGCTCTATCTCTGATATTGAGCACTTTATCCCATAAATATAGCACACTTTAAGACTATATTTCTTTATATATATATATATATATATATATATATATATATATATATATATATATGTATATATATGTATGTATTTGTGTGTGTGAGAGAGAGAGTGGGAGAGAGGACACTAGTCATTTTCGTACTTGAACGAAATATTCAGACTGTCACCACTCCGTGGTTATCACAGTGTCCACTCTTATATTATTTACAAACGCCCTATTCCTGAAATTAAGCACTTTTACCAATAAATATAGCATACCTTAACAACTATATTTTTATCATATATATATATATGTGTGTGTGTGTGTGTGTGTGCAGGTATGCAGAAAAATAGGAAAGAACACGTTAGGTAAATAATCCGGAGTTCCTTAGTATTTTTGCTTTTATTTTTAAAAAGACAGTGCTCCATACAGAAGTAGAGCTTATATTATAATATTTTTTTTTTAAATATGATTCCTTCGCTACATAAGAGTTCTCATGTTTCAAAAGCGGGAGCCGAGACCCCTAATATAATTTTTGAAATTAAGTTGAATTAAGGTATCTGGTCACGCTTCCTCGTCAAGCGAGAATTTTGGGAAT
Organism: Acanthosepion esculentum; assembly: GCA_964036315.1. NCBI lineage: Eukaryota > Metazoa > Mollusca > Cephalopoda > Sepiida > Sepiidae > Acanthosepion > Acanthosepion esculentum. Next base: position 62,733,516 of record OZ038510.1, read on the forward strand.
ATATATATATATATATATATATATATATATATATATATATATATATATATATATATATATAATCAAATTAATAAATTAATTAATAATTTATAAATTTATCAGTCTATCATTTCAATTCCATCTGATTAATACTCTTTTGGAAAGGTTTGTGTTGAGTTCTATTTCTTGGAAAACATGATAGAGGATGCTAATTTTTTTCTTTAAGATAATAACTTTGAATACCTATGTTATTGATATAGCCCCTCATCAGTACACTGGTCTTGAGAGGGAAAGTACGAACGCCGTTTTCTATTCGTGGTTTTGTTCGGGATGTAGGATGGAATGCTTAAAGGATCAGTGCCCATCTCTTACCATCTGTGCTTGTATATGAGCAGAACACAGTCTAGGTAAAGATCAAATAGATTGTCGCTTTTATTTCAATTTCTGCTTGTTATACACCTTGTGACGTTTGAAATGTTTCGGTATTGCGGTCCACGCCAGACATGTACGAGTTTGTGAACCGATATAAGTTCCTCTAGATATCCAGTCGAGTACAAACTTGGAAGGCGGTTTTAAAAGATGAGATGAGAACGTTCCTATTGATATGATCATATGATGCTATGAAGTCAATTGTCAGCTAAGTGCCATACGTGATACACGCTTGGGCGATCTTGTCTCTTTCGATTCATGACTGACTAAGGAGAAGACTTTCCCACAGTAGGTTGTCGTTTCTTGCTGCGGAAGGCTGGTTGCCAACCAAGGCTATAGGACCCAGTCTCTCCTGCTATTAAACCCATAGCTGGGAGAATAATAGATTGGCTCCTACCTTTCCCAAGGGTATTTGCGCGTAAGTGACTGTAAAGAACCCAATTGAAATTCGAACTCGGCCCTCCGATTTCTCATTCCGAGTCGATATCCGTAGCACAACGTACAAAGTGAAGTCAATATAGCAAGTTAATTTTCTATTCGAGAGGTATTCAATTTCCTGGAGTTTTTTGATGAGATATGAGGAATGTCTGAAAAGTAACGGGACTGGTGTCACAAAAAAAAAAAAAAACTATTTCTAATTCCAAACAACAAAGTAATCAAAGTAATCCTTCTCTAGTCTAATGCACTTTTCAATCCTTCTGCTGGAAGAATTCTTCCTGGATGACCCTCAGCTTCATCGTTACGGCCCTCTCGATGGCCTCCACAACTTCAAAACGAATCCCATTCATGATCCCCTTGGCCCTGGGGGGAAAATTTAAAAAAATCACGCGGATGCAAGATCAAGTGATCAGGGAGGTCGTTCGAGCACGGCGATCTTCTTCTCGGCCAGGAACTGCCAGATGTTGTGAGGGTGAAGCAACCACGATTTCTCCTGCCACAACACCCCCCTCGTCTCTTCACGCGCACTGAACGAAGCAAACGCCGCAGGACCTCTTTGTAGACTTGCTGATTGACCGTCTGCTTCTGTGGCAAGAATTCGCTGCCTCTCACATCGAAGGACGTGATCAGTCCCGTTACTTTTCAGACAGACCTCATATATGACTTTTTTTGGTTTTCTACCACACTAGCTTCAACTATTTGAAACAGCCCACACGTTCTCTATTATTTTTGTTTGTTATTGACTTTTTCCTCTATGTGGCTGCTTCTTAACAAGCTTTCACCACTATAATTAAATCATGTGTGCGGGGTATCTGACAGGTCGGTTCTAAGAACCCTGCTGTGTCTTCATACGCCGAAAACGACAGTAGAATCTAATATACGAGGTCTGTCTGAAAAATAACGGGACTGGTATCACAAACAATTTATTTCAATTTCAAACTACATGATTTCATCTTCAAAGTAATCCCTCTCGAATCGATTGTAATTTTCCATCCTTCTCTGCCACGTTTCTATGCACTGCTGGAAGGATTCTTCTTGAATGCCCTCCATCTCCGTCGCTATAGCCATCTTGAGGGGCTCCACGCCTTCAAAACGGGTACCTTTGATGATCCCTTGAGCTTGGGGAAAAGAAAAAGTCTCACGGAGGAAGATCAGGTGAATAGGGAGCATGTTCCAGTACGGCGATTTTGTTCTCGGCCAGAAACTCACGGATGCTCAGTTTGTTGTGAGCAGGTGTATTGTCATGGTGAAACATCCACGATTTGTCCTGCCACAACTCTCGTCTCTTCTTGCGCACTGAGCGAAACATACGCCACAGGGTTTGTAGACTTGTTCATGATCGTCTGCCTTTGTGGCAAGAACTCACAGTGGACGATGCCTCTCACATCGAAGAACGTGATCAGTCCCATTACTTTGCAAACACAGCTTGTATATGCTATCATTACACTTCTTACCAGAAACAAAGGAATGACCAAAAGTGAAAAAAAAATAAAAGAAAATTAAAACTGAGAAAAGACAGCAAGACAAAACTAATTTCATAGTTAATATCAATACTTATAGATTTTAGATCCTTCCCGACTTCCAATCTTTTACGACTATATTAGCTTTTTAAAATGCTTTTTAGATCGTTCTGTATATCTTGGTTTTTGTCATATTAGCTATTTTTGCTAATATTTAGCAACTTAGAAATAGGAACCAAAATACTTTAATAACGAGTGTAGGGGAGATTAATGGAAAGAATAGCATCGCTCCAATATTATATGGAATAGTATATAATATATATGCTGTGGTGAAATGGATAGTGGCTCCGAATGCGATATCCGAGAGCCGAGTTCAAATTCCAGTCAAATTCAACACAATCACTGACACAAAAGTACTCTTGGGTATGGAAAAAAAAGATATGAATCATTCTCTTCTCCCCGGGTATGGATAAATAGCAGGACAAACTAGGCCTTATAGCTTTCATTGGAAACCCCTCTAGGGGAAGGAAAACTAAATTCAAAGCAGCTTAAAGAGGGTTGGGCTTTATAAGGCTATCTTACCGAAGATGCTTGTGACATTCTTACGACCCTAATGGGTTACAGGACGCGTGATCTTGACTGTGAATATATATATATATATATATATATATATATATATATATATATATATATATATATATATATATATATATATATATATTCACGGTGGAGTAATGGATTGAGGAATCGTAGAGCCGAGTTCCAATTTCATTCGAATCCGTTACATTCACTTACGTGCTAATACCCTTGAGAAAGTTATTAATCCTTTTCTTCTACCCCCACTTATGGGTAAATAGCAGGACAGACATGGTTTTATAGCCTTGGATGGCAACTGGTCTAAGAGAAGGACAACTCTGAATTCAAAACCTGAAGAGGATCGGTTGGGGACATTTGTGTCACACGGTGGCCCACGGTGCACCAGCTACCTGTATTCGGCTCTTCAAAAAAGTGTGGTTGGTTCTGAACAAAACCATCACCACTATAATCAACTCATATGTGCTGGTCTGGCTATCGATGTCTAGGAACTTAACCTTCATACGTCGAATTCGACGGGAGAGTCCATTATATATATATATATATATATATATATATATATATATATATATATATATATATATATATATATATATATATATATTAGCTTATTCAATCATTAACTTAAAAATTAATATATTGTATAATATTATATACAGTATAGCATAATATATTCTGCGCAATCGATTTGTTGGTGAGTTCTGTGTGATTCTCTATTAAGAGCATTATGAAAGCCTACTAGTTTGTATAAACCACTGATACAATTCCTCATTTACAAAATAAGTTTTTCTCTTGAGAAACGTTCATATTTCTAAATATCAAAATAATTATCAATAGTCAATGACGACTCAAAGGATGCAATAGATATACTCATGTTCACAACCATCACAGTATTTTTAAGTCTATCTTTACATCCTTTTCACAATCTTTTAATTCATTAGATATCTTTATCGACCTGGTTATATCTATCTATCTATCATGAATATAAATATAAAATTTGTCATGTAGCTGATTGATCTTATATAGATTGATGTAATGGTTCGATTTCCTCGTCAGGATGTATCAGCAAATGTCCACGTGTTTTTATTCTTTTAATTCCAAACCGTGTTCTGATAGAACATCCATGTTTGTGCTTTGCATTTCTTTCCTTGTCTTATACCACCTGATCTTGACCACAGGCTACGATGGAATACCACTTGATCTTGCATAACGCCCCGATGAAATACCGCCTTACCTTGCCTACTCGCTCCGATGGAATACCACCTAACATTGCCTACTCGGCCTGATATATACTACCTGATGTTGCCTACTCGCCTCGATGAAATACAACCTGATTTTGACTAACCGTCCTGATGGAACACCACCAGGTCTTGCCATACTAGGCCTGATGAAATACCACTTGACCTTGTCTACTCGCACCGATTAAAAATTACCTCATCTTACCTACTCGCTCCGATTAAATACCACCTAAATTTGCCTACTCGCCCTGATGGAATACCACCAGACCTTGTATATTCGACCCGATGGAACATCACCTGATCTTGCCAATTCTCCTCAACAGAATAGCACCTAATTTTTGATATACTCGCCCCGATGGAACCCCACGTGATGCTACCAACTCACTAAGATGAAATATTACATGATTTTGCCTACTCCCCCCGATAGAATATGACCTGATCTTGCCTATTCGACCTGACGGAAAACCACCTGATCTTACCTAACCGCTCCGATGAAGTACAATCTGATCTTGCCTAATCGCTCCTATGGAATATCAACTGACCTTGCCAACTCACCTCGATGAAATACTACCTGACTTTGTCTACTCGCCCTGACAGAATACCACCTGATCTTGCCATACTTGTCTCGATGGAATACCCCCTGACCTTACCTACTTGACTCGATATTGTACCACTTGATCTTGCCTACTCGTCCCGATAGAATATCGCCCTATCTTGCCTACTCAACCAGATGGAATACCACATAAACTTGCCGAATCACCCCGATGAAATACCACCTGGCCTTACCTACTCGCACCTAGGAAACACTACCTACTCGCCCCGATGGAATATCACCTGACCTTTCCTAACCGCCCCGATGGAATACCACCTCGTCTTGCCAATTCGATCCGATGAAATAATACTTGGCCTTGCCTGCTGGACCTGACAGAAAACCACTTGATCTTACCTACTCGCTCTAATGAAATACTATCTGATCTTGCCTACTCGCCCCGATGGAATATCACCTGACCTTTCCTAACCGCCCGAATGTGATACCAACTGATCTTGCTTACTCGCCTCGATGAAATACAACTTGATCTTGCCATACTCGGACCGATGGAATACCACCCGACCTTTCCTGATCATTCAGATGGAATACCACCTGATCATACCTACTTTAATCCGATGGCATACTATCTGATCTTGCCTACTCGACCAGATGGGATACCACCTGATCTTGCCTACTCGACTCGATGAAATACTAATTGATCTTTCCAGACACGACCCGATGAAATTTCACCTGACCTTTCCTAATGATAACACCTGACCTTGCCTACTCACCTCGATGGAATACCACCTGATCTTGCTCACTCGGACAGATGCAGTACAACTTGAACTTGCCTTATGGAATATTACCTGATACTACCTGCTCCGTCCAATAGCATACTATCTTGTCTACTCGACGCGATGTCATACTATCTGATCTTATCTACTCGACCCGATAGAATACCACATGATGTTGCCTATTCAACTGAATGGAATACCACATAAACTTGCCGAATCGCCCCGATGAAATACCACCTGACCTTTCCTAACCGCCCCGATTGAATATCACCTCATCTTGCCTATTCTATCTGATTAAATACTACTCGATCTTACCTGCTGGACCTAACGGAAAACCACTTGATCTTACCAATTCGTTCCGATGAAATACTACGTGATCTACTACTCGCCCCGATGGAATATCAACTTATCTTCCGTACTCGCCCCGATGGAATACCACATGATCTTGCCTACTCTCCCTGATCGAATAACACATGATCTTGCCTACTCACCTCGATGAAATACCATATGATCTTGCCTACTCGCCCCAATGGAATATATGATCTTGCCTACTCACCTCGATGAAATATCACATGATTGTGCCTACTCGTCCCGATGGAATACCACATGATCTTGCCTACTCACCTCAATGAAATACCATATGATCTTGCCTACTCGCCCCAATGGAATACCACATGATCTTGCCTAGTCACCTCGATAAAATACCACATGATCTTGCCTACTCGCCCCGATGAAATACCATAAGATCTTGCCTACTCACCTCGATGAAATATCACATGATCTTGCCTACTCGCCTCGATAAAATACCACATGATCTTGCCTACTCGCCCCGATGAAATACCATAAGATCTTGCCTACTCACCTCGATGAAATATCACATGATCTTGCCTACTCGCCCCGATGAAATACCACATGATCTTGCCTACTCACCTCGATGAAATATCATATGATCTTGCCTACTCGCCCCGATGGAATACCACATGACCTTGCCTACTCGCCCCAATGGAATACCACATGATCTTGCTTACTCCCTGCGATGGAATACCACATGATCTTGCCTACTCGCCCCGATGGAATACCACATGATCTTGCCTACTCGCCCCAATGGAATACCACATGATCTTGCTTACTCCCTGCGATGGAATACCACATGATCTTGCCTACTCGCCCCGATGGAATACCACATGATCTTGCCTACTCGCCCCAATGGAATACCACATGATCTTGCTTACTCCCTGCAATGGAATACCACATGATCGTGCCTACTCGCCCCGATGGAATACCACATGATCTTGCCTACTCGCCCCAATGGAATACCACATGATCTTGCTTACTCCCTGCGATGGAATACCACATGATCTTGCCTACTCGCTCCGATGGAATACAACATGATCTTGCCTACTCGCCCCGATGGAATACCACATGATCTTGCCTACTCGCCCCGATTAAATACCACATGATCTTGCCTTCTGAACCCGATGGAATGCCACCTGATCTATAAAATATTTTCTAGATTTAAATAACCTGCAAAGATTTGATAAGCCATAAAAACAAAACAATCAATCTGTATATGAAGTTATGTATGCAGATGTAAATGTTTTAAAATTATATGTGCGTGTCTATATTTGAGTGTGTGTACGTATTTAAGCATGTGATTTCGCATGTGTGTCTGTATGTATGTATGTTTACTATGTATATATAAGCGAGTGCGGGCGTGTGCATATGTGGGTATGTTTGTATTCATATATATGCATGAATATCAGACAAAGCCTGTCTATAATGCACGTTTGAATCTAAACATTCGTCTGAATAAGTGTACCTGAACGACTGTGCCTACTTATTTACAGAACTATTTATGACTCTTTCAGTGCTTGTGAGGGAGAACAGACAAGAGTGCACACGCGTGTTCATTCACTTTTCCAGCGTTCCACTCAGCATTCCACATAAATCATCTCATTAGTTGATAGTATCGACTGCCACATTTTCAGTACTGAAGAAGAGAAAACGGAAGTAATTAGGTATGGTACTACAAAAGTCAGATTTTAAGTCAAATGTTAAAATGCTGGGGGCGGATAAATCAGATGTTAGGTTTTGAAGATTCCCGGTTCTATATTTTTATGCGAGGTTCACATAGATAAACTAGTTTTAACACGTGAAAATCTCACGGTTTTCCTATTTGGAATTTCTGATGAATCTTAATTCCCCAGTTAATGATTGAATAAGCTCTTGTCGAGTTTTACGACAAATAAAATATCCGTAGAACTTCCCCATCACATCGTTAAATATTTGAGCTTAACAACTTTAAGAAAATATTCCAATCATAATCATAAATACTGAAAAGTGGGTACAAATGAAAAGATTTGAAATTGGCAACTTCTTCCGCTTCACTGAAACATACCTTAAACACTTCTATCGCCTCTTCTTTCTTTCTTTCTTTCTTTGTTTGACTGAAATCAAGTAGAGTCTTTGATATGTCTTTTTCCTCGTCACGTGGTCAAAACGGAATAGTCCATTATGTATGAGGTATTAGCAGAAGACGTTAAACATTTCTTTCTTTTTTCCACTGAAACCAATTAGCGTCTCTGATATAACTTTCGTCTTTTCACTCAACCAAAACGAAATAGTCCATTATTTATGAGGTATTGGCAGGGCGTAATGGTCGTGCGAACTAACAAAGGAAGGAACACGCACAATTATTATATGAATTTTTTCATTCATTACCTGACTATAAATGGTCTACTTCCTGTTTTGTTTCGTTTTTAAGTTTTGTCGTTTTTTTTCTTCTTTCTGGAAAGAGAAAGACTTTTTTCACGTTTCAGAAGCAAATGATAAAATATAAAAATAAAGATTAAATTTTATGATTTATTTTAAAAATGAGTGACAGTACATTTAAATATCTGTGAAGAGTTTTAACAGAGGCTGCAATATGTAATGGTGTTTCTTGGGCAAGATAGCCTGACGGAGCCCAACCCTCTCCAGGCTGGTTTTGAATTCAGAGTGCTTCTTTCTCCTAGACCAGTTACTAACCAAGGCTATAGGACACAGTCTATCCTGCTATTTACTCATAGCTGTGGGGGAGAGGTGGATTCAGACTTTTCCCAAGGTTATCAGTACGAACACGAAAAGGACACTTACACTTAATATCACAGAGAAGACAGCAGAAATGAGGACAGAATGATTAGAGAATTTGATACTCACAAAGACATATCGAAGTGAGAGAGAGATGGGGAGGCAGCGTACCAGATTCAGTGAATGGATGATGGAACGATGTTGGGGTAGATAGCAAAAATACAAACGTTAATAAAAGATACAAGGGATAGGAAGTAATGGAGAACCACGTCCTGGAGAGACACATCACATAGAAGAAAAATTATTTCAGACAAATGATACAATTCAGCTCAGTAGGATAACGCCAGCTAAAAAGGAGGGGGCTGAAGCTTCCCACTCACCCGTTAGCACTGTAGAGTACCTCATATCCGGAATTCCTTATATCCGTACTTTGTAACCAATTTCTCATATCCGGAAGGCCTTCTTACTCCGGTTGTCAGGGATTCTACTGTAATGTGAGACGGAATAGTAATGCTAATCGTAATTATAGTCGTTTCCTTATATGGAAACATTAGTTATTCATTGACCGATCAGTCATTGCTACTTTCGATTGAAATTTATAAAATCTATTTACACTATTTACATTGTCCGGACTATTGCCCTCATCTTTATTTATCAGTTATATTCCTTTAGTAACACAACTGTCCATGTTTTTATTTTCAGATCTGCTGTGGCCAGGTATTGAACTCACAATTCTTTCGGTCAAGTCACTGGATTACTTCAACCAACGTCTTTATCCACTAGACCATGTGTCCTCAAAGATTTTATTCACCTCTGCTGTTGCCATGCCAACAGTAGAGGTGAAAAAAACTTGGAGAGTTGAGTTACTAAAGGGAGATAACTGAAATTGAGATATCCAGAAAAGGCATGGCACGGGGAACTAGAACAATCTACCACCGTGGACAAAATAAAGGCTTCGGTTCGAAATTCCAACGTATATCACTTGAAGAAGACCGGGGAGAACAACGGCTGAAACGTCATGAATATGTCAATAACTATGACGACAATACTCCGAACACTTTAACTGGTGTAAATAGCTACAATATCTCAACTCAGAAATATAGGCAGATATTTATATCAGGTGCCCAAAAAAGTTTTTGCCGATTTTTATAAAGGAAATTCAAGATGCATATTTAAAGTCTTAAATGTATTTATTCATCAAAATATGACCCATCACATTCTATGACCTTCTGCCAACGGTTCAACAACTGAGTAATGTCATTTTTATAAAAGTCCTTGGGTTTACTTTGGAAAAATTTAGGCACTTCTGTTTTTAAGTCATCTTCATTATTAAATGTCCTGTTCTTCATATGATTATCTAAGCCTAAAAACAAGTGAAAATCTGTTGGGGAGAGGTCTGGTGAATATGGTGGATATAGCATAATCTTCCACTTTAGCTCTGCTCTCTTGGCAAGGGTCATTGTTGCAAAGTGTGATCGAGCATTGTCCTGGAGAAACAAAACTTGTTTTCTGTTTACTAATGCAGGCTGTTTCTTCAACAAATTTTCCTGAACTCGTTCAAGTTGATCGCAATATTTGTCAGCAGCAATGGTTTCACCCGTTCTTAAAAACTCATGGTGAATCATTCCTTGACATGCCCACCAAACACACAGCAAAATTTTTTTTTGGAATAGCGGTGCCTTTGAAGTTTGTGGCAAAGGATCACGTGGCGATAACCAATGATGTTTCCTCTTAGAGTTTGTATACATGATTCACTTTCCATCACATGTCATAATTCGAACAAAAATGGCTTCTTTTGTTAGTCTACTGTGATGAGAAGAGTATATGGTAAGCCTGTGCAGTTTGTTTGCTGGTGTTAAGTCATATGGCACCCATTTGCTTAATTTCCATTTCTTCCCCAGCAGGTGCAAATGCAGTCTTAGAGTTTCATCGCTTACATTAAACCTCGAAGCTAATTCATGACATGTTAAACCTGAATCTGATTCTATGGTCGCCTTTAAATCACTGTTTAGAGATATTGGTCGTCCAGCTCGAGGTTCATCTTCAAGGGTTTCATTGCCACAACAAAACTTCTGAAACCAATTACTTGCAGTTCGTTCACTTACTGCACCTTCGCCAAAAGCTGTACATAGCTTACGAGAAGCACATGATGCACTTGTACCAAGTTTAAACTCATACAACAGAATAGCACGAATTACCAATTTTTTATCAGTCATTTTGAGGGCTCTGAAATGAGAAATAAAATGATATTAGTTAAGTAATAAAATAATAACTGAACCATTCCACAATGTACTAGTCAATACAACTTGCTTCCTGTATACTTATCCTTGTTAGTAACTAAACAGATGGGCCAGAAATAGGTTAATAAAAGTCGGCAAAAACTTTTTGGGGCACCTGATAAAATCTTTCTATTAAAATATCATTTTCGAAAAAAATAGGTTTCTCAACTCCATTAACTGTTATCGCTCTTTCTAGTACTGGTGGGAGGCTTCCTTCCAAATATTTGACTTTTGGTATTGTAGAACATCGGCATCTTGATTATGTCATTATTTTCTCTTCGACTTACACCGTTCCAGGTGCGGCCCGTGCGCCGCGGATTGGACGGCGATGCGCAGCGGCCGTCTCGTCGATTCCGCGCAACTTCAGCCATGTGACTTCCTTTTAGTTGTTGCTGTCCTTGAAATCCTCATATGTGTGTTGTAGCAAACCTACGAACGATATTTACATTCTCATAAATTCAGTAGTAAATCCTGTATGTTGGTCTGCAGCTGGAGATTCCAGCTGTACTGATCAAATTCTCTGACTCGGGGCAGAGAGGATCCCCAGACGAGGCTATGTCGAAGAGCAGAGTCTCGTCTCGGTAAACAGCTACCCGACCCCATTTTATACGAAGTCTACGGGGAATTTTTGTCCAAGCCTACCGACTCTGATACCCCACATTAAATTCAGCCTTGTGTCACATCTGACCGCGTGGGGCGGTTGATAGATATCCTGCAATTGGAGATCCATTGTGAAATTCACTTGACTCACTTCTAGCAGTTGACTACTTCTTCTACGGGCCGCTGACGAATCTTATATATGTTGTCCTTGTCCTAAGTATTATCGTTCATTACCAACCTTCGTGTGATTATTCTATTCAGTAACCTTCTCTAGGTTACAACAATGTGGTTTCTTTTATTTGGTACAGTTCTTTGTTTGTGATTCTGTAGCGCCAGTTCACAAGCTATGAATAAGAATGGTCCTTGCTAGGAGTTTATCCGCTCGAAGACATTTTTAACCATTCATTTTAGACAGTGATTGTATGATAGCTGACAGTTTAGATATTTTCGAAAAAGACTGGCGCTATGCGTGACATCTGTACTCAAGGCTCGATGTGACGGGGCTATTTAAGTAGACTCCTCGAGATTTTAGGCTAATTGTAGTTTGAAAAATGGAAAATAAGAAGGTACTACAGAGCAAGAAGAAATGGAATAGAGGAGCGGCACCATTAGAGCGCGAATTTCACTCTCTTCATAAGCTTCAAAGCGTCATTCAGTGAACGCTTTCTTCAGTCTGGTCTCTACCAAACCCTTCTCCGCTAAACGTTGATATCACGTCTCTCCCCGGTGGAATGTCGCTTACCTCGTGGTGAGATTGGAACGGCAAACAACTGAACGAGTCCCAGTAGTGGAGTTAGTAATGGATTATGGCACGATTTTCCGCTCGGAACACCTCCAGGCGATGCTTTCACGGTCTTATTGTTGTCTCTCCACGATTTCATTTCCCCCCTGGCCTGTACGCTGCTCTTTAGTACCATCTTATTTCCAATTTTTCAAACTATATTAATGTTTTGACTTTGTAGCAACTTGCGGTATTGGGTAAAACTACCTTTAGCTCACAGTGTATTCTATGTTCAATTTCCTTAACTCCAATATTAAACTGCTCGATAGACAGAGTTATCTGATGTGTTTATGTTGAGATGTTGAGTGTTTCCACGTGAGTATATGGTAATAACGAACAAACACAGTCGTAGGGAAAAATACTGGTATATTCAGAGAGGTATTTACATCAGAGAGATTAGTAGTAGAACGAACGTAGGTTAGTAGTAACAATAAGTAATAGTAATAAAGTCCAATGGTATCTTCCGGTCGAGAAACGGAAGTGTAACTGATCACTACAGAAGTCACACTCTGCACTGCACTACAACACTGCTCCCAGTCTCTAGAACTACTGTTCTATTTATAATAGTAGGATCAGTCTATTATGGTTGTGAAGGTGGGTGCGCCCCAACAGTTTACTATTTACGAATTCCACATCCTGATTTTTTAATGATAGATCCAGGGTAGGTGCCATCACTGTTTTCATTCCAATTCCAGTTTTGGAAAGGTTTATCTTGAGTTTTATTTCTTTGGTAAAAATAAAGGAACTATGAACAGATTAAAGAGCAAAATTGGAAACTTTATAAATGAAGCTCAAGTGATTATGTTAACAAGTATAAGAGAAAGAATGACGTGAGAGAGACGTAAACTCGATTTCTAATTATAATCATTTGATAAGAAATGGCGGTAAAATGGTCACGTGATTTACATAAGTGATTAATTGGCACAAAACACGTTTCTTTGCCAGCCCACGTGGTCCAGAGAGACACAATCGATACATACAAAGAACAGGCTATGAAATTGATTTCTAACTTCACAAGTATACCCTTGACCTGTCTTCAATTAGTTACCGTATTTCCTATGGCATAAATCGTGCCGTTGAATAATGAGCAAACATCTTTCAAAAGGAAAATTGGTTAAGATTCACTAAAACCAAGATCTGTAATTCTGTCGGAAAATCTACTTATGCGGTTTAGCTTCTCTGCTCTTAATGGAAATGACCTTCATTTCTTTGGGAAATTTTTCGTTTTCGAAAAAAATCTATCTTTAAAATAATATCTAGTAAAGTGTTTCGAAAATGGAGGTTCAGTTTACAATGTAAGTATAATGTTAAACTGAGCTCTGAATTTTATGTCAGTCTTCATGCGAATATTTATATAAGTGTAATGTGCAGAAGCTTAAAAAAATAAAATCATTTATTTTATCGTTAAAGGGTGGTCTTGGGATATTCATATCATCACCTTCGCTTTATATTTTGATTAGGAACGCTTGTCTGCAAAACATCGTAACCACAACGGTTAGTTTTAAAATAATTATAGCAGAGCGCGTTCGTGCGTGTTTACAAAATCACTATCATAACGATTACAGCTACATTAAGTTTGTATTCGCAATTCAACCCTGAAGATGACCTCAGAAGAGATCGAAAGTACTTGGGTTAACAAAAACTACGGCGCTTTTATTGATGAATTTCAACTAAAAATCAAGAAGATAATTAGAGAACCAGAAAGTGTCTATATTATTTAATGAAACATACTTGAATAAACATATGCTGCATATATATATATATATATATATATATATATATATATATATATATATATATATACATATATACACACACACACACACACACACACACACACACACACACACACACACACACACACACATATATATATATATATATATATATATATATATATATATATATATATATATATAATCAAGAAAACGCCTTAAAAATCCATATCGGTTATAATTTATTAGCAAGGTCGAATTAATGTTTTAAACTATAGACGCTTCCTCTGTAGCTAAATGGTATAGCACATCAGACTGTATGATGGTTCCGTGTAGGATACAGGTTCGATTCCTGTCGAATATTTTCTATGAAATTTCTCGGACATTCAGGCAGGTAAATGTTGCTAATACTGTTTATCATTAACAGAGCACTTACTTAAATATTTGTATTCATAAAAAATAACATACAACCCGAAAATATATTGAAGTAATTGTCGGACTTAGTTCATTTCATGATAGATAGATAGATAGATAGATAGATAGATAGATAGATAGATAGATAGATGAACAGAGATATTATAACACGTATACCAGGCATAGATAGATAGATAGATAGATAGATAGATAGATAGATAGATAGATAGATAGATAGATGAACAGAGATACTATAACACGTATACACTGGCATAGATAGATAGATAGATAGATAGATAGATAGATAGATAGATAGATAGATAGATAGATAGATAGATAGATGAACAGAGATATTATAACACGTATACCAGGCATAGATAGATAGATAGATAGATAGATAGATAGATAGATAGATAGATAGATAGATAGATAGATAGATAGATGAACAGAGATATTATAACACGTATACCAGGCATAGATAGATAGATAGATAGATAGATAGATAGATAGATAGATAGATAGATAGATAGATAGATAGATAGATAGATAGATGAACAGAGATACTATAACACGTATACACTGGCATAGATAGATAGATAGATAGATAGATAGATAGATAGATAGATAGATAGATAGATAGATAGATAGATAGATAGATAGATGACCAGATATATTATAACACGTATACCAGGCATAGATAGATAGATAGATAGATAGATAGATAGATAGATAGATAGATAGATAGATAGATAGATAGATGAACAGAGATACTATAACACGTATACACTGGCATAGATAGATAGATAGATAGATAGATAGATAGATAGATAGATAGATAGATAGATAGATAGATATAGGATGAATATGAGTAAAAGTTTGTCACTTAGCTGATTGATGTTGTTTTCAGCATCTCACACTCTTCACTCTTTATTTCATTCTCCTCATCGTCTCCTTCGCATTTCCAAATTCCTTTCCGTTTAATGTTATTGCGTAGGATTCTCAGTCACAAAGAGTAAATAATTCCCGTTCAGAAATGTCGAGAATCAGCCTGATTTTAGCTAGAAAAGTATGGCGCTCCCGCAGACAGACATGCAGAACAATGATATAGATTTTCGTTCCATCTTCTCTCCACCTATTTGCTCTCTCCCATTATTATTTTTCTTTTTCGTTCTGCTATTTCGCTACTTTCATACATATTTGCACACAGAACCGATGCCCTCACGCTCTCACCTACCGTTAATCACGCACATTTAATTAAAAAAGAGAACTGAAAAAACGACATGTAAAAATGAACAGTGAACCGATTCGGAGTGAAGATTGGCTTGTTCCGAAGACGCAACATGAAGAGCCTTTCTTTCATTTTTTTTTTTTTTTAAAGCAAGAGCGTCTTTGTTTCTTCAACGAGGAAATCAAAGTGAGCAAAACGGAACCAGAAGTTAACCGATGCGCCATCATTTTATTCAAGATGGTAAAATTTCACCCCGACAATGTTCATCGTTTTTATTTTTTTTTTTTTTTTTTTTTAGGTTCTGTTTAAATGATTATATTATTAGTCGAGGATTGAAGAACATTTATTGAAAAAATAATTCAACATTATTAATTTTATTCTTTAATTTCTGTTGTATACACATTTCTTTCCGGGTCCCAACCAGAGATCTAAGGTCAGAAATGTTTTCATGACATTTTCCACTAAAACAAAAGAAGAAAACCTAACATCGCAACTGACACATTTTACACAGATAAACCTTTTCCTAATGTGTGAGCTGTAATTATGAGTACACTTTTTTGGGTATTTTTTAAGGCAATGGCTACCAGGGATCACTTCAATGACACTATCGGAACTTTTTCCAGTCAAACTGAAGGCTCCAACTACAACGGGAATTGTTGATGTCCTCATGTGCCACATTTTTTAGATTTCCACTTCAAGATCCTTGGATTTTGATAGTTTTTTGAAGAATTTCAAAGGCACATTACAGTCTGCAGGAACTGCCATGTAAATAAGGAGGCACATTCTGTTATTGTGGTCTTTGATCACGATGTCTGGGCGGTTAGTTTTGATTGTTTTGTCTGTGAGTATTGCAAAATTTCATAAATTTATTAGAGGTCCTATGTCTGTAACCGGGTCTGGATGATGTTCATATCATTTATTTGCTGTTTCCTTTTCGTAAATGTTTCAGATTTCCAATGAAGATATTTGCCCACTCTGTCATGCAGTGTTTTATATTCAGTAGATGCCACTACCGTGAAACCTAATACAAAATGGTAAATTGTTCCTGGATATTTATCGCAGAATCTGCATTTTAGGCTAACAATTATTCATATGTGTGCTTGGTAATTCTTGTTAACAAGCATTGGTCCTGTGCAGCAAGAATAAAACCTTCGGTTTCAGCTTTTAA
This sequence comes from Acanthosepion esculentum, assembly GCA_964036315.1. Classification (NCBI taxonomy): domain Eukaryota; kingdom Metazoa; phylum Mollusca; class Cephalopoda; order Sepiida; family Sepiidae; genus Acanthosepion; species Acanthosepion esculentum. The sequence goes on from OZ038510.1 coordinate 62,750,231, forward strand.
CCCTGCACTACGTAGCCACTGATGGGTACTGGGTTTGTCTACATCAGCGTCTTTGGTACGGGCAGAATACTGACCATGACGAAATTTATCTTGCCATGGTTTTTGTATCTGGTCCACTGCATTTGCTTTTGCTTTCGTTTTTACGGGTTCTGCCGCTGCAGTAGGTGTTTTATGTTTTACTTGCATTTCTTCACTTACTTGAAATTTTATTTCGAATTTGTTGGCTTCTTTTATTACTGAATTCTTAACTCTTTCATGTTCTTTGACACAGATCATCATCTAGTCATCTGGAGTTTCCATGTATCTTTGAAGGCCGATTGTTATAGTTTTGTAAGACAGTTCTAGTTGAACTAATCCTCTGTCGCCTTCACATCTGGACACATACAGACGATCAACATCAACCCCAATCATTTCCCAAATATCTATTTTTTATTGTCTCTCCTCCAGAGTTATTAAGTATTTATTCTGGTGCCCCAGTTTTGATAGGCACTGTTTGAACCGGGATATTCAATTTTTTTTCATATTTTACTGTCGTTTAATTTCAAACCGTGTTCCGATAAAACAAACATGTTTGTTTACATTATTTACATTATTCGGATTGTTATCCTCATCTTCATTGCTATATTCATTTCGCCCGTTGTACTGTACGGCCTTCTCCAGGTGATTGGAATTTCAAACCGAACACTCTATTTGTCCACCGGGGTAGATTGTTCTAGCTCCACATACCATGCCTCTTCTGGATGTCTCAGTTATTTCACTTACAAGTTTTTGGTTCACCACTTCTGTAGCCTGTGAGTTCAATACCATGAATGGTCTCCCATTAACATATTCTTTCGATATGCACAACTTGTAAGAGGCGATAAAAGGACGTTGACTTGCATTAACTGGAAGCAAAATAACACGTCGTACCTTACGGTGCGGTTAGCCCTGTCGATCATTTTGCTTTTTACGTATGATTTCTCATTACGGATTCCTGGGGAGGCTTGAAGATCCTAAGAAATCCGAAAACAGTTCTAGCTAAGGAACTGAGCTTCCTCTCCTCAGAATCTCCATACACTACTTAAAGGAATTAGAAACACGACATTTGTTTTTTTTGTTTTTGTTTTACCGTGACATAAATAGTTCCGATGAATTTATTCTCAGCTGTAATAACGTATTTGTTTTCCATTGTAGATATCTTCTGCGTAACCACAGTAATAATTCATACTCAAATTTTAAATTCTTATTACATATCTGGTAACTCTGATTCAAACAACATGATTTGCGAGAGACAGCAAAAGGACGATCAATTGCAACATTACATAATTCTACCTTCGACCTCAAGGAGTCTCGGGAGACTCCGTGTCGTGAGAGAGTATTTGGCCTTAAACTCAAGTGAAACACGTACATACGATCCATGGCCAAAGATGTAAGAAAAATAGTCGGCTCCCTGTACCGCTCCAATAAGTACCTGACCCTCATGCTATCCTCTACCCTTACAAGAGCCAGATTAGGCCTAAAATTGAGTCAGTCAGTTATGTGCCATACGTGATACATGCTTAGGCGATCATTTATCTTTCGATACATGACTAACGAGGCAGATTTTTTTCCCGCAGTAGGTTGCCATTTCTAGGCCAGTTGCCATCCAAGGCTATAAAACCCGGTCTGTCCTGTTATAGCTGGGGGGGGGGGAGAAAAAGAGGATTCATACCTTTCGTAAATGAATGTAATGGATTCGACTGGAATTCGAACTCGGCTTTTCGATTCCTCAATCTGATCCGCTATCCATTACGCCACCGTTCCTCTTCTGTGCGGGAGCCGCCCAGTCTTATCTTCCTCTCCGTATAAACTGCCTCTTAATGTAACCCTTCATGTCAACATGCTTCAAAGCCTTATACGGGGTGAACCTCACAGTAAATATAGCCTATGTCAACGATTTAGCTATTTACATAGGAATTCTCATCATAGATTTCTGAATGCTACGAATTCTAAAGAGGTCCGAAAAAGTTATTAGCAATTGGGTATCCTTTCCCCAAATAGCACCTTTCCACAGGGATAAGCTCGTATATCGCATCAGCTGTTACGCAGAATAAATTCTGTGATTATTAGTACCAAATTTTCCCATAAACATATGTCATATTTCCTCAGTGATAATCTACCAAAGATTACGAACTCAAGCTGTGAAAGACGATTGCGATTTAGTGACCATTGCTAGAGAAATAACGTATTAGTGGTGCTTCAGCTTATACCATAGGAACTAAATATGTGAAATGATCAAAGGGTACACCAGTAAGACCAATCATTGATCAATTCATAGATGACACCTGAATGGAAAGAACCGAATAAAAATATGGTAATAATAATGGTAATATTAGCCGTTTCCCTATAAGGAAACATTTGGCCTTCATTGACCGATCAGCTAGTACTGCTGTCGATTGAAATTCATAGAATCTTTCTCTTAAATTATTTTTTCAGGCAAACTTGTTTCTCAGGTCTTGTAGCTGTTATCTCTCTTTCTAGTATTGACGTGGGTTTATTTTCTAATCTTTTATTTGGAGTTGTGTAAAAAATGTAAAATAATAATAATTAAATTATATTAATTTTATTATATTAATTTAATGATTTTAATAATTATTATTATTATATTAAAGTAATAATTATTATTAAAATTATTAATATATATTTAAATTTTAGTTTTATTAATTATTTTTCCTTGTTTCAAGATGTTTGGTAGCTGCTTAACTATGACACTACTAATTCCCCAGAAGAATTCGCAGTGCGTTATATTTCCAAATCTGTTTTAAATTCTGTCTTTTTTATATATTTTTTCAAAAAGTTACAAGATGTAGATTCTAATTGAATTACCGACTTAACTCTCCACTTCCCCCCCCCCCATGACCTTATTCTTTTTATCAGCATGATTTTGAACAGCTGATTAACGAAATCTTTTTGGGCTTCAACTAAAAAAACAAGTTCAGTTTACTTTCATCATCGTCTCTTGTAATACAGATTTCCTCGCTATCTGATAATCGAGAAAAAGTTCCTGAAACCCAAATGGCGTAAAGCCAAGAAGCACTTACCAATTTAAATAGAAAGTTTTGGATGTTCTCTGTTAATTCGCCCCAAATAATCTAAAGTTACTTATCGCAAATATTAATTCACCCCAAGAAATTATAAATTTTAAATCTTTGTTTTTTTTATTAAATTTTTGACACTCTTTTGAAATTACCGTATTTGACGGCATATAAGATGCACCCCGATTTCAGAAGGGCAAATAAAAAAAAAATAGTAATTAGTAAAATTATTAAATGGTACAGCCTAGGTTATATTTATGAGGTATTATTTTGGTTAAACAATTAAACAAAAAATATGAAAAAAAAGACGAGCCTATAAAAACTTTATTATATCCAAAGGTAAGAAAACAAAATAAAAATCAAGCAATTATTGCAATTAAGCAAAACAGTACAGTTACCAATAAAATTTCATTCATCTTCAAATCCATAAAATTCGTCGTCTTCATTATCAAAACTCTGATACTCATTTTCAATACTACTATCATTGTTGTTAAATAATGTGTCATCTAATTTCGTCCTACTATCGCGAATTTTAAATCTGCATATAGCATATAAGACGCAGGGGAATTTTAAAAGATATTTTTAGTAAAAAAAAAATGCGTCTTATATGCCGTCAAATACGGTATAGATTTTAAATCAAAGTTTGTTTAACTTGCCTCGCAACAACTCCAACCTTCAGAATGAAAATTTATCAAAAATCAGGGAGTTATTCACATTTCGTAAATGCACATGATATTCAACTTACTTAAAAGGACATTTTTACGATTAAAAATGAAATTAATTCTATCTTTGGCTTGCTTGTCGGGGTGAGTGCGATCGTTGACCCAAAACTTAGAAATAGCACGCTCGAGTCGCCCACATTTGGTGCGATCGCCAACCGGAGCGCAATGGAAGGACATCGGTCTGGGAGAATTTGGTGTGAATTTTAGTAAATATAAATTCTTTTTATTTTAGGGTGAATTAATATTTGGTTGGGGGGGAATTAACAGAAAAGATCCAAAGATTTTAGTGGTCCCAATTCCTAAAATATACTTACGGAAAATTTTCACTACAGCTGACAATACTACAAAGATTACAAAAATGCTCCTTTAATTTTGAAAAGACAACTAAAATTGGGGCAAGTTTAAAGGCAGTTTTAGTGCTTATAAGCGAACCGCAAGCTGCCAAACATGCTGTCATATTTCAAGCTTTTAACTTAGGCCTCTATAACTAAAGAGACAAACAAATACTATTTGAAATAGTAAGTCACTTCGATAAGATAAAATTGGTGGCTGATCTCAAAACGACGTTCAGTTTGTTGATAACTGGGACAAAGGATGGCTTGTTAATTTTAACGGATCTAAAACTAAACTGATCTCTGTTAATCCTCTGAGAGACCCTTTTCTGCCTCCCATCCGCATTGGCTGATGCTAACCTCCAGGAAAGTGACCCGTTGCGCTTACTTGGGCTAACGTTCTCAGCTGATATGAAGTGGAAAGACTATATTGAATCCATCGCTGCTAAGAAAGTTGGTTTACTGGGTCGTACTAAGTATTTTTATCTCTAGAACCTAGCTTACATATCAATAATTCTACCATTCGTCCATACTTAGAATATTTCTGCCATATATGGTCTGATATCCCTGCTATTTACCTTGAGCTTCTTGAAAAAATTCAAAGAAGAATCAGCAATAATATTGGTCATGATCTGGAGTCTCGGCTTCAGTCACTTTCCCACAATCATAATGTTAACTCCCTGTGCCTTTTATAGAAATACTTTCGTGTCAAGTGTCTGGATGAGCTCTACACTACGGCACTTACACTTTATGAATTTAAGCCCAGTACTAGATTGGCGGCGAGGTCTCATTAATTTACTGATTTAATGCTCGTGTAATGACAATAACTAATGATAATATATATATATAAAGATATATATATATTAATCATTTCCCCCAAGGGAAGGCAATAAAGCCACTAAGTCGTAGGGATTTACTGAGTGTTAGAGAATATAAGTAAATAAAACACTGTTATGAAAGAGAATAATAAAAGAACAGGAATTAAGAAGACAGAAAATAACGATTGACATTGCATTTAAATTTCTGGAGATCAAACTTGAGTGTCGAGGAAGAAGTCGGAAGAGAGTTCCACAAGCGAGAAGTGCGGGTGAAGAAACTGTTAGCATCGAACTTATGGTTGATGTAACCGTAAGTTGCAACTGTAAAATGATGAGACTTTGCCTCCAACTTAGTATTGAGCTTAAATTCATAAAGTCTGCGTACCATAGAGGAAAGTTCACCACAACATGTACCAGTAAAATATTTATAGAAATGGCAGACGGAAACTATATTACGGTGGTGGGAAAGTGAGTGAAGCTGGGATGCCGTTGTAGATTCTTCTCTATATGTTATCAAAAATCTCTAAATAATGACGATCTGCTTAAGTGAAACTATTGTAGGTTTGTCTGGCTCATTAGGTTTGACTATATATATATATATATATATATATATATATATATATATCCGAATGTAATGAGAACGAAAATAAGATATTACTTGTAACGTTCACAGAATTAATTCAAAAGAGGGCTCAGTACCAATAATAGAGCAATAATTATTTATTATAATTTTTTCATATAGACAAAAACAATTACTCACTACAAAGATGCAACTTCGTTTCGGTGCATTTAGTTGCACCTCGACTGGTGAAAACCAAAATGGTTATGAACAATTTTATTTGTAAGCAGGCCGCACGTGGGACATCACTTCCTTTCTTTTCTATTTGTTTGAGAAACAAATAGGTACATTTTAAGAGGGGACGTATAAGGATAAAGAAAATAGGAGAGGCAAAAGGGTGACAGAGTGAAACAAGAGTGTTTGTTGATATCAGTTGGGTGAAGGATTACTGAGGTGTTAAAGTGATGGCTCGACCCGATTTTTTTAATCGACAACAACGATCAAGAGTTTAGGAGAAAAAAAACGTATGTATTTTTTTGAAACAAATACAAAAAAAGAAGTGAAAGAAAATCAACGTATGTGGTCATATTGTTGCCAAACTGGAAAAACACAGATTTATATAATTTTTCGGTTAACGTTTGATACGAATTTAAGCGTTTAAATCTTCTACAAATAAACTAGGAATTTAATATAAATTGAATGTTATATCAATAAACAATATATATATATATATATATATATATATATATATATATATATATATATATATATATTACATTCACTTACGTGCTAATACCTTTGAGAAAGGTATGAATCCTCTTCTTCTCCTTCCAGCTATGGGTAAATAGCAGGACAAAATGGGTTCTAGAGCTTTGGATGGAAACTGGTCTAAGACAACTCTGAATTCAAAACCTGCGGCGGGCTGATTGAGGACCTTGTGGCAAGTAGTGCACCAGGTCTCTGTATTCATTCCTTCAAAAAGTGTGGTTGGTTCTGCACAAAGCCTTCACTACTATAATCAAAATCTCATGTGCTGGTGTCGGGCTGTCGATTCCTAGGAACTGATTTACTTGACCCTCGTGTATATATATATATATATATATATATATATATATATATATATATATGTGTGTGTGTGTGTGTGTGTGTGTGTGTGTGTGTGTGTGTGTGTGTGATTTGGCAGCAACTTTTCTTTTAAACATGTTGTGTTGAATGTCAAAGACAACATAGTCCTGCATATTCTCTTTTGAATTTTCTCATATTTTTTAATGAGACTTTTTATTTGAAAATTATATTAAAATAAATATTGTCCGTAAGATAACCGAGTACTTTCGAACATCATTGTTCATCTTCAGGGTCAAAATTTTTTTAACAATGTCTTATATATATGTAGAGTCAAATTTTTTAAAACATTTGCAAAATGTCTTGTAGCGGAATTATGTTGTTACATTTTATTTTTACAAACTAAATAAACGTTACAAAATCATTTGAATTTCAAAAGATGCGATGATGTTATCACGTGCATGGCGAAGATTTTTAATGATATATTCGTTTTCGACTTGTGAGTGTCTTTCAGTTCAGTTTTTATGTTTATGTCTCGTATGAGACAACAATCCTGCACGAGATTTGCAAACAAGTCCACACGAGGGACATGCTGAAGGGCTGACCGTCATATGGGCTGATGTATTAGCCCGAGATTTAGTGTTGGTTCTTAATTCTCTCAGATGGTTGAGACGATTCTTTTCAAAGATAGTCATACCTCGGTAGTAGGTGTCCCTCCAGTTTGGTCGGTTTTCAACAGCGAGTTCGAACTCCTCTATAGGAATGTTTGCAGCATTTAAATTGTATTTAAGTTTGTTAAGTTTTATATATATATATATATATATATATATATATATATATATATATATATATATATATATATATATATATATATATATTCGTGTGTCACACTTTTTCAGCCCCCCTCCTAGAGGGCGTAACCCAACATATCACACCATTTTGGAATCAGCCCGGTTTCTTGAGAAAATTAAAAACATTCCGGATCTGAATCCGGACCCGCAATCCTGAAATTTTGGATTCCCATATTTCCATTCCTGCAATTTATTTCAACGATTTTTACGTGATTTTTTCACGACGAATTTTTTTTGTACGATAACAAATTTTATAACGTAGAAATAAATTTGGGAATAATTGAAATTAATTGCGAAATCGACCGAAGGTTACCAAAGAAATAAAAGTAATTGTTTGTACAGAAAGTAAGGACCTACGTACATCAAATTGTCTTTAAATTAATTGGCGGCAGAATAATTATACTTGAAATTTTAAAAGGTAAGCTAAAATATTAATGCAATACATACATGCGGTCAATTTTGAGTTCTTCTGTAGTTTATTGTTGCCTATCGCATATAACAGCAGTATGTCTCGCAAAAAGAAATCTCCGCCAACAGAGGACCAGATTGCAATAAAAAAAGACAAGGATGCAGCGAGGAAAAGAAAGCCCCGTGCAAATGAAAGCCCAGATCAAACGGCAGCCAGGAGAGCTTCGATTGCTGAGTATATGCAAAGACATAGGGATCCTCAAACTCCTGAACAAGCCCTTCGCAGTAACTAGCTTAAATGCCGCCCGATAAGGCGGTTTTTAAGCTTGTATATATATATATATACATATATATATATATATATATATATATATATATATGTATATATGTGTGTGTGGGGGGGGTGATTGAATAAATTACAGACATTATGTCTTCTAATTTTTAGCAAAATCCGTTCATACTCACGAATAACCTTCCGTGTATTGATATTAAAACGTGAAATTGCTGAGTATTATCAAGTTAACATTATTTCAATCTGTCTTTTCACAAGGCCACGTTTAAATTGCTAGGTGATATTGTTCCATATTATTATATAATTGATATAGTTAAAAATTAGCAGACATAATGTCTTTAATTTATTCAATTAGGCATACCTAAAAGAGAATTTGCTGCCTAAATACGCAAATTATATATATATATATATATATATATATATATATATGTATATATATATATGAAAGGTGTTCCGTATGTTTAGAGCTTCGTGCACGTAAGGGACTAATTGAGCAAATGGTTAGACAGGTGTGCAAGTATCGTCAAGCTGTCTAACTGCTAACATGAACATATACGATTTAACATGATTTTTTAATGACTCACCTGTGCTCTTCATGCAATTATTTATGAGTCCAAACAATGTCTTTAATGCAGAGATAAACAAAAAAGTATAAAAATAAACTAGATTAACAGGTCAAAAGTCGGAGACAAAAAACAAAGCAAGACAACGTTGCTAAAAAAAATGAGATGCTGAATGAAATAGTTAGTTTTGACACATACCCCCCACACACACACATAATTTAGATCGCCATTTAAAAGAGCCTTCGTCCCCACCACCACTCCACCAGACCCCCGCCAATTAAACAATGGTGCTTCAACCTGGTACCACCATTTACAAGTAGGATTCAGGACCATTCACCCCCTACCATCTCCACAAAGTATCCCAAGGTAATGACTTCGGTTTTGCTTGGACCCTTCACTCCACATCCCCTCCTATCCCAACCACAACCCATTGTATTTGGGCGTTGAATTTGAGATGTATTTCAGAGTCGGCTGTAATTTTTACTAATCCACTATTGATATCAAGTCTGGCAAGGAGCATATGAAGATTCACTTGTAAATAAGATAGAAAGCCTTGCGCCATTTTGTTGTTTGTAGTGATTTTCCAATCGTAGCTGAGATGTGGCACAAGGCCTAAAGTATGTGGCACCCAGTGAGGATCGAACTCACTACGCAGTCGGAATTGTATTAGCGAGACAAGCTTGCTAACCATTACACCACCTCGAGGTGCCCATGTTGTTTGTAAATATGTAACTCTTTGTTACTATTGTATTTTTTAATTTTTCTTTTCTTTTTCTTTTGTTGGTTTTGCCTTCGATGTCTTCACTTGTTCCTTCTCCATTGTTATTTTCTCTTGTCCATTGCCGTTTAATTATCTAACTGGTTTTATTCTGCCCCTCCCCCAACTTGTTTAATTTGAAATATGTTTACCCACTGTATTTTATCAATGCTGAAAAATTAACTTCTACCATTCTGATGTTTTTTTGTTGATGTTGGAATAGACATCAAATCTTATACTTACTTAATATGAATTCTTTCCCATTTTTGTTACAGGTTAATTGGAGTAGATAAGCTCATCTATCGTCAGGTCCACACTCCTTCCATGTCTGTTAAACAGGAGTAGAGGTTCATCCGTTGTTCCCACTTCAGGATCTGGTTTACCGGTTCTCTTTCTTTCTTTCTCTTACCACCGCTATAATGATTTAACTGTCTTAACTTTTTGGTGATCTAATTAACAAGTGGCTGTGACTTTCCATTATGAGGGTACCGGGTGGGCAGTTTTGCTGGCTACTGCCTCCAACTGGTCATTAGGAGCCCGAACGTTTTAGTAGCGCTTAGAGAGGCTACTCTGATCAACAGCGCATAATATCTGGGTTATCTGTAGTGCCATGTCGCGCATGGGTAGGTGCCTCAGCATGCATTTCCGGTGGGCAACTCTGAGACCACATTATGCTGTGCTCTCAGCCATGCACTGGCTGGTTTTATTGTCATTGACGACAGATAGTGACTATTATGGTGATCGCTTTCCACTCTCCTCAAAACATATCTCATGGAAATCATAACAAAAAGAAATAAAACTAAATCAGCTAACAAAGAAACACCTACCCCACTCAATCTTTCTTTTTTTCAACATTCGCGGTATTCGTTCCAACTCCTGCAGCGTAGAATCCTTCCACCTGGAACGGTCGCCAAATATCTTTGCTCTTTGCGAAACGAATTTGAATTCACCCATTGCTACTAATGAATTCTTGGTTTCAGTCTATCTTCCTCTTTGCCGAAAAGATTCCAGCATTCACATGCATGGCCTTGGTGTTTACGTCCGGGATAATCTGCCGATAGCCAGAGAATTGTCTCTCGAAGTCGCTGCCTACTCTTTCGTGTGCGTCTGTCTATTGCTAGTAAACTCTGACAGCTTGTCCCTTTTTCCTTTATCGCTCTCCCTCATTCCAAGACTGCAGTATATTAGATACAGTAGCTGACGGTATAGAAAAGGCACTTTTTCTCCATCCATCTGCAAACACCTTCGGTGACTTTAATGCTCACCACGCCACGTGGCTGAAACATTCTAAAGGTATTGATGTTGCCGGTATACAGACATTCAATTTTTCCATTGCCCAATCCCTCACTCAAACCGTGCACTTCTTTACCCGTTTCCCTAACCAAAACGAGCAACAGGCATCTCTACCGGATATATTTCTTACGTTCTCTCCTCGCTCTTGCCGAGCTTCGCAATACTGCCCTCTAGGTAACCCAAACCCCTCTGTTGCAGCTACTGATATCTCCTTCCAAGCATCCATTAAACAGGAACCCCATATTCATAAGACCTATTTCCGTTACAAGCATGCTGAGTGGGTATCATTCCAGGATTTTCTTCGTGACGCTCCTTGGACTGACATATTCAGCCTCCCAATTGAAAATTGCGCCACTGCGGTTTCTTCTTGAGTCAAAGCCAGCATGGATGCTTTCATCTCTTCGCGGAAATACCAGGTGAAACCGCATTCCTCTCCATGGTTCACATCAGCATGCGCACTGCTGATGAGTCCCAAATATAGGACGAAACAGCCGTCCAGTGCTTTCTGCATTCTGTTGAGGTTTCGTCTAAAAACTCGAAGAATTGCTTAATTATAATTATCTCAAATCCTCGTAATAATTTCTTATATATATATATATATATATATATATATATATATATATATATATATATATATATATTGGGGAAAATGTATGACAAAAAGGAAAAAGTTTTCTTGTGACGCGTTTCGTCTTTCAGGAAAAAATTTGTTATGTTGGTGCATTCAAAAGACCGGGGACGAGTGTGAAACGGGCGATAGGCGAACCTATCTTCTACTGAAGCAAAAAAAAAATGAATATAGTTTAAGTGGAGGTGTTAGAACAATAGTCTTTAAGTATATTTTGGAAAGAACAAGAAACCCAATTCTAAATGGAAAACAAGGGATAAACCTTTTCAAAAGACCGGAGAGGGGTGTGAAATGGACGGTAGGCGAACCTATCTACTCCTATTGAAGAAAAAACATGTTTAACTAGAAATATTAGAACTATAGAGTTTACGCATATTTTGGAAGGAGCGAGAATCCTAATTCTAAACGTGAAACAAGGGATAAACTTCTATTCCTGTTCAAAAGATCGGGGAGGCGTGTGAACCGGGCGATAGACGAACCTATCTGAACTTTGAATTCAAGAGAGAAAATAAACATAGTTTCAGTGGAGTTGTTAGACCTATAGGATTGAAGTATATTTTGGAAGGAACGAGACAGCCAAAAAAACAAGGGATAAATCCCTACATGGAATAGGAAATTGTGGAAAGACATGATCGAACATATCCTAAAATAACACATCACACAAAAGAAAAAAAGAATACGGAACAGACTTTCCGCATAGTAACCTCGAAGACGAAACTAGTTACATTCCTCCATTGCCGTTCTGACTCCGAACTACCACTAATCAGGATGAACAGAGGTCCACTCGGGGCAGCACGGTGCTTTGAAAGACTGTTGTGCCTCAAACTCACACCCGACCTCAAACGGAACTCGTACATACGATCCATTGCTAAGGATGCAGGTAAAATGGTCGGCTCTCTGTACCGCACTAGCAGGTACCTGGCTCCTGTTTTGCTCTACCTTTATAAGAGCCAGATTAGGCCAAAAATGGAGTACTGTTGTCATATTTGGGCGGGAGCTGCTCAGACCTCACTCTCCAGTTCAAAAGCGTCTCTGAGACCTTGTGGGTAACGAATTATCCCCGGTGGGATGTGGCAAGCCTATAGCTGCTCTACCGCTACTTCCACGGAAAGTGCTCGGACGAACGACATTCTATGATCTCGCTGAGGCAAATCTTCCCAGTAAGAACACGCCATGCCACTTACATAGTAGTAAACCACCCACATTCCCTCCGTATTCCATCGGTGAGAAGTAAGTTCTACTTGAGAAGCAAACCACTGCCCTATGTTTCCCCGATCACAGCAATCTAAACCTGTTCAAGTGTAGAGTTAACCGTTATCTTCCTCTCTTATACACGCATATGTCTTCCAAAAGTAAACCTCTATCTCTAATGACCCCCAGGCCTTTTAAAGGATGAACCTCATTGTAAAAAAATTAATATAATAAATAAAATCTATAATAAGACAGAATAAAAGTCATAATAAAATAAAAATGGTGAATTTGCTTCACGTAATTTTAAAAATTCTGCTCGACAGCAAATGAAAGATGGCATTTAGAATCAAAGGGAAAGGAATATTGGAATAAATGGCGGCTACTCTTCCTTCCTGTATAGATAATATCTCTAAAATTCCCCTCTGATTATCTACTGGCGAGAAAACTGGTTTCTTCTCTATCAACAGCTGAGATCGGTCACTTCGCAAGTCGCTCCCGTTTTGTTTTTGAAAAAAAAAGTCGTTTGCCAAAGTTAATAAGTTGTTTTCTTTACACTGAAACAAAACACGATCTGTAAAAGCTGGAGCCTCGTTCTGGTGCCGACAGAAGGCACTCTGTCTCACTTGGACAAGAATTCCTGTGGCCGGAAAATGCGATGATCACCAGATGGCTAGAAAATAATTTTAAAAGAATGCGAAGTTTTTCTTTCTTTCTTTCTTTCTTTCTTTCTTTCTTTCTTTCTTTCTTTGCTTGCTTTTAAGATGTCTACTTTTCTTTTTGTGCGTGCATGTTTGAATTTGTCATATAAAAGTAATTAATCGGTTATTCTTAAAAGGAAGATTGTGAAAAGAAGAAGAAAACGGAGGTGAAGATGAAATGTATGAAAACAGAAGAAACTAAAAATGGTGAAGAAAATAAAGAAGAAGAAGAAGAAGAAGAAGAAGAAGAAGAAGAAGAAGAAGAAGAAGAAGAAGAAGAAGAAGAAGAAGAAAAGTTCATTAGGTCTTTCATCCGGTATTTCCATATACCCTACAATATGTCCTGTAAGTGTAAAAATGTCTAAGCCCTTTTTCTTCATGATATAAATACTGTAAAAGGATAAAAACAAGAATAGCTAATGAATGAATTAAAGAAAGAAAGAAACAAAGAAGTTTGAAATAGAAAGAAGCAAACAAAAAATAGTCTGTAACATTATCTTCATAACTAGTATCATAAAAGAAAGAAAAAAGAAAGAAACAATGCACAAAAGAAAGAACGAAAGAAAGAAAGAACGAAAGAAAGAACGAAAGAAAGAAAGAAAGAAAGAATGAATGAAACAAACAAATAAATAGAGTAAGAAAGAAGCAAACAAACAAAAAATAAGTTTGAAATAGAAAAACAGTCTGTAATAATATCTTGATAAAACCTATCATGTAAGAAAGAAAGAAAGAAAGAAAAAAGAAAGAAAGAAAAAGTTTGAAGTAGAAAAAAGAAACAAAACAAATAGTCTGTAATACTATAATGATAATCACTAAGATGAAAGAAAGAAAAAATGAATTTAATGAATGAATGAAAGAAATAAACAACGAAAGAAAGAAAGAAAGAAAGAAAGAAAGAAATGAAGGAAAAAGAAGTTTGAATAGAAAAATAAACCAACCAAATAATCTGTAATACTATATTGATAAACCCTATGATGAAAGACAGACAAAATGAATAAATTAAAGAAAGAAAGAAAGAATAAAAGAAAGAAAGAAAATAAGAAAGAAAGAAAGAAAGAAAGAAGTTTGGAATAGAAAAAAAACAGTCTGTAATACTATCTTGATAAACCCCATGATGAAGAAAGAATGAATGAATGAAAGAAAAAGGCTTGAAATAGAAAAAAAGAAAGAAACAAAGAAACTAAAGTAAGAAAGAAAACAAAAGAGAAAGAAGTTTGAAACAGAAAAAAAAAACAAATAGCCTGTAATATTATCTTGATAAATCCTACAATACGTGAAATTACCATATAATCTTCTTTTATGTCCCGCGTCTTTTAAGGACATGGACAATCATTCAACTGCCAATCTTTTTATTGCTATGAGTATTTTTTACCCGTTACCATCCCTGTTAACTTGTTGAGGTCAAATTCAATTATGAGTCTCTGCCCTCGATACCTATTTTAAAATAAAAAAATGAATTTGTTTGACAGATTTGGGCGGTGGAAATATATGATTGAAACCGGACAAGTTCTAACAACTTTAACCAATTCAAAGCTTCACTTATGAAACATGAAATTCCACAGTAAACATAACTAAGTAAACTGATGTATGGAACCTTTGACTGGCGTGTAATGGGATCCACACCAACAGATACCTTCACTTAAGCTATACAGTGGATGAGTTCATGCCTTCACTGTGTTCTGTAACAAATGGTGAATAAGGACGCCGTCGGATTCATAGTTACCAAAAAGAAATGAACAATGTGGGAGTAGCTGTTGCGTACGATGAAAAAGCAAATCTATCAAAGGGCGTATAAACTCAAAAAAATCAACTAGAGGTGTCTCAATAAAGTCAACGTGGAGACGGCAACGGGAAACTACTACATTAGAAGATATTGCCAACAACATTGGCAATACTAGTCAAAACTAGCTGTTAAAGATATAAAAAGAGCCAGCCCTATTAAAACTGACTATTCGCCCAGTAAGTAATGAGTAATATATATATATATATATATATTACACAATATTATACAATATAATATATATTATATCATAGCTGGTCACTCGTATTAGAAGATACCCGTCTACTAGAGCAGCTAGCCACTCCCGGTTGGAGACGCTTGCTCAGGCGCATTTGTGTTTATTCACCACCCACAGAGCCCACCTGTGGTTTATACTGCAACTACGGTGACTTCGTGCTAAGACAGCTATCGGCAGCAGCCAATTTCACTCACAAGTCTTAGGTCACCCAATGGTATGGTTTTCAGGCGTCTTCCAAAGGTGCCGCACATAGGGATCGACCCATCCAGTCCGATAACATCAAGAAATATCGTTCCTGACAAATCAACCATGGTCTTATTGTCAGAATGCGAACGTTCTAACCACCCGGCCACGTGTATGTAAGAAAGGAAGTGAATATATATATATATATATATATATATATATATATATATATATATATATATATATATATATATATATATATATATATATATATATATATATATATATATATATATATATATATATAT
>OZ038510.1:62770966-62780966 GCA_964036315.1 Acanthosepion esculentum
GATGTGCAGTTAAAATGCACTGAAACCAAGTTGCATCTTTGTTGTTAGTAAAATGGTTTTGTCTATATGATAAAATTATAATAAATAAATAAATAAATAAATATATATATATATATATATATATATATATATATATATATATATATATATATATATATATATATATTCAGGGTGTCCCAAATAAATTGACATCATTTTTTGAAACAGTATTTTTGAAACATAATAATGGTGGAACGGAAGCAAATACTATGAAGAGGACATTCCAAACGTTTTTGACAATCAGTTTGAATAAATTGTATAAACAAGTATTTTAGAGTTAACAGCAACCTTGGCACTTGAATTTTTTTGCACTTTCTGGTAAAATGCATGAATCTAATTTCGATTTTGTTGTGAATTATGCCCGCTAATATTATGAGATTCTCAATAAAATTGTGCCAGGACTTCATTTTTTTTTTTCTTCATTTTTTATCATTCCCCCTAAGCAAGGTGACAATGCCAATAAGACGCCAGGGGTTACTGAGAGTGAAAGACAATGATAAGATTTTAGTTTGGAGAAAGGACAATAAAACAACAATAAATGGTGATTAAAGTTGTTTTAAAATTTTTCCTTTGTTTATTTCTTTTTAAAATCTATCTGGGTTTTTTTTTTAATTGTTTTAGATTTGACAGTAACCTTGACACTTTTCACTTCCTGGTAAAATTTCGAGTTTGTGAACTATGCCCGTCAATTGTAAAAGAGAAATGACAATAAAATAACAGGATTCAGGAAAACAGATGACGATTGACGTTGCATTTAAATTTTTCTTTATATCTCTTTTTCTTTCTTTCTTCAGATCTATTTGTTCGAATTGATAATAGTTTCTTTCTTTCATGAGATCTATCTACCACGTAGTAAATCAAGCTATTTTATATATATATATATATATATATATATATATATATATATATATATATATATATATATATATATATATATATAGCTTTAAGGTGTACTATATTTATGGGATAAAGTGTTCAATATCAGAAATAGTGCGTATGTAAATATAAAAATGTATATTGAAGTCAACACTCAGAGGAGACAGTTTGTTTCAGGTTAAACGCAATCTTCAGGCCATATATATATATATATATATATATATATATATATATATATATATATATATATATATATATATATATATATATATTCAGGGTGTCCCAAATAAATTGACATTATTTTGTAGTATATCCAAATGTCCCTCAAATGATCTCAAATTTAAAAAAAAAATATGTAAAAACTAACTAAGATTACTGTGCGGATATATGTCAATCAGAATCTACCAGGAAAATGGATCGGACATGCCAGAGATAATGACAATGTACGGTCGAAATGGTTACCACATTCACCTGACTTGACACCTTGTAATTTTTTCTCTGGGTCTATGTGAAAGGACATAATTTCTTTGCAGGACCCTGGAAACAAAGAAATTATGTACACAAAACATCTTTCACAAATAGTAAATAGGCGAACAGCACAATGCTTTCTAAGTATATCTGGGAAATAAAAAACAAAACGCACACCACACCAAAAATATCTTGGAAAATAAGGAAAAAATCATCAGCCTACATCAACCTATCAAAAAATTGCAAACTTTGCTTGGAGGCAAAAATAGCTATCATTACCTTCCCAGACCAAAATAAATTATTAAATAAAAGATCCGAGCTAATCTCAAAATGCAGACATGAAAACAAATTTTTACTACGTAACTTAAAAATCGAAAACGGAAAAATAAATAAATACATAAACAAACAAAATGACAATAAAATAAGCAAAATAAATTAATCCAAAAAATTACCAAATCACACCTGTTAGAATAGACGAAATAAAAAAATAAGGAACAAAATCAATAAATAAAGTAAATAATAAACAAATTAGCAAACTATTATGACCAAAATATTAGACTATAAAACTCAAAACAAAAAATCGGACGAAACTATGACTGTTATATAACAATAAAAAAAATGAATAAAAAATAATATACTGCGTTACTTAAAAATCGAAAACCAAAAAGAGAAAATAGACAGTGTAACAAATAAATAACAACAAGTATAATAAATTGATCTAAATACATCCAAATATATAAATAAACTAACAACCGATACCGATAAACTAGCCGTTTAGAAAAAACAAATAAAGATAATCAATCCAAATAAATAAATTAAAAACTGTTCCCGCCAAAATAATAGTCAGAACAAACCACAACAATCAACCCCAAGATTCAACAAATAGCTTGAATTATCTTCCCAAACAAAAACAAAACTATTAAACAAGCTATATAAACAAATTTTTACTACGTTAATGAAAACACCGATCAAAATAAAAAGAAAAATTAAATAAATATATAAGATAAAAATAAAAAATAAAAATAAATACAAACAAGCAAAATAATTTGACCCAAATAAATAAACCAATAAACGACTTCCGGTAAAATAACCGCCAAAATAGACTACCCACAATAAGCTATATAAACAACATTTTATTACGTTAATAAAAAATACGATCAAAATAAAAAATAAAAATAAATAAATATATAAGATAAAAAATAAAAATAAAATTAAATAAAAACAAGCAAAATAATTTGACACAAATAAATAAATAAACAAATAAACGACTTCCGGTAAAATAACAGCCAAAATAGACCACCCACAATGCACCACTGACCCGTATATATAAATAGCCGAGAAAAATAACAGCACTCGTGGCCTGACGATTGCATCTAGCATGAAACAGACTGTCGCCTCTAAGTGTTGACTTCTATGTTCACTTTTATATTTACACACGCTCTATCTCTGATATTGAGCACTTTATCCCATACATATAGCACACTTTAAGACTATATTTCTTCATATATATATATATATATATATATATATATATACAATTTCACCCTAAGCAAGGTAAAGATACTATTAAGACGGAAATGGTTACTGAGTTAGAAAGAAAATGAGAATACTTTAATGAGAAGGACAATAAAAGAACAGATTTCAGGAAGACATATGATTGCGATTGACGCTGCATTTAACGTTTTGAAGATCTTAGATGACATGGATGCAAGACACTGGAAGAGATTTTCACAAGAAAGTATGCGAAAAGAAACTATTAAAATAGAACTTCCGGTTACATTTATCTATTTCAACAGTAAAACGATGAGACCTACTCGCCAATCTAGTACTGTGCTTAAATTCATGCGGTCGAGACGCCAAGGAGGAGAGCTCATTAGAAAAATTGTCATGAAAATATTTATAGAACAGACAGAGGGAAGCCACCTCTCGGCGGTTGTAAATTCACTGAAGCTGAAATGCCAGATTAGGACCGATAAGATTACAGTCTTCTTTGGATTTTGTCGAGAATCTTGGGATATATAGCAGTAGAACCAGACCTGATACGGCAGCAATATTCAACGTACGGACGAATGGTAGATTTATAGGGTGGGCCAAAAGTACGTTTACAGCTCTTTCAAACCTTTCCACAGAGTTGATTCGGAAGAAAGGGCAGCATCGAATTGCCACCGCGTTCACATAACCTGACACAAATGGATATCTTTTTGGGGGTGTAGTAAAGAACAAGGTTTATGAGAGATATCCCCACTAGATGGAAGAAATTAAATGAGTACATCTCAGAAGCATTTATTGAAATTGATTAAGATCGGGATTTGTGTCGTGCTGTGTCATAGAGTTCGAAGAATTTTGTAATGTTGAAGCAAATAAATATAAATGTAATAAAATGTTTTTTTTTCATGTAAAGTGCATACCTACGAAGTATATTTTCTGTTTATACGTTATTTCTATAGATACAAATATTTAAGTAAATGCTCCGTCTATAATAAACAGTATTAACAACATTTACCGGCTTGAATGTCAGAGAAATTTCATAGAAAATATGCGTCCTGCGACAAGAATCGAACCTGTATTCTACACAGACACATCATATAGCTTGACATGCCAAACAATTTAGCTACAAAGGAAGCGTCTAGTTAGCAAGGTCGAATTACTGTTTTTAAACTACAAGTTTCCCATGATTTCGCTCGAACGCTCATATCTGCTAACCAGATGCTTCCTCTGTAGCTAAATGGTATAGCACGTCAGTCTATATGACGGTTCCGTGTAGGATACAGGTGCGATTCCCATCGGGGGACACATATTTTCTATGACATTTCTCGGACATTCAAGCCGGTAAATATTGATAATACTGTTTATTATAGACAGAACATTTACTTAAATATTTGTATCTATAAAAATAACCTATAAACAGAAAATGTATTTAAATAATTGTCGGACTTAGTCCATTTCATAATATACCTACTAAGTGTAAGTCTGCTTTTGACCCACCCTGTATGTATGAGATGGATTATCGCACGATACAGTGAACTATTCTTACTAGCAGCAGACCCAGCGCTTCGTGCCAGTCAAAAACGTGAGATTCACGAGGGACCCTATCGGACTTGCGATTAAAACAGGAGTAAATAGATGTGTCAGCATAAATACCGACTTGAGAACTGATGACAGATAGTGCAAGAAGTCCTGGGAACAAAGTGGGGCGTTTCAATAATGGTTCTGAAAAAAAGAATGTTTCTTTACTTAATATCTGAGACTTTAAATGATTTTCAAACCCCTTTTATTAAGCCTCCTCTTTTATTAAGTCCCCCCGCGTTTATTCCTACCGCCCGATTATTAAGACGCACTCTTGTATGAGGCATCTAAGCGGAAACCGTTTCTGGAACAAGAACACATTTACAGAGTGCCATGTATGCGATTAGAATACCATTATTACAATCTCTCGACGACAGACATGGAGTAAGTTGTCTGGCTGAGTTTTTTTTTTTCGTTACTTTAACTTTTAACTCGACACAAGATTAAATCAGAGAAATTGTTAAAATTTTGTTGCGTGACTTTTCCAGACTGATAAAACCCACAGTTTCTGTGAAAAAAACAAACGGATAGATATCTTTTCAAGCAAAACTCAAGATACGAATTTGATCAGTGTTCGTTGATACTAATGCCCACGACAATGACTATTACGCTATTTGCATGCCTTAATGCCTATTATTTACATAATTTAATAAACTGAGAGAGAGGATACTGTCAGAGATTGGTTGAATGTTTTGTTTTCATAGTATCAACCCTTCGCGTGTTATTTAAGGCCAGAAAATATTTTAAAAAAAACGAATTGTTTGGAGATAATACAAAGCTTTCAACACTCTGCGGCCAATCAGGCTTCTCACTTTACAAGATCCACACTTCAACACTAACGTCAAGTCGGTCCTACTTTACGGCTCAGAAACCTGGCGGGTAACCAAGACCAACACGCACAAACTTCAGACATTTTACCAACCGATTATCTCAGGAACATCCTCAATATGAGGCGGCCGAAAGTCGTCTCCAACGGCCAACTGTAGGACAGGACCAGACAAGCCCCAATCGAGTTAAGTCAGGTCTACTGACGGACCACTCATACATGAAATAGGGAGTTACTTTTCAATACACCATATATATATATATATATATATATATATATATATATAACAGCAAAATTATTCAAATCGTGTAAAAGCAAAATTATCTATTTGTTAGATTCACCTTTGAACTGGTGTATCTTAGAAATGATTAAAGATATCTTACTGGAATTCTCCGAGGTTTATATAACACAAATGGATTTTACTTTGAACAATAAGAATGTATAATTACTGTCTAAGCTTAACAGGAATGTCCTGATGAAATCGATTATAAACGAAAATGACATGTTCATCATTTATTAATCATAGCTAAGGATCGGAAGCCCATGAAGGATTGAAATAAAGTTCATATATATATATATATATATATATATATATATATATATATATATATATATATTTCAGGATCATTTTCCAAATTATTCAAGATGATATTCACCCTCTCTAACCTTCTAACTTTCTGTCCTGGAAAAACAAGGTGCCTCACAGGTTTCACGTATGATTTCATTTCCCTTTTTTTTAAACTGATCTTTGGACTGTCATAGCTGAAACTCCTCTCTCACATGCCAAAAGTCTTATGCATTGAGTTGGATCTTTTCTAATTAACCTCTTTAGCTCTAAGTTGAAATGGTAATATCTCTTCCTGTTGTGACCTTCTGATCAAGTTTTCCTCTCTACTATTCCATTTTTTAAACGTATTCACTGTTCTCTTGGTGGTTCATGAATAGACTTTGAAGATGGAAGCCAGAGTATGAATGTTGGTACTTTTACTGAAGGCTTGAATGATCTTTTTCTTCTCAACATTGCTCAGATGAGAAGACAGTGGCGCTGACACAAAACGATTTTAATCTATTCTCTTTCTAGCTGAATAACTCAAAGGGTTTTTCAGTTATTCTTATGACAAATGATGTCAAGATGGCAAAACGTCTTATCTGAAAATCTGGAAAAATGAAATTCAATTAGTTTAGTGTTTTTTAGATATTAAATATTTTGTCGGATGAACAATTATGCTGTTACCCGATTTGGACTATTTTGCTGTTGCACCCGGTATATATATTTCCTTCTGAACCCACCTTGGATTTCAGTGTTTTAATCATCAAACAAGTTGCCTTTTCTAATTTAAAATACTACTTTAAATTAACTACATGTATAACAGGAGTTATTTACACTATTTACATGAGGAGGTTGTGAAGATGTGGTTAATGAAGAAGTTGACTAAGATATCTTCTTTTTTTCTTTTTGAAACAAACTCATTTTTCTTTAGATTGCTTTCTCTCGTATAAAAATTAATGATTGACAATATGCAATAATAGCGTCACTTGTTAAATATTTTCCTTTTGTCTTTTTAGCTTAATTTTCTGAATAATAGCGACATAATTCTTTTACAGCCTTTGTTGTATTTCTCTCATTCGATCACACCGATTGGTGGATCCAAGAATCACTCTCCAAAGAGGATACACCCAGGCAAACTGAATATCCGTTAAAAGCATTTTTGGGTCACATGATAAATAACTAATATTCCTCTACTGTTTTCTTATATAATTTTGCAATAAAGCAAAAATTAGTAAGGTCTGTTAAAAACTTAAAACTTTTTTCTATAAGTCAATATGCTTTTAAGTTGAATTGTTAGTCTAAAACTGATAGCAATAATATAATGCACACTTTACTACATAACATTCTTTATATTGTAGTGGACCCCACTGGAGGGGGCGCGATATAAAATGAACTGTGCGCCTCAAAAAGAATAAAGTCATAGGAAGCCCACTAACATTTTAAAATAAAAGACATGAATCTGACAGGTCAACAAGTGGACAAAAAATGACAAACTTAAAATTAATACAAAATTTATTTACATCATATACAAAAGTATGTGTTTCAATTGAAGGAACATGAACAAACAATAAATCAAATAAATGCAGTCTGGATTAAGTAAAAGTAGGGATACTAAGCGGATAGAAGAACTTAGATAATATAACTCTGACTAAATTAATGATAGAGTCCAGATAAGTTAATGGCATAAAAAGCAAAGTTCGAAAGTCCAGTTTAAATGTCCGGTTAAGTCCAATGATGAACCTTCCGTAGTATTTAACCAAAGTGTATGGAATAGGTTGGTTGAAGTCTGGACAATATAGCCAAGGAGAAGAAAGTTCAATCTAAATGTCTGGTGCTGGCGTTGAGTAGTTGCTGGTTAAGTTCAATGGTGAACTTTCCGTAGTATTTAACCAAAGTGTATGGAATAGGTGTTGCGGCATGGTCGATATGCATGCAGCAACTTCCTAAATCAGGTGAGTTAGGTTGACAGGAAACGCCGGAAGCTAATTGTTGAAGCAAAGCTGAAATAACTGTACGGTCCAGTGTAGGCGTTGATGAAACCCATTGTGAAGCAGCGGAACAATATTAGCCAATGTTGCGTCAATGTCTGGGTAGTTTGTTGGTTAAGTCCAATGATAAACCTTCCGTAATACTTAACCGATGTGTACGGAATAGGTTGTTTGAAATCGGGACGATATGCATGCAGCAACTTCCTAAATCAGGTGAGTTAGGTTGACAGGAAACGCCGGAAGTTGATATTTGAAGACAAGCCGAAATAGTTGTACTGTCCAATGGAGGCGTTGATGAAATCTATGATGAAGCAGCGAGAAATGATGGTCGCTAGAACGACATGACGGACCGTTGAAAAAGCTTCCGGTTCGATCCAAGACGAAATATGTTAGAAGGAATATCTGACCGTATGAATTAATTAATTATTACGGCAGAAAATAATGGTAATGTTGCGTTAGTATCCGGGTAGTTGCTGGTTAAGTCCAATGAAGAACCTTATATAGCATTCAAGCCAAGTATACAGAATGGGTTGTTTGAAGTCGAGACGATATGAATGCAGCAACTTCCTAAAGAAACCAGGTGAGATTGAGATAGGCAAACCGGAAATATGGACCAATGCGTAGCCGGAAGTTCAGGGCTGTCGTAAGCAGGTCCATCAACGCAGTTCAACCAGGTGAGTTAGATTGAAGTAAGGGCTGGAAGTAGTAAAGGCCAGGAATGTCGAAAGTAAGGATCCGATGTTGCCGGAAGTAGTAAGGCCAAACAAGGCGCGTCCACTTAACAGAACAAAAATAAATGGGTTGTAACTCAATACAGAACTCGTCCAGGCCCCCTGGTCCCAATGATCAGGGTGCCTGCACTTCGCCTCCTTCTTCGTCTTCGTGAGATTTACCCTAACCCCCACACTTAGTCAGGTTGTGACACAAGGTCGGTTTTTAACGTGAGGACCCGAGTGTTTCTACTCGGGCCCTTGGTCTTAGCTTCTCTAAGCTGGTCAAAGCTAGTCATAGCCGATCATACAACTGCTACGTAACAGATGTTACGTAACAGTGCGGGGAACGCAAGGGAGGAGAGAAGGCCTCTGGCACGTAACAGATATTACAACCGCAGCATCTACTCCGACGGGGAAAAAAAACCCATCTCCTCCTCCTCTGCCAATCCGCAAGAACCCCCCGCCTTGGGTGTAAAGTCACCGGCTTATATGACAAGGGTGTATAATAACAAACTCCAGGGCTTGCTAAGTACATAAAATGTAAAGAAAATAAATCCCGAATTGCTATGAAATATAAAAGGTATTATAGATTGTTCCCTAAAAGTATTGAAATTATGCTAGTGATAACCAAACGACGAAAAAGAACTTAATTGAAGGAAAAATGTGGGATGACGCAATGTCAAGGTCAAGGTCAAGGTCTTGTAGAAATATTACGTTCGCCATAATCACGTGATGCTACGATAATATGCAAATATTCGTTTAACTTAGTAAGCATACTTTTGTCTGGCACAAGGACATAATACTGGAGTTCACCTGCGGATCGGTTTACGACAGTCACTCTTAAGGCTTATTGTGCAATTTACTATACCTAACTTTATCAGGCATAAGGTCACAATACTGGAGTTCTCACACGGATCAGTTTACGATAGTCACTCTTAAGGCTTATTTTATAATTTACTAAGCCTAATTTTATCTGGCACAAATACATATTAGTGGGGTTCCCATGGGATTCGCTTTATTTTAGTTACTCTTAATGTTAATTATGCAATTTGCAAGGTCTTAATTTGGTACGTTAAAATAACCGAGTTCACATAGGAGTCACTTTGGAAAGTTAGTCTTAACGTTCATTGAACAATTTACTAGACCTTAGTCTGGCGCAAGGCCACAAAAATCAGGCACCCAATGACAATCGCTCTTAACCTTGCATCTTGCCATCAATCAATTTCACATCACCGTAACCTAGCTTTCCTGTACATTTTCTAAAATTATTTTCATGGCAATTATTTTGAACTTTTCTCGTTTGGTATCTCGACTTCATGAATTTGAGCGAAGTATTAGATTGGCGGTTAGGTCCCATTATTTAACAGTTGAAATTGCTGCTAAGTGTATCTTGTTAGTTATTTTCTAATAGTTTCTGCTCTAGCACTTATCGCCTGTGTAACTCTCATGCTTCCCTGTCAACTACGATCAACAA
>OZ038510.1:62785966-62800966 GCA_964036315.1 Acanthosepion esculentum
ACGACCTCGAACGCAACTCTGCAACAACATAGTAATAAATACTATAACAGTAAAACATATTTCATTGCAGCCAGATGCACACAAGCTGTAAACGAGACAAAGCAGTCATGAAAGACGGTAAACATGTGCAAATTGTGCGTGTCGCTGAGGCAGTATCTCGTGTGATTAGCAGTTGGGCATGTCCTTATTTCTTAACAGAACGAAGAGTATTAAACTCCGTATACGCATCATACGACATTTAAGAAAGCGATAGGTTTAGGTTGGTAGAGAATAGAGCATGCCTTCACGTGGTAGGGTTAGTAGAACGCGCACGCGCAGGTATAGGTTGGTAGGACGAGCATGCGCAGAATTAGGCTAGTAGATAGCGCACGCGCATTTCAATAGATCGTATAACTTGAAATAGAACTGATTGGCAAATTTTACCTCTTTACTGACACTAGTTCTGTTGACCGGGTGATGTTCGTCAGACGTACACAGAAAGGTCAGTGCGTTAAAACGTCTGTGCCAAATTCTATAGATTGGACTTCAAACCGATTATCGTATTTACAACATCTAGTCCATAATAGTTAAATATTTATAGTTAATATATGAGATTTATTCAAAATGGCTGTTATATGTGGCCTATGAAATTTGCCATGAAATACTTGTTGAATTTAGTGTAATGAATTTGTCATGAAATAGTTGGTGAATTTAGTGTACGGAATTTTTCATAAAATAGTTGTTGATTTTTTTAGTGTAAGAAACAAAATCATTGTTTGGTTAATTGCAACCTTCAACATTTCAAAATATATAAAATATTTGCAGAAAATAATACTTTCTGTGTTTCGGGGGATAGAATAGGAATGTTATTGTTAGAATTGCTGTAGCCTAGAATTGTTGTCACTGCTCAAATTTACAGTGAACAATTAGCTCGTTACGATGACTTATCGGAACTGAAAAGTTCTTCTGTTCAAGATTTCAACTGATCAGGATACTTCAAAATAGCACCTCGTATTGTAACTGTGACACACTGAACTATTGTGTAGCTGCGGCAGGATGTTATCCCATATGAGACAGATATTCTTAGCAAATATATATATATATACATATATTATCTACTCCTCTTTCTCTCTCTCTCTCTCTCTCTCTCTCTCTCTCTCTCTTTGACTTTGCCTATCTACTTCTTCCCTTCTATCTATCCATTCATCTCTCTTTCTATCTTTATGTTGTGATGTGGGGTCTAGCAAGTCACAGCACTTAACACGACAGAGTCAGTCGTGATAGTAGTATTGAATAATCAGCTAGACAAGTCACTGAAATCGTATTATCCAAGATTTACTGCATATAAAATACAATTGTGGCACAAGGCCTAAAAGGAGAATGGTTTGAGGCTGGTCAGCACTTACTATCTTATCCCCAGCTAATCAGATTCACGACCCCATTCACTCGTTACAATTTGCACATCCGCCACGTAAACTCATCCATCATTCAATCTTCCATATACCATAATACCGCATACTCTCAGGGAACCTACAAAAAACACCCCATGACATAAAAATATACCATAATACCGCATACTCTCAGGGAACTTACAAAAAAAAACCCATGACATAAAAATATACCATAATACCGCAATACTCTCAGGGAACCTACAAAAAACACCCCATGACATAAAAATTTAATTAACATAAAATTCTATATATAAAAATCTGTAGATGATATAAAATGAGCGGGGAGGGGATGAACACCAAAATAAGTTCAAATATCAAAACAAACAAAATAAAGATAACTGATGTTAGTTGGACTATTCAAACCCTCAAAAGATTTAAGAAAGGCTCCTGTATTCTGTCTTTAGACAAAATCAAGGGGCTCTCTCGCTAACGGAGAGAGAAAGGATAAAATAAATACGGCCATGCGGAAAGAAAAAAGACTGACCCAGTCGAAATGAAAAAGGGACCAAAAACAAACTGGGGAGGTTGGGAATATCGACTTGGATCAAAACCAAAGAAGAAACAGGGAAAAAGACGGGAACGTCACTTACTCACATTAACTAGGAACACAAGAAGGTTATATCCTAACTAGGGGAGAGCTCCACAGGAAACCACCCCGATGTGATTTAGAGGGAACTAAAAAAGAAAATCAAGGCCCGCCTCGGTCACCCACCATTCGCTGAAATCTGTCGAAACCAATCGCTTTTTATCAGTTCTAATCTTCATCTTGAGCTGATGCTAAAAAAATCTGATTAGATCCTGATGAGAAAAACGATCACCTCGCCAAATTTCCTCCAATCGCGTCGTCCAAATCACCATTCGGGCCGTGGCCAGCAGCGATAGGAACATCATCCGTTTCACCCCAGAATACGGGGACGACACATTGTCACACGCGCATGCGCGATGACTGAGCAATGAGCTTTTCGGTAGCTACACGAGCCGTCAACTCACCGATATTGTTCCATATGGGGGCGGACCCGAGGACATCTGCAATCGTATTATCCTCCACCTGTCTCTGTCACTCTTTCTCCTTGCTTGTCTTTCCCACTGTATCAATCTTTCTTTCTGTCTGATTCTCTCTTCCTCTCTGCTTATATTTGTCTATCTGTATTTCTGCCTTCTCTTTCTGTTTTGTCTTTCTGTCACTCCTTTTCTTACTAATTCATTCTCTCTTTCTATTTTCCCATCTCTCTCTTTTCATCTATGCCTCTTGCTTCTCAGTCAACTTTGATCTTCAAAAGTTGAAATGCAATATTAATCGTTATCTTTGTCTTCTTAATTGATGTCCTTTCATTAATAATGTATTTTTCTTCTTCTCATATTCTCTCACACTCAGTAAGCCCTTGCGTCCCAGTGGCTTTATTGCCTTGCTTGGGATGAAATGATTAAATGCAATGTCAATCGTTATCTTCTGTCTTCTTAATTCCTCTTCTTTTATTGTTCTCTCTCCTTAATAGTGTTTTTCTTTTTCTCATATTCTTTCACACTCAGTAACTCCTTGCGTCTTAGTAGATTTATTGCCTTGCTTGGGATGAAATGATTAAATGCAATGTCAATCGTTATCTTCTGTCTTCTTAATTCCTCTTCTTTTATTGTTCTCTCTCCTTAATAGTGTTTTTCTTTTTCTCATATTCTTTCACACTCAGTAACTCCTTGCGTCTTAGTAGATTTATTGCCTTGCTTGGGATGAAATGATTAAATGCAATGTCAATCGTTATCTTCTGTCTTCTTAATTCCTCTTCTTTTATTGTTCTCTCTCCTTAATAGTGTTTTTCTTTTTCTCATATTCTTTCACACTCAGTAACTCCTTGCGTCTTAGTAGATTTATTGCCTTGCTTGGGATGAAATGATTAAATGCAATGTCAATCGTTATCTTCTGTCTTCTTAATTCCTCTTCATTTATTGTTCTCTCTCCTTAGTAATGTTTTTCTTTTTCTCATATTCTTTCTCACTCAGTAACTCCTTGCCTCTTAGTGGCTTGCTTGGGATGAAATGATCTTAAAAATGCCGCCTTCCCTACCTTTCTCTTTCTAACTGTGTCGCTTTCTCCCTCCTCTTTTTCTCTCTATTTCTGTCAATCTCTGTGTATTTCTCTTGGCATGTGTTTGTGTTCGACTCAATGTTTTCTTTCTTCCTGATTAAATGCAATCTTCTCTATATGCATAGATAATCTATGCATATTTTATTCTCTCTCTCTCTCTCTCTCTCTCTCTCTATATATATATATATATATATATATATATATATATATATATATTTAGTTTACGAATAACTAGGTAATCCGTATGGGTAGACCCAAGGAGGATAAAATCCAGAGAGCTCAATGTAAATCAGAGCTAATAATTTAAATAAAAAAAAACAGACCACTTTAAGGCTCCATGTAATAAATTATTTCACCACAGACTGTGGTGAAATAATTTATTACATGGAGCCTTAAAGTGGTCTGTTTTTTTTTGTTTTTTTATTTAATATATATATATATATATATATATATATATATATATATATATATATATATATATTAATTCAAAGTGGATTATTCCTTGGCAACCCCACAAGATTGAAAGAAGAACATTTTGCCGATGGACTTCCCTTCTCGATGCTTAACATTTCGATAAAAGATCCATTTTTCGTCGCCAGTCACAAGTCTATCCAAAAAAGGTGAAACAAGTTGGCGAGAATGGAGAGAAGAGCAGATGTCAACTCGGGATTTGAGGCTGTTTTCAGACAATTCATTAGGCACCCATTTTCCAAGTTTAGGAACTTTTCCAAGTCGTTAAAGGTGACGATGAACAGTTATATGGTTTGAACTGAGAACCACTGCCAATTCCTCAACTGATAAAGCAGGATTTTCTTCGAGGGCTGCTTCAAGAAGCTTTTCATCAAACTCAACTGGACGTCCGGTTCGATCTTCCTCTTCAAGGGTGAAATCGCCACCTCTGAATTTTGCAAACCATCTTCTGCAAGTTCTTTCATTCACACATTCCTCTCCATAAACTGAGTGAATGTTTCTAGCCGCTTCGGCTGCTGAGTTTCCTTTCTTGAACTCATAAAGCATTATGTGCCTCAAATGATTCTTGGGTACTTCCATGTTAGCAGGGTTTTAATCAAACAAAATTTAATTTTATTGTTCTCTGAAATAAAATTTGATCAGGTTAAATGCATCTAAACATAAAAATAATGTTCAGCTCCATTAGACATTATAAAATACTCTTTAAATTTCGTTCATTTTAACAAGAAGTTAAAATTCGGACAGAACTTATGGGATGACTTAATATATATATATATATATATATATATATATATATATATATATATATATATATATATAGCTTGCTAAAAAACCTAAATGCCCGTAAACAAGTTAAAATCTCGAACAAGGACAGCAATAGGAAAAAAGAAAGATATCTAAAGCCAAACACCTACTTAATAAAGTAGAGTGCTCAGTGCCTAGATTACCTAGACAGGGCAAAAATGCTTGACAATATTAATTCCTATAGAAGGTTGGCCCTAGTCCCAATCCGAGTTTCACGCGATCTTCGGACGACTTGAACGCAGATCAAAGAAGTGGAGACAACTTTTATATAACCTACGACCGGCAATGTCATACCTTAAACCACCACGGAAAAATAATAATAAGCATGGAATTATATAGCCATATCCTAATGACGAGAAAAACATTCATGTTACGTAAAAATATTTATTTTGAACATAATATCCTTTCCTGCTAAAGTATATAACTAATGTTCATTTATCTGTAAAAGGGTGAGCCGGAAATGCGATTTGCCGGTCGGGAACACTAGAATCAAGCAGATGCGGAAGTTTAAATATCTGGGCAGCGTTCTGACAGAGGACGGTAAGTGCGACACTGAGATCCGTAGACGTATTGGGATGGCCATGGACGCATTCCAAAAGCTGGGCGAGACAGGAAAATTTCTTTGGTAACAAAGAAAAGAATACTGAACTGTTACCTGACATCTGTCTTTCTTTACGGCAGCGAATGTTGGACGATTTTCTCAAAGATGATGAAGAGACTCGAGACGACAAAGATTTGGTTCTACAGAAGTATGCTGAGGGTATCATGGACCGAGCGTGTGAGCAACGATGAGGTCTTAGAGAGAATGCAAACAAGGAGGAGGCTTATACTTAACATCAGGAAGAGGCAACTGATGTTTCTGGGGCACATAATGAGGAAGGAGGGCCTAGATAACCTGATACTCACGGGTCGAATAGAGGAAAAAGAGAGACAAAGGAAAACAAAGCGTGACATACCTAGCGGACTTGAGCAAGTGGATGACAGAACGTGATCTGCGGGAGATGGCAGTGGCAAGGAACTTGTTAATAGCTGCAAGGGATAGGGGGGTGGAGAGCCATGATTGCCTACGTCCTGAAAGGACATGGCATATAAAAAGAAAAAGAATACATTAATGTCGTTGGGTCCAGCATATTTACTACAATTGTGAGTTTCACCAGTTAAAATGAATGCAAATTAATGATAATTACTTCTTCAGTTTAGTTTCGTCCTTCAAAGGGCTTCATATGAACGCTCTACTTTCGGGTAGCGGGGAAAATCTGTAAACGGATTTCTCAATGCCACACGACGTTCATAATAGTGCAACGTCGTATTTCGAGAAGGTTCTAAAGATATAGAGCGTGACAAAGTTCCTCCCAAGATTTCAACACCTCACAGAGCCTCCCTGTTTTGTTTTTTTTGTTTTTTACGCCTGGCCTTCTAATCATCACTCATTCAGACCTACATAAATAATCTTATAAACTGCCACGAAAATTGTCTATGTTTACATCAAATTACTTATATAAATTACCAGCAGTAAAGTATTGAGTAACCAAAGTATATTTGTCCTATGTTTATCGTTAGATGGTATTATGTGTTTTTAGTTTTGTGGCGTATCACCCATCATCCAATGAACTGTTCCGGTGGGGGTTACTGAAGATGGCGAGTAAGATAATATATAATGAAACATATTATATATTATGAAATAATGAGACAGTCAGGGTAGGTTTAAATGATTCTAAGTTCTTGATGGTTCTCAGCTCCCATATAGTTCTCATGGGCGTCAGTTACCGAGAGTAACTGACGAGAGTTAACGAGAATTGGTGAGACGCACAACGCTGTTTAATTTTGACAATTTGGGAAAAGTAATTTCTTTGCTTAGCTGTTTTATTTTGAGCTTTAATCAATTATTTTGCGTAAGTTTTGAGTTAAAATCTTTTACGCCAGTTAAAAAATAATGAATGAAATCTAATGAACCAAATAGTAAATATTTTAGAAAGTCAACTGGGAATCTTTCAATTTTAAAAAGATTTTAAAGTAGATTTATGAATTTAAGCGCAGTACTAGATTGGCAATAAGGTCTCAACAATTTAGAATTGGCTAGATGTAACCGTAAGTTCTATGCTAACAGTTTCTTTTCTCCTACTTCTCACTCAGGAATACAGGTCTCCCTGGTCCAAAAGGGAAACGACGCAGACGAATTCATCGTCAGCGCCGATGGTTAGTCAACGATCGGCGCTGACAATAATTGTAACAGCAGTCACCCCCACCATCGGTTGGTGGGGTTAATCTAACCTTTCGATGTTACCACAAGAAAAAGGAACCACAGATTTTCTTCATACAAAAAAGCGTATCAAATTCCTCATTGAAAAATGTTCGGAGAAGATTTTCTCTTTTTCTTTGCCTAATGTCGGAGGAACTTCTAATGCACTGGTATCAAAACCCTATGAAAGAATAAAAAGATACATTTTTATAGTAAAAATACCAGCAATAGATTTTAATATTAAAAAAAGTTCCCAAAAAATTAAATTTCAGCATTTAATGCCCCATAAGGAGTTGATATGCCGTTAAACAACAAGCCAACCAACCTTCTTATGCAATAATATAATTTTAACTGAAAAAAGGGCATTATTTACATTATTCAGACTATTGTCCTCATCTTTGTTGCCATATTTATCACAACGTTTCGGCCGCTGTACGCTCCGGCCTTCCTCAGGTGGTTGGAATATCGAACTGAACCCTTTATTTCGCTCGCTGGGGTACACTGTTCTAGTTCCACGTGTCATGTCTAATGGATGTCAGTTATCAGTTATCTCCTGTTAATTCACCTCTCCAAGTTCTCTACTGCCTTAACCAGGTGTTGAACAGACAACTCTTTGGGTCCTGTCACTGGATCTAACCACTGTACCATGTGTTTTTAATGTAAATAGTGTACATAATACCTCATCTCAGAAATATAGACAGATACTGAAAAAGGGCATGTTTAATTTTCGTTGTTTAATTTACAATTCATTGACCATCAATAGTCATACAAAGAACTAAATTTGTGTAAATCATTTGTATCGTTAATAATAAATGTTATCGTTGTTTTTAAACTCGGCTCGTGTCGTCTGTGTTACTTGTTCTTAATTGTTGTTATAATTGTTGTAATTGTTGTTGAAATATTTTTATTCGTAGAATTTTTTGTTAGCAAAAAAATTCTATAGTATTTAGCACCTTAAAAACTGCTCCTGGGACATGCGGAAGAGACATCGATCATCGCATCTGATCCGCTCATTGGGCCTTCGGAAAACTCAGCAAGCGTGTATTTGACAACCACGGACTCTTCTTCTGAACAAAACTCATGGTATTCCGCGCCGTTGTCATCTCCACCTTGCTCTACACTTGCGAGACATGGACCCTGTATCGAAAGACCTGAAAAGATTTGATCGTTTCTAACAAGACAAGCTACGGCAGATGCTCAAGACGTTTAATTTGTTTAATTTAAATGATATGGGCTAAAATTAGGCACCGTAAGCATTAAATTTATGTAAATCTTTTGTGTTATTAAGAATAAATTTTATCATTATTTTTAAACTAGGTTCGTATCGTCTGTGCCATTTGTGGTGTACCGATAATTGTTATTACCCCAAACATTTGTTTTCTATACTATCTAACATTTCAAAAACTTTACAATTGCTCCTCGCATGTTTGCTGCTTTTGTCTGAATTGTACTAATGCGTTAACTTGCGTTTACCTCCCATTACCCAAGTGTAGAAGCCATATCGTTTACTTATGACGGCGTGAGGTCTGCTCGTTTTAGGGCATAGAAATGAATAAAACTGGCACATGAAACTCTTCATTATGCGTTACCCTGTTACCTTTTGTTATT
Source organism: Acanthosepion esculentum (assembly GCA_964036315.1). NCBI lineage: Eukaryota > Metazoa > Mollusca > Cephalopoda > Sepiida > Sepiidae > Acanthosepion > Acanthosepion esculentum. The sequence continues at coordinate 62,794,599 of OZ038510.1, forward strand.
TGCTGGTTCTTGTTTTACACTCCGGCTCCGAGGGACGCATGTCGACACCTCACTGTGCGTCTTCCATAATCTCAGTAATTCTAGCGAGATTAGATCCCGCATTTTTGAGAGCGGTACCTCAAATTAATCAAAAACTGCTTTCGTTCTCCAATCCATTATTTTCATGAGTATCACATGGATATCACGGATTTTACAAGAAACTATTTCTCTGCCTATCGTGCTTATGTATCTATATACATAGGAAGGATATATCTATCAGTTTTTATACATATATATATATATATATATATATATATATATATATATATATATATATATATATATATATATATATATATACATATATATATATAACGTTCTTTTTATAGATACAAGTATTTAAGCAAATGCTCTGTTTATAATAAACAGTATTAAATAACATTTACCGGCCTGAATGTCCGAGAAATTTTCATAGTTTTGCTTAAATACTTGTATCCATAAAAAGAACGTTAAACGTATCAAAAATGTCTTTAATAAATTGTCGGACTATGTCCAATTCGAAAATATATACATATATGTATCTATATAAGATGGAATAAAAATTAATTAAATAATTAAATATTTTTTGTCTGTCGTATTTAATGAAAGAAGTTTAAAAGAAACGTTGCTGTCCAAATGTACTTTAATGTCTTTCTCTCTCTCTCTTTCTATATATATATATATATATATATATATATATATATATATATACAGGGTGCTAAGGATGAATTGTCGTTTAAATTACGCAAAAATGAAAATAATACTGACAGATATATTTACCAAAATTGCACAAAAATATCTTAAAATAGTAAAAATTCAATAAAATCGTCATTGACTTCAACCACGGCCTCCAGACGATTTCGGAATCTCCTGCAACTCTTCTGGAGGGTCGCCTTCTTTAAGTTGCTGAATACTGCCATAATTCCTGTCTTCAGTTTATCTTTAGTGTTACAAGGAGATTTGTTGGTTTCTCGCTCATACTAACATATAATAACCAAATTGGTTGTAAGGGACGATGTGGTCGTAGAAATTGCCTGACAGTCATGACTGGGTTCTTCTGCTTGTTCGACATGATGCAGACTCCTATTGCTAGACATAGGGTCTCCCAGCAGCCACCCTCTTGTCCCAGGCAGCACTAACTCTTCAAGGCACTAGATGTAAGCCTCTATGTTCAGTCTGAGGCCCTGTGGGAAGATGAATACGAGGCTTAACGTCGTCTACTGATCTCTCCAAAAACCTTCGTAATCACCATTAGACTCATCCCTCTCTTTCCGAATCCTCTGCATTGGCATCAGATTGACACCCAAACACTCCGAAATGCTCGTATTGGAACTTCCGGTGCGAATGACAAGCAGTACATCAAGTCGTTTCCAAATTTCTGTCGGAGTGAATTGTGTCATGGTGCTCTTTTTTTTTAAAGACGGTGCCCAACTGACCCTATATACTGTGCAGTAGATCAAATTAAAAACAAACAACGTACCACGCGAAATAAAATAAAAAATATAAACTGACGAAAATTTAGCCATATATAAAATTGGACATTGAAGTCAACAGCCAGCAGTAAACGCAATCGTCAAGTCTGGTTGCCGATGTTGAATTCAATATCCATTTTTACAGTTACATAAGCCCTATCCCTGATATTGGGCATTATAACACATAAATATAGCATACCTTAAAACTATATTTTATCATATATATATATATATATATATATATATATATATATATATATATATATATATATATATATATACAGAGAGAGAGAGAGCAAGATATGATATAACGATATAAAATATTGTATAATTTTATATATCAACAAACAGTATTTAGAAACATATGACAAACTGGAAAATTTCGGATGAAACGCGTCACAAGAAATTTCCCAGTTTGTCTTATTTTTCTAATATATATATATATATATATATATATATATATATATATATATATATATATATATATATACGATTAAAATATAGTTTTACGGTATGCTATATTCATGGTTAAAAGTGCTCAATATCAGAGATAGAGCTTATGTAAATATTAAAGTGGAGAAGATTCTCGCTCGGTATTGACTCCCCTGTCCAATTCATATATATATATATATATATATATATATATATATATATATATATATATATATGTATATATATATATATATATATATATATATATATATGTGTGTGTGTGTGTGCGTGTGTGTGTGTGTGTGTGTTTAAAATAAGCTAAAAGCTTTAAATGCAAAATAAACTGAGGGCTCAATGCTTAATATATATATATATATATATATATATATATATATATATATATATATATATATATACTGTGAGCAAATAATGTATGGTATAGATTTTTATTGAATGTTGGAACATGTTTCAGGATTTTGTTCCCTTCATCAGCCAAAGATTAACATGCAACAGTCCAAGATTATGCAACGGTTCAATTGAAACAGACTATAATTTAAAATATTTACAAAGGGAAAATAATTCAGTAATTAAAAACTCTTAGAGCGACGAATGAGAAAAGAATAGAATAAAGACAGTGAAGTTTCTTATTCTTCTATGTGCCGTGAGCATTTCAGAACGTTGGTGATCATGGCTCGCCACAATTTCCTGTCCTTTGTACCTCTTTATAACTTTTGTCTTTTTGCCAACTTTCGTGAGCCATACTTCGCCATCCAACTGTTCAAGCCTACCAGGTAGATTATTTGTTGCATCTTCTTCTGACCCTCTTACCGTCAATCTCTCCTGTGAGTATCAAATTTTCTAAGCTCTCTTTTCTCATTATGTGCCCTAGAAATTTCAACTCTCTTCCTTGTGTGTCCTTTTTGCTTCCAATTTCTCTAAAACGCTGTAGTCGTTCACATATTCAGTCTATGATATTTTTAGCATCCTTCTGTAAAATTAAATTTATGTTTGTTCAAATCTCTTCTTCATCAGCATTCACAGCCATATTGGAGGACTGATATTACATAACAGTTCAGTACTCGTTTCTTTGTTTCTGTTGCTTCAAGTCTCTTCATCTGTGAGGAGATTGTCCAGTATTCACTGCCATATACGAGGACTGATATCTCATAAGAGTTCAGTACTCTTTTCTTCGTTTCTGTTGCTTCAGATCTCTTCTTCATCTTTGATGAGATTGTCCAGCATTCACTGTCGTATAGGAGCACTGATATTACATAATAGTTCAGTACACTTTTCTTTGTTTTTGTTGCTTCAAATGTGTTCTTCGTCTTTCAGGAGATTGTCTAGCATTCACAGCCTCATAGGTGGACTGATACTACATAACAGTCCAGTACTCTTTTCTTTCTTTCTAACGATATTTTTCTCTTTCTTAATACATTGCTTAGCTTTTGAAAAGCATCTTTCGCTATCCCAGTGCACCTTCGGATTTCAGTGTCACACTTTCAGTAATGCGCTTCATGTGTATGTATAATGTTGCATCTGTTGGATTGTGGTATCTCCAATCCGTAATGTGCATGTTGGGCTGTTCAATTTAGCTAACAACCGTGCATTCCGTCTTCTTGCAATTGATGTTTAGTCCTTTCTTCTCGCTTTCCTTCACTAACTTCTGTAGTTCTTCTTACCAATCGAAATTCACTGACGTATGAAGACAAACAACATTCAGGTCATGTGTCACTATTGCTTACGCGAGCTTTACATATGGAGGAAGTGTGAAAATGGCAAAAGGTGATTTTACCTCTTTTTTCTTTTGTTTAAGGCTAATGATTTAGGTTATTAATAGACATTTAGAACTACTTTAATTAATTTTATTATTAATTTTATTATTGATCTATTTTATTTATTTATGTTTATATATTTCCTTCGGTTCTAAAGTTGGTATTTGAAATAAAATTTATTAGATTTAGGTTACGAGATGTTTTTATTTTTAATCGTTTTGCGTTTGTAGGTAGCATAGAAAGAATTTGTTTTGTTTTTGTAGGTAGCGTAGTAGGAATTTGTTTTGTTTTTGTAGGTAGCGTAGTAGGAATTTGTTTTGTTTTTGTAGGTAGCGTAGTAGGAATTTGTTTTGTTTTTGTAGGTAGCGTAGTAGGAATTTGTTTTGTTTTTGTAGGTAGCGTAGTAGGAATTTGTTTTGTTTTTGTAGGTAGCGTAGTAGGAATTTGTTTTGTTTTTGTAGGTAGCGTAGTAGGAATTTGTTTTGTTTTTGTAGGTAGCGTAGTAGGAATTTGTTTTCATGTGTGCATTTAGCAGTGATCTCTGATCTTTTGTTTATGACTATATTTTTCTGAAAAGTGGATGATTATTATTTTCTCATCTAAGCAATGGTTCCTTTGTTTTGGGGGTGTTGTTCTAAGCTGGTGCCGTTTTTTTCTCCTCTTCTTATACTCCCTGTTTGAGTGCGTGATTAAAACGCATCGTTATATTCTATATCCTCTATTTTGAGTAATAATGGCGCGGATAATTAAATTACATTTGACTATCTATAAGTTACATGCTCAGAATTTTAAAAAAAATAAATAAATAGAATTCGCAGTATGTGTGCGTGCGACTGCCTAGCGCAGAGTGACACACTACAAGAGTTGGCACGGGAAACGGTTTGGGGCTTTTATTTATTTATTTATTTATTTATTTATCTATCGTTAACTGATTCAATTCAAACCCGCTTAATAGCACTTGCGAAATTTCGGCGCACATCAGGAATCCACGTTTTTTTTTCTCCTCAAAGTCGTTTACGCTATAATCGATACGTAAATAGAAAACTTTCAACAGAGAGAACTACTAATCTGCTTGACAATATCGATCTGTTATTGCACTCGTTGGCCGATGCATCTCACCAAATCTGCAGAGAAATATTCGATGACTATTAAGCGCGTAACGTTATCTTTGCGCACTTCCGACCAGAATATGAGACGAAATCTCTCACCCATAACATTATTATTTATTCAACTCCGGACTTCCGCTAATTCTTCGAGCGTGGATTCTACATTCCCGCGAAGATTTAAGAGACTCTCTTCCTCTTCACTATCAGATAGGTGCTGATATACCTACCTGTCATCCGATTTGTCCCAAGTGTACGTATTCCAAGCGCATCTAGCTCCCTCATATGTTTACATGTCGTGGGCAGCATAACGAAACTTAAACAGATATAGATTTGAAGAAGTCCTAACGAATAGATAGATGTGCCCCGCTTTATCAAGATGGCCTCCTGTGGCCAAACTGGTATAAGCAAATTTCAGTTATAGGAGTGTTTTTTCTGGTGAAAAACAGAGATACAAGTTCTGAAGGCACATTATTTTTTAGCAGGACTTCTCAATCTTACTTCTCAATCTTACATACCCTTGCTCAAATCCCGTATACTCCCAGCTATCAGAAAGCTAGGCACTGCAGCTTTGGTTTCCATAGCAACAAGTGCGTTTTCACGAGATGGAGTTACTAGCCTAGTTTTGAATCCGGACATGTCCTTCTTCTGGATTGGTTACCATATAGGACTAAAGAGCCTAGTCTGCACTACGAATGGAATTCGAACTCGGCTATACGATTTCTCATTCCGAGTCGCTACACCACCCGAACATTCACCTCTGTCTCGACTGGTTGATATTAATTTCACTGTTTAAGAATATATATATATATATATATATATATATATATATATATATATATATATATATATATATATATATATATATATATATATATATATATAAAGAGAGAGAGAAAGAGAAATAAGCTAAAATTGGAACACACTCATTTCCAATTTTTTGAACAGGAGTAAAGGTTTATCATTAGGTTTCCGGTTCCTTCTAAAAATCCTTCTCTTTCACTTATAGTGGTCTCTTGTTGGCCTACCGGCCTTAGTACTCAATTTAAGATATAGAAAAGGACACATTTTCCATATTAAATTTTCTCGATTGCGCAAGATTCGGCATACGAAATAAACACTGCTTAAAGACGGATCATGTATGTATATATATATATATATATATATATATATATATATATATTTATATATAAATACAGAGAGAGAGACGGAGTTAGACAGAAATTAAATGTCTCTGATAGATAATGAATATATATATATATATATATATATATATATATATATAGATAGATAGATAGATAGATAGATAGATAGATAGATAGATAGATAGACGAAATAAACACTGCTTAAAGACGGATCATATGTATATATATATATATATATAGAGAGAGAGAGAGAGAGAGAAAGAGAGAGAGAGAGAGAGAGAGAGAGAGAGAGAGAAAGAGCGGGAGTTGAAATGAAATGTCTCTGATAGATAATGAACAGATAGATAGATAGATAGATAGATAGATAGATAGATAGATAGATAGATAATTGTGTGCTATAATTGATCACCGTTATTTTTAAATTAG
>OZ038510.1:62805966-62863466 GCA_964036315.1 Acanthosepion esculentum
AAAAACATAAAATGGCGACAATTTAAACATCGCATGTTGATATACATATATACATATATATATATATATATATATATATATATATATATATATATATATATATATATATGCACGCACACATCTTGGTATAACATACTTCAGAAACGGAAAGAAAATCCATTTTTGAACGAATCATTTTCTCGTTGATTCAACTGGACTATATTCTTCTTGGAAATATATATTTATGTGATAGGTTGTAGGGAAGATGTTAGTGTAGTCGCATGATTTTTATTTTGAATAGGAGATATTTTAGTATATTATGTACAACATGTGTTTCACCTGTCGGCCAAGAGGCCCCTCTGGAGAAAAAAAAATTCTTTTTTTTAAATCATTTCACCCCAAAAAATGCAATAAAGCCACTTAGACGCAACACGTTAGTGAGTTTTAGAGAATACGAGAGAAAAAGAAAACTATTAAGGAGACAGAACAATAAAAGAACAAGAATTAAGAAGACAGTAGATAACGATTGACATTGTATTTAAATTTTTAACTGGGAAGCAAGAAACCGGAAGAAAGTTCCACAAGTGAGAAGTGCGATAGAAGAAAGTTTTGATTTTTGATGCTAAAATGGTTGTGCGCTGCCTATAGTGTGTTTCAACATTTTATGCAAGTTAAATTTTTTCACAAATATCTTCTTATTAATGGTCTATAATTTAATTTCGGCTAATGTTTGGCAACAGTGACATACGTAATCGTCTTCACTATCATATGTTTCTACATAGCGGCAAACAAATGTAAACCATTTTGATTTTAAATAGCGCTTCATTGCCAACGTTGTACTTTATATATATATATGTTCAATGCATAATTGAACAATAATGACAGTAAACATTGTCCAAGTGTTTCATGATCAGTAAAAGACATAATTTATCAAATTCATCATAGCATTAGTGATGGTAATATTAACCTTTTCGTTAAAGAATATATTCATCATTCATTAACTGAAAGGCCAGTGCTATTGTCGGTTTGAAATTGACAAAAACATTTTAATAAAAGAATTTCTCGGTAAAATAGGTTCAGTAATTTTAATCACTCTTTCTGGTATTAACGGGAGCTTCTTTCCTTAACTTGTGTTCGAAGTAGTATGTCATGTCGACATCTTGATTATGCCATTATTTTATCTCCGGGTTACATGCGACAAAGTCCTCAAGAGAATGTAGTTTATGTTATTTGGTCCATAAAACGTGACCGGAAACCAGACTCTCAGACTGCGATCACAAGTTTTTCGAAGTCACTGTCTCCCTCACAGCAGAAGGTTAGTAGTTCATCAAAGAATGGATTTTTCTCCATCTTTTCTGAAAAATGTTACCGTGAATTATAGTGACTTTTGAATTTAATCGCAGTACGAGATTAGCCGCAAGGTCCCATTATTTTACAGTTGAAATGGCGAGATGCAATAAGGATTGGATATCTGAAAATTCAAATAACTGAAGACTATTAGCGACGCAGTTCGACTTGTAAGCGTTATTAAACTTTGAGATTCTCTTGAGAATGTGAAATATTTCGTCAAGATTTTTTCTGTAGTATATAAATGTCAAATAGGCTTTCCTGGCAAAGAAGTGACTGAAGTTAGGTGTTGGATGAAGAGTCTAACTCCACAACAGAGAATTATTATTATTATTATTATTATTATTATTATTATTATTAATAATAATAATAATAATAATAATAATAATAATAATAATAATAATAATAGAAGAAGAAAGGTTTCTTCTCAGAAATCAAATAACGACTTTTTTATATCAACGATGTAAATAACTGAAGCAAGACGCGACAGTTTCATCTTATTCTTTTACACTGACTTCTTTACCGACTAAGCATTCATGCCACCAATAAAACAGAAAAACGTTTGTTATCAATCCACCATCTTTAAAGCGTTGATTTTCACGTCAGTGTTCGTTTGTGAAGTATCTGTACATGTCGCAAGTCACGTAGAGAAATTTGACATACATGTCGACGGGCAAGAACTCAGAGGGAATAATAATAATAATAATAATAATAATAATAATAATAATAATAATAATAATGATAAGAAGAAGAAGAAGAAGAAGAAGAAGAAGAAGAAGAAGAAAAAGAAGAAGAAGAAGAAGGTCCATTCTCTGCAGACAGTAATGCATCTGAAGATCTTTAAAAAAAATCAAAAGTGTAAATCTTGTGATCTTGAAGTGTAAATCTAAAAAATGTGGCACATGAGGACATCAATAATTCCAGTTGTAGTTGGAGCCCTCGGTTTGATTGGAAAAGGTTCCAATAGACTCATCGAAGGGATTCCTGGTGACCCATCTCTTAAAGAAATACAAAAAATTGTACTCACAATTACAGCTCACACATTACGAAGAGGATTTATCTCTGTAAAATATGTGTGATCTTTGTTTGTTTTATTTTTTTACAAAAATGATTAGTGGAAAATGTCATGAAGTCATTTCTAAGCTTAGGTTTCTGGTTGGGACCCGGAAGGAAATGTACATGTAGCAGAAATCAAAGGAAATAATGATTATAAAATTAAAAATTGTAAAAATAGATAATAAAAAAAATATATATATAAAAAGAATAGCAAAAAGAAAATTGAAATCAGAAAAAGGAAAATAAACAAAAATAATATATATCGGTTGAACTCTCTCGGGGAGGGAGTGTGGGTTTGTAAACAGTGACCATTACGGCTATTATAGCAAGACTCTTCGGTAAAGCGAATCGAGTCCACAGTCCAATATATAGGCTCCTGAAAAATTTATTTCGGTTGAGCTCTCTGGAGGAGGAAGTGTGGGTTTGTGAACAGTGACTATTACGGCTATTATAGCAAGACTCTTCGGTAAAGCGAATCGAGTCCTCTCAGTCACTGTGTGTTTATCTAAAAATAAATACGCTAAAAATTCACCTTCCTCCCTGCCGTGCGCCAACGGTTTAGTGGTAGAATTTCCGACTGACGCCAATTCAGACGGGTTTCTATCCTAGCTAGAGGCAACAGGACGTCTAGCCACACTGAAGAGCTGTAATACTGCGAAACAGTCTGTCTGTGGATGACAAAATATATTTTTATACACGCACCCGCATGCATAAACATATTTCGTGCACATGTGGTCTTAGGTAGCTTTTTTCCTTTTTTTTCTTTTTTGTAAAAATACTCACTGAAAATGTCATGATACCATTTTTGACCTTAGGTCACTGGTTGGGATCTGGAAGGAAATGAGTATACAACAGAAATCAAAGGAAATAAGAACAATAATAATAATAATATTTGTTGAGTACAGCCCACGCCTTACGAATGGCTTTATCTATGTAAAATATGTGTGTGTGTGTGTATGTGGGTTTTTTTTAATTGATCAGTGGAAAATGTCATTATGTCATTTCTAACCTTAGATCTCCAGGCGGCACCCGGAAAGAAATTTGTACACGTCAGAAATCAAAGGAAATAATAATAATAGAGACTTAAACATCAGCATTAAACTCTTGTGTTGTTAGCCGCGTTTTGCTTTTCATTTTATTTTAGGATAGCAGTAAAATTCAATTTATTTTGCAAAATTTTGACAATATCTGAAACAATTGTAATTTTTATTGCATAAAAAATTATGTCATCAAAAATAATTTCCCAGCGTTTCCGTCTGAAGAATTATCTAAATAATTTCCTTCGGAGTCAACGCTATGTCGTCTCCATAAAAAATACATAAATAAAAATGTAATTATACTGTCACTGTGTCGTGTCTATAAAAATTAAATAAATAAAAATTAATTATAGTCTCAAAAATAATTATAATAAAATAATTATAACAAATATAATTATTATTACTTCGATATTATTTGATTTCTAAGAGGAAATCTTTCTTTTATTATTATTATTATTATTATTATTATTATTATTATTATTATTATTATTATTATTAATAATAATAATAATAATAATAATAATTATCTGTTGTTCTTAGACTCTTCATCTGATACATAAGTTCAGTCACTTCTGTGCCGGGAAAGATTATTTGACATTTATATTCTACGGAAAAAATCTTGACGAAATGTTTCACTTTCTCGAGAGAATCTTACAGGTTAATAGCGAACTGCGTCGCTAACAGTCTTGGGTTATTTGAATTTTGAGATATCCAATCCCTATTGCATCAAAAAGTAGGATCGATTTTCAGTGGTTTAAAACAAAAATGAAAACGGACCCCACTTTTCTCCTCTGCACACACAAACACGTGACATTCTCACTATCGGACAGGCAGACAACACATGCAGACCGTTAACACGTGAATCAACGAAAATTTCAACCCCTTTTCCTTTATCAGCCCATAAGAGTAACATTTATCTCTTAGTACTCAAGAAAAATTCGAGGTAATAAAACTACACACACTTGTATTTTCAAACTAAATTATCTGGACACTGATTACACACATCTCTCTCTCTCTCTCTCTCTCTATATATATATATATATATATATATATATATATATATATAAACATATGAGAAAGACTGTATACACTTTACTTATTCTTTATCTCATCATTCTGTCGGATTCCGATGCATATCTGAACTACATTTGACCCCAAACTCACAATTTTACTCAGTATTACCGTCACTCGTTTCTCTAAAACCACATAACAACCACATAATAAATAAAACTCGTTTTGTTGTTTCTATATCTTGCTGTTTCGCATTTTATGGGTATTTTTGTATCTATAAATGTTAGGGGTTTCATAATTATTTACTCCCCTACAACCGTCCGAACTCTCTACAAAGATTGAGTTCCCACAAGGCTCAATTTGTAATAGTCACTCTTAACATTTACTATATAACTTACTAAGAGTTAGTCTGGCACAAGGCTACAATAGGGAAGTTCTAATGAGGGTTACTTTATGAGAATCACTTCAACGTTAGTTGTGTAATTTACAAAGCCTAATTTAGTTGTGGAGGCAATGTGGAGTAATGGATAGCGGCTCGGATTGAGGAACCGAGTTCGAATTCCAGTCGGATCCATTACATTCACTTACGTGCTAATACACTTGGGAAAGGTATGAATGCTCTTCTTCTCCTCCAGTTATGGGTAAATAGCAGGACAGACCGGGTTCTGTAGCCTTGGATCGCAACTAGTCTACCGTAGAAAAGAAATGGCAACCTACTTCGGGAAAAAATCTGCCTTAGCGTGTACACATAACTAATTTAGTCTGAAACAAGACTACAATATTGAAATTCCCATGAGAGCTGTCTTATCATAAATACTTTTAAAGAGAAATCGGAGAGCTGAGTTCAAATTCCAGTAGGGTTCGTTACATTCCCTTACGCGCAAATACCCTTAGGAAAGGCATGAATCCATATTTAGCCTAGCTATGGGTTAAATAGCAAGACAGACCGGATTCTATGGCTTTGGTTGGCAACCAGTCTACCGTAGAATAAAACGGCAACCTACTACAGGAAAATCTGCCTAGTCACTCATGAATCGAGAGAGTCACCATCGGCTTCCAGTGATCCCCACTGCTCCATTCTGTGCGCGTCTACAATTGTTTTGCTGAGTCACCTTTGGATAGACTGACAAATTGCAAGACTATCACGTGTCATATGTACTCTGTAGTCACGTCCATCTTTAAAATGATGAAATTTGGAACAATGTTATTTAAATTGAATGTTATTTTTACAGATGACACCGAAATCCGAAAGTGCATTCCAAAAGCTAAGCAAAATATTAAGAAATAGGAAAATATACTCAGAAACAAAGAAAAGAGTACTGAACTGTGATGTAATATCAATCCTCCTGTCAGTATAATATCAGTGAATGCTGGACCATCTCATTACAGATGAAGAAGAAGCAACAGTTCTACAGAAGGATGCTGAGAATATCATGGAGTGAACATGTGACGAATGACGAAGTTTCAGAGAAAATGGAAACGAAAATGACACTTATACTTAACACCAGTAAGAAACAGTCGAAATATATAAGGCACACAATGAGGAAATATACACACACACACACACGCACATATATATGTGTGTGTGTGTGTGTGTGTGTGTGTGTGTGTATATATATATATATATATATATATATATATATATATATATATATATATATGAGGGGTGTATTTCTCGCCAGAATCCATCTTGCACGTTTATAAATTGCCCATTCGACCGGGTACTGGTCTGGTGCTACAGCTATATATCTCGAGATTCTTGCCAGAATTCAAAGAAGAGTTTGTAATGTTATCGGTCCTGATCTGGCATAGCGGTTTCAGTAATTTTCCTACTGCAGTAACGTGGCTTCCCACTGTCTTTTTCTATAAATATTTTCATGGTAACTGTTCTAATGAGCTTTCTTCCTTGGTACCTCGAGTGCAAGAATTTAAGCGTACTACTAGACTGGATGCTAGATCTCATCGTTTTACTGTTGGAATAGCCAGGTGCAACTGTAAGTTCTATTCTTATAGATTCTTACTCGCACTTCCTGCATGTGGAACGCTCTTCCAGCTTCTTGTTTTCCTGTCACCCACGATCTTCAAAAAGTTATATGCAACACCAATCGACATCATCTGTCTTTTTGAAACCTGTTCTTTTATGGTCCTTTGTCCTCACTAATGTTTTCTTGTTAAACCCTTGCGTTTTAGTGGCTTTAAATGTCGTTCTCTGACGCATAGGCTCCGAGCATCGCATCCGAAGCAAGCCCGGCAATGAAAGTGACATTGGCCAATCGCGAACATTCCTGCCGAAAAGGAGATGATCCTGGGGACTGCCGGATCTGCTTAAAAGCACGTCCCCGATAACCACTACAACCGTCGCAATTGAAAACCGACACCGCCAATCCCGTCACCTCGGTAAAACTCGACTCGCTACAGCAACCGACTATCCAGCCTCGACACCGCCAGGCCACATACGCCAACTGTAGCTATTTATAACGCCTCAAGGTCGCCACTACCCAGATACAAGTCTTCATCGTCACCAACGCCGTCACCTCGGTAAATCAGACTCACTACAGCGACTCCGACTCCGCAAATAAGTGACTCCAACTCTGCAAGCATGTAACCCAGTCGGCCCACCACCGTCTCGTAGAACACCGGCCAACCAGCTACACCAACTTCGTCACCTCGGCAACACACTGGCGTCACCTCAGCATTCCGAATTCTCTACAGGTATTCCCTTTGCAGTAGTCACTGCGGCCCCGTTTCATAGAATCTACGAGTTATGCCAATCCTCGTCACCTCGACAACCAACAGACTGTTCATAGAAAAACGCACCTTACCTTAAATCAACCCACCAGTGTGACCTCGTCAACCAACACGTGCGAATAATCATATCCGGTGACCTCGGTCAAATCAACACAAGAAATAGGCCAACTTCTGGCGTTACCCTTACACCTGATCGCCATCCTGACAATCAGCAACAGAAATTGACATTTCACCGATTTTCCGAGAACTCTGCAAAACACCCTATATATTAGACAAATACGCGTTGTTCAAAAACCTAATCCTCGTTATTCCTTTCCTCTCGCAACCAAATGCTTAGTATAACAAAGGGAAAAGAAATGAAAAGATGAAGGAAAGAAAGAAAAAGAGAGAAAGAAAAAATAGAAACTATGATAGACAAATAGAAAAGAAGAAACAAACTATGACGTATTTGAACAAATAGATTGGAATAAAGAAAGAAAGAAACAGACAATAAAATAAAATAAAAACAACCATACTAATGATATACTTGAACAAAGAAAGAAACGAACAAAAAAACTATGGTTTATTTGAACACATAGATCTGAACAAAGTAAGAAAGAAAACAAGCAAACGAAAAAACAAACAACCCAACAAACTACGATATATTGGAAAAAGAGATCTGAACAAAGAAATAAAAACCTGTAATATGTGAAACGATTAGTTTAGCATCGGAGTAAACATATAATGTTTATATTAAATATTTTATTTTTAATTATAAAAGCATAGAAAATCAGTCAATGTTTTTTTTTAATCAACATGTCACATAAATACACAGTCATCACTCTATGAATCAGAAAGATCATAAATTTAGTCGATTCAGCTTCCTACCAGTCGGAAATCTGAGCCATCATTCTAGATTATTGTTGATCATTCGAAACATTTTTAAATGCACGGCGCCATTTGTCGCCGTCTGTTCTATAGTCTCCAGTGTCAGCTGTGTTCGTCAGCATGCTGTTTCGAGTTTGTAATCAACCGAAATATTTAAAGAGGGAAAATAAAATCGAGTCAATAGTCGGAGTCGTGGCAAAAGGATTATGTTGATGGCACGGTGGTTAAAATCGCAGGATTCGAGGGGTGAGTAATTCACTAACTCCTATTACATAATGAATGAAAGATAATCGATCGTGCCAGTAGATAGATAGATAGATAGATAGATAGATAGATAGATAGATAGATAGATAGATAGATTCGAACGAAGAAAGAAAAAAGAAAGAAACTGATAGATAGATAGATAGATAGATAGATAGATAGATAGATAGATAGATAGATAGATTTGAACGATGAAAGAAAAAGAAAGAAATTAGTACATAGATATGAAGAGACTGAGATAGATAGATAGATAGATAGATAGATAGATAGATTCGAACGAAGAAAGAAAAAAGAAAGAAACTGATAGATAGATAGATAGATAGATAGATAGATAGATAGATAGATAGATAGATAGATAGATAGATTTGAACGATGAAAGAAAAAGAAAGAAATTAGTACATAGATATGAAGAGACTGAGATAGATAGATAGATAGATAGATAGATAGATAGATAGATAGATAGATAGATAGATAGATTCGAACGAAGAAAGAAAAAAGAAAGAAACTGATAGATAGATAGATAGATAGATAGATAGATAGATAGATAGATAGATAGATAGATAGATAGATAGATAGATAGATAGATAGATACGCGGGTAGATAGATTTGAATGATGAATGAAAAAGAAAGAAATTAGTATGTAGATAGATATGAAGAGACTGAGATAGATATATAGAGAGAGAAATGCACAATGAAAGAAATAAACTGTCATAAAGAGATTTGAAAGAAGAAAGAAAAGAGAAAGAAACTAATAAATAGATGTGATGAAAGAAACTGTCATAGATTTCAACAGATAGATAGATATGAAGCCCCTGAAAAAAAGACAAAAGACAGAAAGGGAAAAACAGGCCGATATGAATAAATGGAAACAAAGTGGAAAAGAGGAAATGTTTTGAAATGAAAGAGAGTCAGACGAGCAGACAGTGATTGTATGCTAAGACATTTTTTTAAATTGCAGCCAATGTTTCGATTTTCAGGTGACAATGAGAATTCCAAATAAAAAATCGGCACTCCTAGAATGTGTAGATGGATGAAAAGACTCCATCTCATATCTTTACAGAGTAAAGGAAGGCCATAAATATATAATTTGAAGAACTGCATAAAAAAAATACAATCGAAACAAAGATAATAGCCTGAAAAAAATACTTCATCTAACAACCGCAGACATTTTCAGACAGTTGCTACTCATACTAATACCACCACTACTACGACGACTTTGAAATAATCAAAATAGATTTTGATAAAAAAAGATACAAAAAGAAGATAGTAATGAAAACGTCTCTGGAATAATGAAAATAAATAATCAGTTGTAAGAAGACAGAATGGATGTTCGTCAGGAAGGGGAATAATCCAAGATGCGAGCTATGATTTTTTTCTTTTTCTATATGCCGTGTCACTTCAGGACGTGGGCGATTATGGTTCTCCCCAATTTCCTGTCCTTTGCAACGCTCAATAAATTCTATCTTTTGTTACCTCTCCTTGTTCCGCCATTCATTTACTCAAACTGGCTAGATAGGTCATGCGTTGTTTTCCTGCAAATCTCCGTTGTCGCTCACATGTTGGTCCGTTGTGTTCCCAGCATCCTTCTGTAGAACAACACACACTGTCATACAGGAGCACTGATATTGGATAACGGTTCAGTAACATTTCCTCGCTAGGTAGGTCATAAGTTATTTTCCTCTATTCCTGTTGCCTTCAATTTTTCCTGTGAGTATCAGATTTTCCAAACCCTCTTTCCTCATTATGTACCCTAGAAATCGCAACGATCTCTACTTTATGTGAAGTATAAATAATTTTTTGTTTCTATGTTCTCTAAAACTTCGTTGTTGCTTACACGTTCGGTCCGTTGTATTTTGTGAGGATCAGATTTTCCAAGCCTTCTTTCCTCATTATGTACCCTAGACATTTCAACGATCTCTGCCTGATGTTAAGTATAAGTATCCTTTTTGTTTCCATTTTCAGTCTGTAGTCTTCTCAGCATTCTTCTGTGGAACAACATATCTGTTGCTTCAAGTCTTTTCTTTATCTCTGCGGTGATTCACCAGCATATACTGCCAGATAGGACGACTGATATTACATAACCATTCTGTACACTTTTCTTGGTTTCTAGCGATTTCTTTCTATTTCTGAATACTTTGCTTAGCATTTGTAAGGCAACTTTTGCTATCACAAGTTCCTGTCCTTTGTAGCTCTTAATAAATTCCGTCAATTTCTTGTCTTTCCCAAACCTTGCTCCGTCATCCATTTACTCAAACTCGCTAGGTAAGTTATACATTGTTTTTCTTCCATTCCGCATGTCTTCAATCTGTCCTGTGAGTATCAAATTTTCCAAACCCTATTTCCTCATTATGTGCCCTATAAATTTCAACTATTTCTTCCTGATGTAAAAATAGAAAATAAAAACAAAAATGGTACTTATACTTAATAAGTACCCCTTTTGTTACTATTTTCTAAGGAACTTCGTCGTTGCTCACATGTTCGGTCCGTTGTATTCTGTGCGGATCAGATTTTCCAAGCCATCTTTTCTCTATTTCTCTGTCCCAGTGATGTCAAAATCAAGCAAGTACAGAAATTTAAATATCTGGAAAGTTATGTTTTTTTTTTTAAAACAAAAGTGATATCAAAAGCCGAAGGTACATTGGAACTAAGAAAGATGTCTTTCAAAAGATAAACAAAGTATGAAGAAAATTTCGTTTAAAGAAAGGGGGTTTTAAACTGTAGGGCCACCTACTAGATTTTGAAGTTTCACCTAAAAATTCAAGGTTACGTGTCTTTTTCAAAACTAATTTACTCGCTCACTTTGGGCCAGAGAGACTTTCTCTTCTTAAGGGATTTATCATATATCTATATAATAAATGCGAATGTCACTGTGTCACACTTTTTCAACTTATTCCTAGAGGCCATAGCCCAACATATCGTGCCATTTTAGAATCAGGCCGACTCCGCGAAAAAATTAAAATGATTCCGGGCCGGATCCGGACCCGCAATCCTGAAATTTTTTATTCCCAAATTTTAATTTCCGGCAATTTTTAAGTAATTTTTTGCGGCAAAAATTTTTTTTTATTGTACGATAACTTGGAAATAAATTTGGGAATAAGCGACAAACGCCCATGAAATAAAAATAATTATTAGTACGAAAAGTAAGGACCTACATACATCAAATTATCTTTAAATTAAGTGTCAACAGAATCGTTGAACTTTTAAAAGGTAAGCTTAAATATTAATGCAATACTTAAATGCAGCGCTCAATTTTGAGTTCTTCTGTAGTTTATTGTTGCCTATCGCATCTACTCCTCTACACCTATTGTGATGAATGCCCAATCAAGAGCCCTCCGCGTGGGCTAGCTCAAATGCCGTCCTATCGGCCGGCTTTTAAGCTAGTTCAATAATAATAACCAAACTGATTTTTTCTTAAAATATTACCACTTTTTTCCTAATTGACATTCTTGGTTAATGATAATCTTAGGATGACACATTTCCAATTATGGGTATTCCACTCTCTAAACAGCTGGACGTCATGCACTCATGGGTAAAACAGTTTCAGCTTAGTAGGAGTTAATTAAACAAAATAATAATAATAATAATAATAATGATAATAATATATATATATATATATATATATATATATATATATATATATATATATATATATAATAGTAAAAAGAAAGAACAGTAAGATATATAATCCGGTGTTCTTATTGATATTTTTATTTTTACAATGCAAATTTACAGACCATAAATATTATAAATTAACTGATTTAAAAATATGCTTTTATAAATTTACATTGAGCACTGTTTTGTAAAAACAAAAATATCAATAAGAACACCGGATTATATATCTTACTCTTCTTTCTTTCCTTTTACTATATTTTATAAAACATGGAAAAAATAAATTTCGGATGTGCAGCGAAGGAACCATATTTTTAAATTAGTTAATATATATATATATATATATACATATATATATATATATATATATATATATATATATATATATATATATATATATATATATATATATATATATGGAGGGTGTCTTTAGGCGGCATATTTCCATTCAAACAGGCTTGATTAACTAATTTAGACATCCTATGATTGTTTATTTTTGTTTTAATTCTTTCGAGTCCACGAATCAATTTCTTGGTAGTCGTAGAAAATTGATTAAGAAACATACCAAAATTTTCTTTGAAATAATTTTGATTTTCCCAAGTACTTTCAGTCTCATCTGAGTCCATCTTCAGGGGGTTAAATTGTCTGTGTATGTCTATACGTATTTCTGTAAATTCAAAACATTTTTACTGTTCGTTTTACTGCATTTGTTATCGTTCTATATCAATTTCAAATTCACGTTTTTTTCCATGGAAAGGTGGCAAATTTTGTATTTCTAGTTTATTATTATTTTCACACACACACACACACACACGCACACACACACATATATGTATATGTATATATATATATTTATATATATATATAAACTTTGCTGCTACAAACATTCAAGGATTTTATTGCTATACACAGTTTATTATTTTGGGCTTTAATTAAATTAATGGCTTCTACGATTTTAAGTTTTTGCTTATTATTATTTTGCTGTAATATAGATGTATTTTCAACTAATATCTGTCTAAACTGTGAATGTGGACACGAAAGTTCCTTTAAAATGCTATAAGATTGAACTATGCTCCTCCAAGAGAAATGTAAACCTTCTTGTCAACATCGCCGTTGTAAAACCAACTTACGTATTAACATTTTTATCAGAAATGCAATCTCCTAAAGTACATCTAAATTGATATGCAATGTTGGCTAAGATGCTAGTTAACGGAGAAGAATTGTTTTTGACAACTAGATTGGTTGTATTAAATTTAGTATAGTATACAACCAATCCCACTTTTTTATTTGCATCAGTGGGGGATATATTAGTGTTTATGAGTCTTTTTAGATTTTTTCCTCCTGCTAGCTAGAATGCATTTGATTACAGTGCAGTAATTTGATATGTTTAGAGTTATTTGATGATGTATTGTATTCATTTTTTATTCATGTTTATATTCCTATAGCTTGTCTAATTTGTTCATCAACAATGTAATTAGGAAAGTCATTATTAATGAGGGTTTGTTTAATAGTTTTTAATTCTGTGTAGAAAATACTTTTTGTTGAAGTATTTGATTTTGCACGGATTAAGTGTTATAGAATACTATTTTGTAATGATTAGGACATTCACGTTTATATTTAAGAATGCACATGTTTATGTTAGTTGGGTTTTTTCACATGGAGAGCTAGTAAATGTATTAAAGTGTAACCCGGATATAAGAGAGTTGTCGGGGCACGGAGAAGAAGTCTCTTATATCCGGGTTTGGTCTATTATATATACATTAACACAGGCTCTAATTTGGGACCAGAGAAAATCTCTCTTATATCCGGGTTTCTCTTATATCAGGGTCTCTTATATCCGGGTTACACTGTATTATTATTATTACTGTCGATCAATGCATCAAGAAATGGGATTTTTTTTACCTTGTTAAGTTCATACGGGCACTTAAGGAATTTTTCGAAAGTTTTTTTTGTAATTTATGTATTTCATCAAGAAACGGGATTTCAAAGAAAATTTTGTTATTTTTCTTAATCAATTTTCTACGGCTACCAAGAAATTGATTCGTGGACTCAAAAGGATTAAAACAAAAAATAAACAGATATATTATGCCTAAATTAGTTAATCAAGCCTGTTTAAATGAAAATATGACGCCTAAATACATACACACACCGACTCACAACCAAACACAAACACACACACACACGCACACACACACACACACACACACACACATATATATATATACATATATATATATATATATATATATATATATATATATATATATATATATGATTTAAAAATATGTATTCCTCGCGACACAGAAATTACCATATTTCGGAACTAAAAACTAAACTTTAAATTAACCTTAAAATTAAAGTTTTTGTTCCATTCTCAAGCGATGTTGAATAATTTTTGAAATAAAAGATTTACTTTTTTGAGCTAAATAGTATTATATAGTTTAAGTATAAATATAGGTTAAGGGTTAGGTGTGGGTTTGTAATTTCTGCCTGTCGATAATGACTTCCTTATATGAGGACGTGTCATACTGTCTTTTTTTAGGGGCATCCATATGATACACTACAACACATTGGCATTATTATTTTTTTTATTTTTTATAAAATACTTTCCGTTTGCCTTAAAAGGGCTTCAAATATGATAGTCATATTTTATATATTTATATTTTATATATTTATATATAAAGATCATAAATACTATATTTATAAGTATATTAGATATGGTGTATATATATATATATATATATATATATATATATATATATATATATATATATATGAAGAAATATAGTCTTAAAGTGTGCTATACTTATGGGATAAAGTGCTCAATATCAGAGATAGAGCGTGTGTAAATATAAAAGTGAACATAGAAGTTAACACTTAGAGGGGACAGTCTGTTTCATGCTAGATGCAATCGTCAGGCAACTGGTTGTCTGACGATTGCATCTAGCATGAAACAGACTGTCGCCTTTAAGTGTTGACTTCTATGCTCACTTATATATATATATATACATATATATATATAGTGTAACCCGGATATAAGAGACCCGGATATAAGAGTAACCCGGATATAAGATAGATTGTATCTGGTCCCAAATTAGAGACTGTGTTAATAAAACAAAATAGACCAAACCCGGATATAAGAGAAACCCGGATATAAGATACTTCTTATCCGGTCCCGACAACTCTCTTATATCCGGGTTACACTGTATATACTCTTACAACGTTAACCAAAAACCATACATATATATCAATTCCCAGACACACCTATAGAGATTTACTGGAAGAACATGAAATGTGTAAAGTAATTTACATATTTAGGAAGTAAAATCAATGCAAATGTATCCCTTGATGACGAAATATCAGATCGGATCGCTATGTTTGTGTGTGTGTGTGTGTGTGTGGTGCAATTGATAAATTGTCGTGTAAATTGCGCAAAAATGAAAATAACACTGACATCTCATTTTAACAGATATATTTACCAAAATTACACAAACATATCTTGAAATAGTAAAGAGTAAATTTATTCAATAAAATCGCCATCGGCACAACTACGGCCTCCAGACGACTTCAGAATCTCCTGCAATTCTTCTGGACGGTCTCGTTGTTTAAGTTGATGAATGCTGCCATAATCCTTGCCTTCAGTTCATCTTTGGTGTTACAAGGAGTTTTATTGGTCTCTCACTCAACTGCATCCTACAAATAATAATCAAAGGGATTGAAGCCTGGGGAGTTAGGTGGCCAGATAAGGGGTAATTGTGTGGCATAGTGCACAGTCCTAACATAGGGTCTTCCAGCAGACACCCACTTGACCTAAAGTAGCGCTACCTCCCAAAGGCACTTCATATAGGCCTCTGTGTTGAGACTGAAGCACGTTGGAAAGTTTAAGGGAAGCATATTGCCGCCATCACTAGTGATCCAACTCTTTCCGAATCCTCTGTACTGTCCTCAGATTGACAACTAAACACTCTCAAATGTTCGTATTAGAGCATCCGGCGCCAATGCCAAGCAGTACAGCATGTTGTTTCCAAATTTCTGGCGGAGTGAATTGCGTCTTTCTCAAAGACGCTACCCAACAGACCCTACTATACTTCAAAATCGACAATATCGAAAACAAAAACGCGCATGATAAAATGATAACATAAAATTATAAAATGGCGATATATATATATATATATATATATATATATATATATATATATATATATATATATATATATATATCGGCCTAGTCGGTCATCAGCGTGCCTGCAATCTGCGTGGATAGCTCACTTCATAAATCTTCGTTCGTTATATATATATATATATATATATAGATAGATAGATAGATAGATAGATAAGATAGATAGATAGATAGATAGATAGATAGATAGAAAGAAAGATAAATAGAGACAAAATGTCAGGATTGCATGATATATGCTATACTATCAGGATGATATGGTTTATGTTATACTATATAATCCGTATTAAAGCGTGTATTTTATGCACCTTTTTCTTTCAAATTTTTAAACCCAACTGTTAGGAGTGACAACTAAATATTTTTAAGTGATTATGTGCGTCGCCATATTCAAAATCATACATTCTTTATTGAAATTTTTCGACAAATTTATTACGTTTTTTTTTTTCATTTTCGACACAAGTGGTCAGATTTTTTGCGTCCTACACTCAGATCCACATAGGCAGGCATTGTTTGTTTGTTTTTTTTGTAGGCGGGTATCGAAAATGCATTTAGAGCGCGGACAAAACAAACATTTCGAGTTGAGGCAAAATTTGGCTGACACGATACTGGGTACAACTGTACCAAATTTCTATTGAAACCTTTACTTCTTTTGAATAATTGCCCACGGTTCATTTTATTATAACTCCAGCACATGCATTAACACAAATCAAACACTTTTTGCTCGTTAATTTGCTCATAATGGACTGTTCAATCTTGTACGAATTTAGTCATTAATACTAATGATGGAAATAATATGGCACATGTGTATCAGCCGTTGTACTTATGTAAACATACGGTGAAGGTCTTTTGCATCGGCAGTGTCGGGGTAAGCATACTGTTCTGCAGATGGTAAGGTTGTGCAGTGCAAGAGGAATCTATCTAACGTCTTGTATATACGGGGATCCCATCAAAAAGTATCGTGACTGTTGTTAGGGTAACAAAAGTTAAAGTACGCAAATGGAAGCCGCTTGACGCAGATTAACCGTGAATTCTGTCACGCATACAGAATTATAACGGTCTCGCTCACTTCCGTCGTTTATAGCAATGCTTGGTAGGAAAGTGTATAGGGTGTGGTCCTTTCACCACTCCGCAGACTTTCCATAAGTGACCATGGCTTATGCAACAGTTTTTGGCGAAGAACAGCATTACCCAAGTCCGAAAACCACCATATTTCCCCCGATCTCGCCCCTTGCGACTTTTGCCTCTTAAAAAATCAAATCCCACTTTAAGGAACAAGATTTCAAAACGTCGAGGAAATACAAGTGAATGCGACAAGTCAGCTGCTTGCTAACCCCCCAAAAAAGGAGTTCCAGGAATGCTTCCATCAATGGAACGACGATGGATAAAGTGTGTGACATCAAAAGGCGACTATCTCGATGGAGATTACATGCAGAATTGATATGCGTTGTCGTTTTCTTGTTAAAGCGGCAGTCCCGATACTTTTTGATCAACCTTTTATTTGTTTTATTTTGTTTTTCCTCGTTTTT
Source organism: Acanthosepion esculentum (assembly GCA_964036315.1). NCBI lineage: Eukaryota > Metazoa > Mollusca > Cephalopoda > Sepiida > Sepiidae > Acanthosepion > Acanthosepion esculentum. The sequence continues at coordinate 62,823,585 of OZ038510.1, forward strand.
TTTTTTTTTTCGGCGATTTATCCAGTTTAATTTGTGTCCCGGCTCGTATGGTTATCGTAGACAGAATGCACGACCATTAGAAAGAGGATGAGAGCCCAAAATAAAGCAAGCAGAGAAATTTTAATATCGAAGAAATGCTGTCACTCTTCTTCTAAGTGGAGTGTCTCTTCAGGACTTAGAGATCATAGCTCTCCACAGTGTTCTTCCTTTTGTAACTCTGAATAAGTTTTGTATTTTTGTCTTTCTGTTATCGCTCCTTGTTGTAGCATACCTATGGACAATAATGGGTATATCCCCATTCACATCAATACAGTAGTAAATACTCTATGTTGATCTGCAGTTGGAGATTCGTCTCCAGCTCTGCTGTTCAAACTCTCTGACACCGGGCAGGGAGGATCCGCAGACGAGTCTATGTCGAAGGGCAGAGTCTCGTCTCGGGAAACAGCTACGCGACCCCGTTTTATACGGGGTCTACGGGGAATTTTAAGCTGAGCCAACCGGCTGGGGTGCACCATATTAAATTCGGCTTTGTGCCACATCTGACTGCGTGGGGTGGTTGGTAGATATCCTGTACTTGAAGATTCGTCTACATCTGTGCTGGTCAAACTCTCTGCCCCCGAGCAGAGAGGATCCCCAGACGAGGCTATGTCGAAGGGCAGAGTCTCGTCTCGGAAGCAGCTACCCGATCACGTTTTATACGGAGTCTACCGGGAATTTTGGGCCGAGCCTACGGTTTCGGATATCCCACATTAAATTAGGCCTTGTGCCACATCTGACCTCGTGGGGCGGTCGGTAGATATCCTGCAGTTGAAGATTCATTGTGAAATTCACTTGACTTACTTCTAGCAGTTATCTACTTCTTCTACGCGCTGCTGACGAATGTTATATGTGTTGTTCTTGTCCTAAGTATTATCGTTCGTTACCAACCTTCGTGTAATTATTCTATTCAGTAACCTTCCCTAGATTACAACACTCCTAGACCTTGACCCGCTCTACACTTACTCAAGCTCTCTAAGTAGGTTATGCATTGTTTTCCACTGTCACTCTTACCTTCAATCTGTCCTGTGAATATCAAAGTTTCCAGGCCCTCTTTCCTCATTATGTGCCCTAGAAATTTTAACAGTCTCTTTCTGATGTTAAGTATAAGTTTCTTTTCTGTTTCCATTTTCTCTAAAAAAATTCGTTGGATCCATAGTATTCTTAATGTCTTTCACTCCCAGTAACACCTTACGGTTTAGTGATATCACCGCCTTGCCTGGGATGAATTGATTAAAAACATGTTAAAAACTGTATTTTCTAGGTTGAGATACATGGTAACTTGAAAATGTTGGTCCAAAGCGTCCGGGGCAAGGCCTGTGATCAGGAGGTTTTGAGGTGCGTGGAACCACCTCTTAATTGCTAATGTTTCTAGGTCCACCCTGGCCCGAGGTGGAGGCACCTGTTAGGGTCCCACCTATGGGTAAATAGTTAACCCCTAAACTAGGGCCAAAACATTATGAAAGTGTAAAAATAGGTTTTAAAACTAGCAATAAACTTTTGAAGAAAAAAATGAAAGAAATATTACCAGCAATACATTTTTGAAGAAAAAATATTACCATCAATACATTTTTGAAGAAAAAATATTACCAACAATACATTTTTAGAAAAAATATTACCAGCAATAAAAATCTTGCCGGTATTAAATAACCTATTGACGTTGATGTGCCGTAAAACAAAACAAATCAAACTAAACGTTGGTCCCAAAGGAGACCTCATTATGGTGTCATCAGAATGCGAATAAATATTGGCATTGTGAAAAAAATTAGAACTTGATTGATGCAGGTTAGCCGAATCTTATAAAGAATGGTGGATCTCGTTTTTTGAGAAGGGGTGGGAGAGCGTAAATTCTATTGCAATAATAATGTTTATTATATCTTCTCCAGAAACGTTAGGGAACAAATTTTGGACATTTTATTTTACAGAATGGAGTATATGAAGAAATTCATAAGTGGAATTAAAACAGTATGTGTCTGAACGAGCGTCTGCAATAGGGATTGGCTAGCCGCCCTAGTAGACGGGTATCCTCGAATACGAGTAGCCACGTATTATTGCTATTATATATATAAAGAAAGATGTAAGAAATTATGTTGAAAAATAAATATTTATTTACACAAAAAATATTTATTTTTCAACATAATTTCTTACATCTATATATCTATTTCATCCGTATGTATTCGACATTAATTTTCAATTCAACAAAAGTTGCTTAACTTTCTTTTATACATCGAAAACGTGCAGACAGGGGGGGGTGACTTTAACATGAAAAATACAATGAATTCTGAATTATGGTAATAAAAAAATAAGCGAAATTTTGAAGATCGCAATAGCCGATAAAAGCGGTTAGGGGCTGAGGTCCATGAAGTCAAGCCGTCCCACCAAAGCGCTTAGGATGCTAAAGTTCCCGGATATCAAAATTGGAGCAATCTACGCGATTTCCAGAGAAAATCGCCTGGCCAAATTACATAATTCACTGTAATGGCGAAACTGATTATTCATTGGTTTAAAAAAAAAATGATTTTCCCTCTCTGCAAGAGAAATATACGATTAGAAGAGAAATTGTTGATTTGAAACGAAGTATCCATCTTTTTTTTTATAATCGTACAGATTTCGAAAGAATTTTTGCAATAGTACAAATTTGAAAAGATTTTCTTTACAAACGGCCAATGAAAAATTGATTTTTGACCGCATTTTCGTTATGAGTGAAGAATTATTTTCAACGATCGACTCTCACAAGTTATTACGAACTTTCAAGTCATAAGCAAAAGCGTTTCAGATTTAAGTGTTGATATGTGCGAGCAGGTCTGTGAATGCGCATAACACAGCTGTGTTTGCGGTTGTTTTGTTATTTTAAAATGATGTTCGCCTTGTACAAGCCCTTAGAGCCAGTCAAGATAGAGGGTTGTAGAGCTGATATGAGAGTTGGTGCTCAGATGTGTGTGTGTGTGCGTGTGCTGTCTTTTCGGTTGTTTTGTTTCTGTTTTTTTTTTTACGGCGATGTTCACCTTGTACAAGCCCTAAGAGCCAGTCAAGATAGAGGGTTGTAGAGCTGATATGAGAGTTGGTGCTCAGATGTGTGTGTGTGCGTGTGCTGTCTTTTCGGGTGTTTTGTTTCTGTTTTTTTACGGCGATGTTCACCTTGTACAAGCCCTAAGAGCCAGTCAAGATAGGGGGTTGTAGAGCTGATATGAGAGTTGGTGCTCAGATGTGTGTGTGTGTGCGTGTGCTGTCTTTTCGGTTGTTTTGTTTCTGTTTTTTTTTTACGGCGATGTTCACCTTGTACAAGCCCTAAGAGCCAGTCAAGATAGAGGGTTGTAGAGCTGATATGAGAGTTGGTGCTCAGATGTGTGTGTGTGCGTGTGCTGTCTTTTCGGTTGTTTTGTTTCTGTTTTTTTTTTACGGCGATGTTCACCTTGTACAAGCCCTAAGAGCCAGTCAAGATAGAGGGTTGTAGAGCTGATATGAGAGTTGGTGCTCAGATGTGTGTGTGTGCGTGTGCTGTCTTTTCGGTTGTTTTGTTTCTGTTTTTTTTTTTACGCCGATGTTCACCTTGTACAAGCCCTAAGAGCCAGTCAAGATAGAGGGTTGTAGAGCTGATATGAGAGTTGGTGCTCCGATGTGTGTGTGCGTGTGTTGTCTTTTCGCTTTTTCTGTTTTTATACAATGATGTTCACCTTGTACAAGCCCTAAGAGCCAGTCGAGGTAGAGGGTTACAGAGCTGATATTAGAGTTGGTTCGCAAAAGCGTGTGCGTGTGTTGTGTTTTCAGCTGTTCGTGCATGTGCCTATGAAGGTGTATGTGTCTATGCGGATGTGAACGTTCAGCGCATTTCATGCGGCATTCTGGATATTCAAGATTTTCATTTACATTCGAAAATGAAAAAAAAAATGTTTAATATTTAAAATTATCAGATTTATAGACAAATAAAGACAATAACTCTGATTTAAAAGGTTAAATAATGGGAAGGACACGGCATATACATTAGGGATCACAAAAGTAAACTATTTCTGCTGACTTGTCGAAATCTGGATGATAAAAGCCTGGAGCTTATCTCTAGAGGAGGGACTGGCTTGTAACATTCTATACCAGGTTAAGTAACGTTTCACCATCAAAGAGCATGACGAACAGATGAATTACTAACGAGACTTGTAGCCCGGAGCTTACTGCCACATCAGTTGAAAAATCACCGTAAAGCAACGTCAAGCTTGGTCAGTACCTCGATGGGTGACCGCTTTGGGAATACCAGGTGGTGTAAGCTTGGATGTGTGGGTGGTGTAATGGATAATGGCTCATAATTGTAAATCGCAAAGCCGATTTCCAATTCCAGTTTACTTCGTTATATTCACTTACGCGGAAATACCGTAAGGAAAGATATGAATTCAGTTCTTCTCCCCTCTATGGATTAATTAGTAAGGCTTGTATCGCTAAAACCATTATTATCTCCCCTAAAAAGTAAAATAAAAATGCGTACAAAATATTTAGATTTCGGCATTAAATAACTGGTCTGTTACGACATTGCCTACCTGATTGATTTTGATGTCCAGTCAGCCCACGTTCAAAACATAAAGAAAATGTGTTCTGGTCGATAATGTTTGTACGTAAGTTTATATCGCTGCAAGAGTTGCTTTTTAGACCTATCTTGTTTAATATATAGTAGACTTGGTTTAAACTACTAGGAAAATTGGATCCATATTAGAATAATACAGAATATATGGAAAGTAAACCAATCAGACAGAAAATTAATTGAGTAGGTACGCAAATATAGAAAGGCACGTTAGACAAGCATTCGTATTCTCACTGGATTTATTCAAACTACACAGCGGAGACCCTACCAATAATATATATATACATATATATATATGAAAATTTCTCAGGGTTAACCTGTATATAAGACAATCTTTATAAATATAAATCTTATCTGTGTTGGCGGATTTAACCATTTTCTTTTGATTTTACGATATTGTTGTGTACGTTTGTTTGTGGGAGCAGTAATTTTGTTAAGAAAGGTGAAATAGGGAAAAGGCCTGGGCGTAGATTAATATTTGGGTAATGTTCTATGGCGGCACTCTCTAGAATAAAATCAAAAGAAAATGGTTAAATCAGCCAACATAGATAATATTCTCCACACGTGACATTAACTGACGTTATTTTCAGTTAACAATATGAAAATAGCGTTCCCTACATTCCAGTAGCTAAGAACACTGTCTTTTGTTTTTATTTATTTCCTTGTTTAATTAAATTCATTTCGATTTTGCTTTGAGAAAGTCCACATTGGACGAAACGCGTCAGCTATTAATAGTGTTTTCCTATTGTCATTTATATTTATAATATATATATATATATATATATATATATATATATATATATATATAGAGAGAGAGAGAGAGAGAGAGAGAGAGAGAGAGAGAGAGAGATGAACAGTTTGACAGACTCAGATATTATTTACTATAGGACAGAAGTCAACGTGCTACTCTTGTTTATTATATAGTAGAATTGGTTCAAACTACTAGGAAAATTGGATCTATTTGAGAAAGATGTTAGAATAATACAGAATATATATTGAAAGCAAACCAATCAGATAGAAAATGAATTGAGTAGGCACGCAAATATATAAAGGCAGACAAGCATTTGTATTCTCACAGGCTTTATTCAAGCTCCACAGCGGAGACCCTAACAGTAATGCACACACACACACACACACACACACACACACACACACACACACACACACACTCATAAATATATATATATATATATATATATATATATATATATATATATATATATATATATATATCATTATCCGAATGTAATGAGAACGAAAATAATATATAAATTCTAACGTTCACATCATTAATTCAAAAGAGGGCTCAATACCGATAGTAGAGCAATAATTATTCATTATAATTTTTTCATACAGACAAAACAATTTAATCACGACAAAGACGCAACTTCGATTCGGTGCATTTAGTTACACCTCGACTAGTGAGAAACAATGTTTTTCAAACAAATTTAAAAAAGGAAGTGATGTTCCACGTGCGGTCTGCTTACAAACAGAATTGTTCATAACCATTTTGGTTCTCACCAGTCGAGGTGCAACTAAATGCATCGAAACGAAGTTGCATCTTTGTCGTGAGTAAATTGTTTTTGTCTATATGAAAAAATTATAATAAATAATGTATATATAATAAGTCCATATATAAAGAAACTGTGATAGATATAAACGCACACATAGATAGATAGATAGATAGATAGATAGATAGATAGATAGATAGATAGATAGATAGATAGATAGATATGAACAGTTTGATTAAACTCAGATATTATTTACTTTAGGACAGAAGTCAACATGCTACTCTTGCAGGCCTTTTGCTTGTGTCGTGAGTTTGATCAACACTAGTTGCCTCGCTGTTTAGACAATGTACCAGATTAACTTTAGTCTAGTTAGCATTTGCTTGTCTGCATTGGAACTGTACATGAATTCCTTAAAACGTTTGAATAGCTTACGAAGTAATGGCAATTTCACAAGAACACGTTATATACAAACAGCGACAGGAAAGAAGAACTTGTGTATCATCAATCTGTTTAGTGGAATTTTGTTGGCTGTAAATTCATTTTGAAACGTGAACAAACAACAAATGACACCGAAACAGTGTAACAGGTTGCATAACGAAAGCATCAGTAACAGCCACGTATCACGGCACCAACTTGAACCTGCCCGACATGAACCGGTGAAATTCAAACGCCTAAATTATTTCATCCAGACAATGACTCATTCTCGTCGTCTTGGCTAGGTCATAGTCTCTCAATATTATAATAAAAACAATTTGACATGAAAAAAAAAAAGAATTCTGACATTTTATTGCAGACGACATTGATTATTTTGCTTATGAATGTACCGGCCATTTTGTCCCAAATATTTCAGTGAAATGATCACGATCCCAGCTTTGAAATATGGCTTCTTCTTCTTCTTCTTCTTCTTTTCTTCTTCTTCTTCTTCTTCTTCTTCTTCTTTTCTTCTTCTTCTTCTTCTTCTTCTTCTTCTTCTTCTTCTTCTTCTTCTTCTTCTTCTTCTTCTTCTTCTTCTTCTTCTTCTTCTTCTTCTTCTTCTTCTTCTTCTTCTTCTTCTTCTTCTTCTTCTTCTTCTTCTTCTTCTTCTTCTTCTTCTTCTTCTTCTTCTTCTTCTTCTTCTTCTTCTTCTTCTTCTTCTTCTTCTTCTTCTTCTTCTTCTTCTTCTTCTTCTCTTCTTCTTCTTCTTCTTCTTCTTCTTCTTCTTCTTCTTCTTCTTCTTCTTCTTCTTCTTCTTCTTCTTCTTCTTCTTCTTCTTCTTCTTCTTCTTCTTCTTCTTCTTCTTCTTCTTCTTCTTCTTCTTCTTCTTCTTCTTCTTCTTCTTCTTCTTCTTCTTCTTCTTCTTCTTCTTCTTCTTCTTCTTCTTCTTCTTCTTCTTCTTCTTCTTCTTCTCTTCTTCTTCTTCTTCTTCTTCTTCTTCTTCTTCTTCTTCTTCTTCTTCTTCTTCTTCTTCTTCCTTCTTCTTCTTCTTCTTCTTCTTCTTCTTCTTCTTCTTCTTCTTCTTCTTCTTCTTCTTCTTCTTCTTCTTCTTCTTCTTCTTCTTCTTCTTCTTCTTCTTCTTCTTCTTCTTCTTCTTCTTCTTCTTCTTCTTCTTCTTCTTCTTCTTCTTCTTCTTCTTCTTCTTCTTCTTCTTTTCTTCTTCTTCTTCTTCTTCTTTCTTCTTCTTCTTCCTTCTTCTTCTTCTTCTTCTTCTTCTTCTTCTTCTTCTTCTTCTTCTTCTTCTTCTTCTTCTTCTTCTTCTTCTTCTTCTTCTTCTTCTTCTTCTTCTTCTTCTTCTTCTTCTTCTTCTTCTTCTTCTTCTTCTTCTTCTTCTTCTTCTTCTTCTTCTTCTTCTTCTTCTTCTTCTTCTTCTTCTTCTTCTTCTTCTTCTTCTTCTTCTTCTTCTTCTTCTTCTTCTTCTTCTTCTTCTTCTTCTTCTTCTTCTTCTTCTTCTTCTTCTTCTTCTTCTTCTTCTTCTTCTTCTTCTTCTTCTTCTTCTTCTTCTTCTTCTTCTTCTTCTTCTTCTTCTTCTTCTTCTTCTTCTTCTTCTTCTTCTTCTTCTTCTTCTTCTTCTTCTTCTTCTTTTCTTCTTCTTCTTCTTCTTCTTCTTCTTCTTCTTCTTCTTCTTCTTCTTCTTCTTCTTCTTCTTCTTCTTCTTCTTCTTCTTCTTCTTCTTCTTCTTCTTCTTCTTCTTCTTCTTCTTCTTTGTGGCGTGTCTCTTCAGGACTTTGGCAATCGTGGCTCTCCACAATTTCTTGTTCTTTGTAGCTCTTAATAAAATTTGACGTTTGTTATCACTCCTAAACGCTGTTCTGCCATCCACTTATACAAGCTCGCTAGGTAGGTTATGCGTTCTTTTCCTCTGTCCCTCTTGCCTTAAATTTGTCCTGTGAGTATAAAATTTTACAAGCCCACTTTCTTCATTATGTACCTTAGAAATTTCAACTGACTATTTCTGGTGTTGAATTATAAGTGTCCTTTTTCTCTAAAACTTCTTGTACACATGTTCGGTCCATGGTATTCTCAGCATTCTTCTGTAGAACCAAATTTTTGTTGCTTCAAGTCTCTTCTTCATCTGTGATGAGATAGTCCAGCATTCAATGGCAGATTACATGACAATTCGGTACTCTTTTCTTTGTCGTTTCTAACAAAATTTTTCTGTTTCTTAATACTTTGCTTAGCTTTTGGAAGGTATATTTCGCTATCTCAATGGGACTTCTGATTTCAGTGTCGCAGCGATACCGGGATTAAAATTAAGATTCCAGTCCGTTTCATGTTATTTAATCACGGCCTTCTGGTCTGGCTCTCCAGGTTTACGTGTGTGCATGACTGTTTATATAATTAGTATTGATTCAGTTTTTAATTATTTTAATTTCATTGCTGTAATACTTATTATTTCTGTGTCATAGCTTTTTGTTGCTTTTCAAGAGGCTTCTCTGCTTTCTCTCTTTGCAGAAATGCATTGCAAAAACGATTGAAGAAATTATATCAGTAGCAAATCCAGCATAGTAATTGGTATGTCGTCAATAAAATAATCTTTTTAAAAGGATAGAATAAAAATAAATGCGACATCGAAGTCCGAACGGACACTGGAATAACGAAAGATGCCGACCAAAAACTAAACGAAATATTAAGAAGCAGTTAGAAGCAAACAAATGGGTGCTGAACTTCGATGTAATATCAGTCCTCCAGAGTGCTAAACAAATTCCGCCCAGATGACGTGGAGACTTGGGTTAAAGGAGATATGGTTCTACAGAAGGATACTGAGAATACCCTATTACAGAGCATGTAAGCAACGAGGAAGTTTTAAAGAAAATTAAAACAAAAAGGACAAAATGAGACAGTTGAAGTTTCTCGGACACATAATGAAAAAAGAGAGCTTGGAGAATGTGACACTCACATGGACACACTGAAGGCAAAAGAGAAATATCGAGTTGATGTTTGAATGGCAGAACAGGAACTGGGAAGGATAGTAATGAAACAAATATTGCTTACAGTTACGATGGATAGGAAGTTGTGGAGAGCCATGATCGGCTACATCCTAGAGAAATAATAAAATACCTTCTATGTTGTTTTTTACAATATATAAATATGATCCAAATTTAAGTATGAATCGAATTTCTTGCGCCATTTTACGGTTGCTTTCTTCTGCGACGGTGGTAGGGGTGGTATGACACCTATATCTTCATGTTAAATAATTATATGTAGGAGGGTGAATCAATAAGTAAGTTGACCGAGACGTATTAATTAGCTGATATTTTATCTGTAATTTTCGTTATTTAATTTTGAAAATGATGGATTAAAATTCACCATTGAATTGCATTGAAAAGAAAGGAGATTATGTTTAAAAATGTGTGTGTGAATATATATATATATATATATATATATATATATATATATATATATATATATATATATATATATATATATAAACAAAATATATTAAATAATTATGGGACTTAGTCCATTTCATATATTCGGACTTTGCGAATTAGACGCTTCTCTGTGGCTGAATGCTAACAGCACGTCAGGCTATATATATATATATATATATATATATATATATATATATATATATATATTCTTGACAGTTCTCCTGTTATCATAATGTTGGGTATTTAATAACAAAGATAATGGAAACAAAAAGAAAAAGGATGTAAATGAAATCGGTTAGATTATATAACCATAACCAAAACGCATAAATTTTTTTAATTAAAATTCCCAGTGTCTCTCGTTCGTTCGCATGTGTAGTCGCATCAGTGTAAACATACTTTGTCTCGGTGTAATCCTAACACAAATACATTTCCACTTTGAGATAGATAGATAGATAGATAGATAGATAGATAGATAGATAGATAGATAGATAGATAGATAGAAAGAAACAGTGAGATAGCTAGCAAGATAGATATAGACATTATCTAGCAAGATAGATATAGACATACACATAGATAGATTGATAGATAGATAGATAGATATGAACAGACAACGATAGATAGATAGATAGATAGATAGATAGATAGATATGAACAGACAACGATAGATAGATAGATAGATAGATAGATAGAAACAGTGAGATAGCTATCTATCTAGCAAGATAGATATAGACATACCCATAGATAGATAGATAGATAGATAGATAGATAGATAGATAGATATGAACAGACAACGATAGATAGATAGATAGATAGATAGATAGATAGATAGATAGAAAGAAAGAAAGAAACAGTGAGATAGCTAGCAAGATAGATATAGACATTATCTAGCAAGATAGATATAGACATACACATAGATAGATAGATAGATAGATAGATAGATAGATAGATAGATAGATATGAACAGACAACGATAGATAGATAGATAGATAGATAGATAGATAGATATGAACAGACAACGATAGATAGATAGATAGATAGATAGATAGATAGAAACAGTGAGATAGCTATCTATCTAGCAAGATAGATATAGACATACCCATAGATAGATAGATAGATAGATAGATATGAACAGACAACGATAGATAGATAGATAGATAGAAAGAAAGAAAGAAACAGAAAGAAAGAAAGAAACAGTGAGATAGCTAGCAAGATAGATATAGACATTATCTAGCAAGATAGATATAGACATACACATAGATAGATAGATAGATAGATAGATAGATAGATAGATAGATATGAACAGACAACAATAGATAGATAGATAGATAGAAACAGTGAGATAGCTATCTATCTAGCAAGATAGATATAGACATACACATAGATAGATAGATAGATAGATAAATATGAACAGACAACGATAGATAGATAGATAGATAGATAGATAGATAGATAGATAGATAGATAGATAGATAGATAGATAGAAAGAAAGAAAGAAAGAAACAGTGAGATAGCTAGCAAGATAGATATAGACATTATCTAGCAAGATAGATATAGACATACACATAGATAGATGGATAGATATGAACAGACAACGATAGATAGATAGATAGATAGATAGATAGATAGATATGAACAGACAACGATAGATAGATAGATAGATAGATAGATAGATAGAAACAGTGAGATAGCTATCTATCTAGCAAGATAGATATAGACATACACATAGATAGATAGATAGATAGATAGATAGATAGATAGATATGAACAGACAACGATAGATAGATAGATAGATAGATAGATAGATAGATAGATAGATAGATAGATAGATAGAAGAGTGATTTGCACGAGAATCAAAATAAGTAAACATTGGTCTAATTCTCACGAAATTTGAAAAAGGTAGTCATAGGCACGGCAAACACGTAGCCTCTTTTGAAGAGGTGGCTTCCCCTCTGTACTGGGATTCAATCGGCCTATTCTTGATTTCAGCTAACGAGAACGAGAGAAGAGCGAAAACCCGAAAAAAAAAATGGATAAATTTTCCTGAGATAAAATTTCGTTTCTGTTATTTTCAAACGGATTATTTTGTCGGTGACACAGAAAGTAACCTTTAAATCACAAAAGGAAATCTTTATTTAGTTACTTATTTGAAAAAAAAAATGTTCTTAGGCAAGGGAATTAAGCAGTGAGATGATTGATGAAACAGACGTTGAATCGGAAGCAAACATCTAAGTGAAACGATGAAAAGAAAGACCGTTTTTCTCCAGGAACAGCCAAAATTTATCCGATTTTTGTTGACAGCAACAAACAGTAAAGAGCTTTACATCAATAATTCAGAAACATAAATGATAAAAAAAAGATTTATTTTACGAAACAAATATTTATTCTGTGATACAAATATTTATTTTTCAACATAATTTGTTAATGAACTTAATCAATCCAGTGTTGAATATTAATTACATAAACTAAATATTACATAATAACAATTCCAGACAAAACTTTTACTAATAATTATTCCCCGTTACACACACATACTATATACTGTATATACTCGCATACCATGCGACCTTTGAAGACTTAATTATAAAGCAAATTTGACTACAGTAAATGGATATATAGTTTGGTCAACGGCGTAGACAGAGCCATCAGTACATACGCTAATTTTATATCTCGTGTATGATGCAACCCCCTTAAAATTAGCTTCAAAATTAGATCTTCAAAAGTCGCATCATACGCTTGTATATATACGGTATATTAGGGTTATGACTTTATGTAAAATAATTGATTTCCTGTATCATAATTCAATGAATTTTTGTTAAAAAATAATGAAGAAGGGTTTAAACTCCTGCCTCCAAAGCAACTCTATCGCTGACAAAACTAAGCTGGCCGTTAGTCTCGAAAAGGACCTCCAATCGGTTGTGGACTAGGGCAGGAATTGGCTGGTTAATTTTAATGCCTCAAAAACAAAACTGCTCCCTATTACTCTCCACTGGGAACCATCACTGCCTCCCATTAGAATGTCTGATGCTCAACTCCACGAGAGCACCTCTTTGCAATTGCTTGGTCGCACATTGTCCGCTTACCTGAGATGGAACAAATACATTGAATCAATAGCTTCATCCACCGCAAGGAAAGTTGGTTCTCTGTGTCACGCCAGAATGTTTTTCTTGTCCGAGTCCGTCCTTCAAATCTATAAATCAACCGAATGGTTGATTTATAGATTTGCATGGAATACTACTGCCATATATGATCTAGTGCCCCCGCTGTTCGTCTTAAGGTCCTCGACAAAATCCAGAGGGGATATGCATTGTGATTAGCCCTGATCTGACATCTCGTCTACAGTAGCTCTCTCACAGACGTGACGTCGCGTCCCTCTGTCTTTTCTACAATTGCTTTCACGGTAACTGCACCAACAAGCTATTTTCGCTAGCTCCCAGACTGTACGAATTTAAAGTGCATCTAGACTGGCATCTTGGACCCACTCTTTCACATGTAGCCGTCTCTTCTACTCCAATAGCTTCATGTCTCGCACCTCCCGTCTGTGGAACTCCCTTCCTTTTACTTGTTTCCCTGATAGGTATAATCTCCAACTATTCAAACGTAATATCAATCGACATCTCCAGATGCCCTGATCTATTTCTAGTTCTTCTCTTCATCCTTTCCTCTATCACGCCCCTTTACTCTCGCTCCCACACTCTGTAACCCCTTGCGTGCTAGTGACATCCCGTCTTGCTTGGGGTGAAATGCTTAAAAAAATATGTCACCCAAACACGAAATTTCTAAAGTCGTATATAAGTATAGTAGTATTATGACTTTCTGGAGCCCACTAGAACTTTATAGAACCTTCTCAGACTTTCTGAAAATATATGACGAGCATTTTGTGGGACTATATAATCGTGAGCGCTGGTTGGGTTGACATTTGGATGAAGTGAATGGGAAAAGTGTGTTGTGTTTGTCATCAAATATATATATATATATATATATATATATATATATATATATATATATATATATATATATTTGTTTGTTTCAGAGTATATGCTGGTAATCATATCTCTAATACAGGTAAAAGCTTACTTCTTTTTTTTTCAACGTAGTCTCCCAGCACTATCACACATCTTTCCCATCTGTGCACAAGCTTCCGTATTCAGTCAGCGTAAAAATCTTTTGACTGATGTCTCAGCCAGTCGCTCACAACACTTTTGACTTCATCGTCACTTTTAAACTTCGTGCCTCTCGTGAACGCTTTCAAGGGACCAAACAGGTGAAAGTCTGAAGGGGCAAAATCTGGGCTGTAAGGGGGATGAGGGAGCAGTTCCCAGCCCAGCTCGTTGATGGTCTGCACCGTTTGGGCTGCTGTGTGAGGCCTTGCGTTGTCATGATGCAAGATGACTCCTTCTGACTGATGACCCCTGCGTTTGTCCCAACAGATAAGCTCAAAGTCCTTGCAATGTCATCCACTTTCACCCTTATGTCAGACTGAATGAGGTCATTGACTGATTCGATCACCTCAGGAGACCTCACTTCTGTAGGCCTCCCAGGCCTGTCTTCATCCTCAACACTGCTCCGTCCTTCTTTAAACAATTTATCCCACTTGTAGACATTTTTTGGCTGAAACATGTGGCACCATACACAGCTGACATTCTCCTATGAATTTCAACTGGTTTGCACCCTTCAGCAACCAAAAACTTGATAACTGACCGCTGTTCAATCCTAGAGCATGCTTCTTGGTCGGCCATCTTTGTTAATCGCCAAAACTCTGAGAGTTTTTTTTATCTGCAAACGAAATTAAATCCATGTGAAAAAGAAGTAAAACAAAAGAAAATTTAAAAAGTAAGGTTCTGTCTGAATTAGAAGTCCTTATACCGAAAAATTCACCTTATTTATTGAATGATTCTCGTATATATATATATATATATATATATATATATAAATTGGGATAGATCAAGTTTGGCTTGTTTTACGGTATATCAACCTCAATGGGTTATTTAATGCCGACAAGATTTTTATTGCTGGTAAATTTTTTTCACAAAAGTGTATTGATGGTAATTTTTAAAAGAAAATGTATTGCTGGTAATAATTTTTTACAAAGTACAGGGTGACCCAAAAAAACGGGAACTTTTTAACAATACAATAAAACTAAGAGTGATGGAAGAAAAATATTTAATTCATAGTAATTGAAACTTTAAAACATGCCATTAAAGAAACAATGATGGAATTTTCATTTTTTTTAAATTACGTCCTGTAGATGGCGTCCTCCTGTACGAATGCATTCTTGAAATCTTCTGTTGAGATTCCTCATTGACTGCTGCAACATCTCAGCTGGGATAATGTGAATTTCATTCTCGTTACTAAAATGGCGAAATGTTTACTTGCTCAAGGTCACTGTCTCGCAGTGTTGCCACTTGCTCATGTCTGGCAATACGCACTTCAAAAATTCCCGTTTTTTGGGGCGGGGGTCACTCTATATTTCTGGTATTAAAACTTATTTTTACACTTTCATAGTGTTTTGACCTCAGTTTGGGTGTTAACTATTTACCCATAGCTGGGACCCTAACAGGTGCTACCACCCTGGGTCAGGGTGAACCTGGGAACACCAGCAATTAAGAGGCGGTTCCACAATCCGCAAAACCTCCTGAGAGGCCTTGCTCTTGGGCGTAGTTTATCGCCTTACCCAGGACGCAGATGGAGTTTATCATCATACACAGGACAGATAGATCAAATATGGATTCCGACAAAATGATATGATAAGGAACAAATAAGTAATGTTTATACATTTATCATGTTTAGCTTTTGTTTAAGCTTCATCAGAAAATAGATTTATGGCCATATTATATTGAAACACCAGTTCCGTAGGATCATTGAAGTTAAGCAACGTCGAACCTGGTCAGTATCACTATTCAGTCCGTCTACCTACAATTAATTGTCAGTCCTTTCTTCTTGTTTTTCTTGACGAACTTTTCTAGTAGTTTTTTTTTTTCAGTTTTCCTTGTGTTTGTTTGCTTCTTTATCAACATATCAACTCCTTATGGGTCTTTTAATACCGAAGTTTAATTTTCTTGGGAACATTAGTAATTTCTTTTACACGAATGTATTGCTGGTAATTTTTCTTTTAATATGAAAAAGTGTGGCAGATATTTTTACTATAAAAATGTATTTCTATATTTTCATAGCGTTTTGATCCCAGTGTGTGGGGGTTAATTATTTGCCCATAGTTGGGACCCTAACAGGCGCTACTACCCCTGGGAACACCGGCAATTAAGAGGGGCTGCCGGATGTAGTTTATCATCACACGCGTTTTCCTTTTGAATCTTTTAACGACACACCGTCATCTGCGTTGCGTATGTTAAGATTATGTCCGCCGGTGATAAATTAGAATAATCTCGCTGTATTGTTTAAAAGATTTATTTAGAAACTAATGCAAAAGGCGAGAGAATACATTCTGGTAGCACTCCTCTTTCTACGCTCGTAATCATGCATATAATTGATTGTCACTCTGATACTACTGTCTAAAGGATATGTGTTCGTCTTGTCTGGTTTTCGAACGTTGAGAGCGCCTCTCTCGACTGAGAAAAAAAAACTGGTGTTATATAGCTCTTCCAGTTCCATACCTACGCTGACTATTGGCTAATACCTGCCCAGTATCGTTCATATGCAAATAGTCTGCGTCATCTTCTCTAAGTAGAAGGTCTTCTCTCAACAACCCATTGTGGAAGGGGACGCAACTCCTGTTGCTTACAGCCCCATATACAACGAACTCGGAGTCTTTTATTGCGCCGATCCGATTCTCAGTTACAGGATATTACACTGGGACGTCGTCCGCACCACCTTCCTGTACGGTTGTGCAACTTAAACCTGGTACCATAGCATAAAAACGAACACGACTAATCCACCCGAGATACCTTTGAGAATCTACGTTGATTCGCTGATGAACGACATACCTAACGCAGAATTGAAATTATCAAATGGTGTCAACATTTGATTAGCAGTCAACCGTATAACGAAAGCACACTTTTGGCATGAGTTAACGTAGGATCGGCGTTCTCATAGCTTCATCGGTGGGAGCATCTGGGAACTTACTCTGGTTCCCCAAAGTTTAGTGAACGTGAGTTCGATTCTAGTCGATGCCATGTCCTTTATTTCCGATCCACACTGTCTCTAGAGTAAAGTTGAGGTAAAAAAAAAAATTAATTAAAAGTAAGATAAGAGCAAAAATTTAATAATAACTAGCCGTCTTACGAACATTTGTTTAAAACCAACGTTTATTGGATAACACTGAAATACGTTATAGTATAAAAAGAAATGGTAAGTTCAATCTAAGGGAAACAATAATTGAAACAAAGCTAGTTCAGTCGGCCAATGATGACAATTCCAGAACAACGTAACTATAAACAAATTTCTAATAATAATAAATTTAGAATAATTCAGCAAATGATGTTATTTTATTGATGGTAACTGGATTTTTGGCGATTGCTTTACTCGGTTTCCGTCGTTCCATAATTCGGCCTTTTGACTCGAGGAGGTTCAATCCCAAACCACAGGTGGGCCTTCCTACCCTTCGGAGTTGGCGGGGGGGGGATTATTGCCTAGCGCTTGAAGAGTTCCCAAAAGAGGAAGTGCTAAGGGGGCTTGGGCAATTTTTGCACAGTGTTGCCGTTAAACGCATTTAAAACCTCGATCACGTATCACATTCGGTAGCGACGCGGGCGCGCTGAAAAATACCGTCAGCTTTTTGGCTGGGATCAAAGTGTAGTATCTGCCTTCGGTCGGATAAACTACATTTCATCTTTCAGTTGTGTCTCTGTTTGCAACTGACAATATTATTGATATATTAATATAAAAACAGATACTACACTTTGATCTTATATTAGCTAAGCTCAAAGTGTAGTATCTGTTTTTATGAGCTTAATCTGATTCCCTCTCTCCACTTCTATCTTCCCTTCTTTCTTTCTTTCATTTTTTCTCTTTTCTCGCTCATGGCGAGTTTTATGACAATAAAATATCCGTAAATAAAACATTGCAATAACAAACATAAATACGAATGCTGGTCTTTATTTTAAGAAGTGGGTACAAATGAAAACTTTTTCCATTTCACTGAAGCAACCGTTAAACACTTCTATATTCACTTCTTTCTTTCTTTTTCTCACTGAAACCAAGTAGTGTCTTTCCCCATTTTTACACGCGATCAAAACGGATTAGTCCATTATTTATTAGGTATTGGCAGGGCGTAACGGTCATACGAACTAACGAAGGGATGGACAAGCACAATTATAATAGGAAGGTACAAGGATGTTTTGAAAGTCAATAGTTGAACGTGTGATATTACAACTCCCGGATGAGAGAGGCTGACAGGCGCGCAGGTTTGAGGTGCTTCCAGCGCCGCTACATCAACCTGCTTCTAGAACACAGAAGAGCCCCACACCGCCAGCGCTTGCATTCAACGTCTGACAGATAACGACTTCATTTGCAAAGACTGCCAGTGTCGATGCCCCTAACGGATATGACTGGTTACATGGCATCTATATCCATTGAAATTGAAATCAATGGAGAGGGATCGGTCGTATTCTACAACTCAATCCATCATTATGCGAATACAAGGATGATATTTGTAGGTTTGCCCATTCCTACAACCATTGGGCCGTTTTCTTAATTCTATGTATAGCTTTTATCCCATAAACTTTCTCTGGCAGCAATAAACAATTGTTTTCTTTGTATTTTCTGAATTACAGTTAAATGCACTCATTGCAAGACTTATGATAGTAGACAGACTTTCGTCTCGAAGTGTGTAGAAATGTCTTCCATTATATGAAAGTAGTTCATTATGAACGTAATTTTGAACAATGCAGTCACACTTTCTAATGCTTACTTTTTCAGATAATAGTTAATCAAGAATTCTATGAAAGTATTATCTATTTACCTATATTGTTTTTTTCGGCACCACGCCTTTGATGTTCTTCAGTACAGCTGAAGATATATTAATAGGAACAATTTTAAGTAACGATTTCTTTTTTCAAAAACAAGCTTGCGCACATCTGTCTTTATACGTGTAAAATGCAGGAGAAACTGCGGTGGAACAAACTTGTACGTTTGTTTGGGTGTAAAATTACATCTGTTAGTACTGCTGGATGCGTAAATAAAAGCACACAGCATATTTTTTAATGTGCGAACGCACATATGTATGTGCACACGTGTGTGTGTGTTTTCTTAGATATATCCACATACATGCATACACTGTGTGAAATATTATACGAGTTGATGTTTTCACAGTAAAATTAGTATTAGCCAAACGATGTAGGGTAAAATTTTCAGTATACATTGATATGATAATGATACTAGGTGAATTTTAGCTGATAATATTTGCTTCATTAAAAGATACTTGCAACAGCTTATTTAGTGATGCGAGATTTTATTATGAAATTCGAAGGCTGCCCATTATATTATATATGTGCATATATACAAGGGTTAGAAAAAAGGAAAGTAATGCAATTTTTGTCATAGGAGGTGCATTTCCCAATGGAATTATTCTAAATTTGGTAGATGTAAAGGTATATACACGCTTGATCTTGAATTGTCTAATTTTGTTTTCAGATATATGAATAAATTGAGCTGATATGAAAATGGCCTCCCCGCCGGAAGTCTTTCATAAGCAAAAAGCAGTAATGGAGTTATTGGCCGAAGGAGAAACTCCTGTAAACATACAGAAAAGTATTCTATCTCTTTCGTCCAACCACAGATAAATATACAGTATATATATATATATATATATACACAAACACATATATATATATGAAATTGGTAATCCGTATGGAATTTCCAAGAGGATAAAAATCCAAGGAGAGTTCTATGTCAGAGACATG
Organism: Acanthosepion esculentum; assembly: GCA_964036315.1. Lineage (NCBI taxonomy): Eukaryota > Metazoa > Mollusca > Cephalopoda > Sepiida > Sepiidae > Acanthosepion > Acanthosepion esculentum. The sequence continues at coordinate 62,843,398 of OZ038510.1, forward strand.
TAAAATTATTAATTAATGAATATCAAACACATAAAAGACCATAGGTAATAATCTTTATTTCATGAAAGCTATAAAAATAGCCTTCAATCTTTCAGGCCTTCAAACCAAATATAAACGGACCAATTTGCAGGTCTGAAAGATTGAAGGCTATTTTTATAGCTTTCATGAAATAAAGATTATTACCTATGGTCTTTTAAGTGTTTGATATTCATTAATTAATATATATGTGTGTGTGTGTGTGTGTGTGTGTGTGTGTGTGTGTGTGTGTACTGTATATATCGGCGTAAAAGCCGACCTTTTAACCTTAAAAATACCCCCAAAACAGGGGCCATCTTATACTCCAAATATAAACTCTGAACCTTAAATGTTGTGGTTTATGCAGAGTTGTTAGCATTGGAGATTTTTTACAATAGGCTAACCCCCTACCTTGCCTTCTTTTTTACGATGATGTTGAACAAAGCCACAACTGGATGTGTATCTCAGCAAACTGTTTAAAGATCTCATTCGAGAGCAGTGGCTCGAGTGGATTGTTAGCGGGAAAAGTCATTCAGGCGACTGTAATAGCCTACCGAAAAAAACAGCATTCACACAAAAGGTGATCGTGATAGATCGTGGTAGTTATTTGATATGTCCCCCAATTTTTTTTAATTAAAATTGGAGTGAAAAGAAAGTACATGTATACCTCGAGTTACGTCGTTTCGAGTTAAGTCGTTCTCGATTACACGTCGTTTTTCAAAAAAATATATGGAAAAATAAAAATCAAGTTGAAGTCATTTTATTCGACTTTACGTCTGTCCGCCACAAATATTGAAGTCGTAAACCCTGTACCAATCGGTGGTTACGTAGTGAAGGGTTAAAAGCTGAAACCGGAAGTTTTATTCTTGACTCACAAGACCAACGCTTGCTAACTAGAAATTACCAAACGCACATACTGAAAAATTGTGTTAGCCCGAAATGCAGATTCTATAATAAATGTCCAGAAACAATTAACCATCTTGTATCAGGTTGCACTGTGTTAGCAGCAACTGAATATAAATCTCGGCATGATAGAGTGGGCTAATATCTGCACTGGAAAGTATGTAACTTTTACGGGAAGGAAAATGTAGTGAACTGGTAAAACATCACCCAGGCCTGGTTACAAAGATAGGACCTGTAACAATCTTAAGGAACTTTACAATATAAACAGACAGAACAATCAAAGCCAATCGCCTATACATTCTGATCAGAAATCACAAAAACACAATGTGCTTTCTTATTGACATGGCAACCCCTGCAGATTGTAATGTATCTTTGAAGATCTTCAAAAAACTATCAAAATACAAGGATCTTGAAGTGGAAATCTCAAAAATATGGCACATGAGGACATCAATAATTCCAGTTGTAGTTGGAGCACTCGGATTGATTGGAAAAGGTTGCGATAAACTCATTGAAGGGATCCCTAATAGCCTAGAGAAATACAAAAAAGTGTACTCACAAGTACAGCCCACACATTACGAAGAGCTTTATCTATGTAAAATTTATGTGATCTTGAGGTTTGGGGAGTTGTTTTGCAAAAATAGTCAGTATGAAATGTCATGAAGACATTTCTGACCTGAGGTCACTGGTTGGGAAGGAACTGTGCGTAGAACAGAAATCAAAGTAAATAATAATAATAATTATTATTATTATTGTGGAATTCCCCAGTCCTCACGAACAGGAAAATTGTTGCGAATACACCAGATATAGCCATAAAAGATTTTTTTAAAAGAACCTGCCAACTAAGTGACATGATTAGCCGAAGGATTCCAATGTTTTTCATAAAGAATTTCAAAACTGTCAAAATATAATTGATTCGTTTTCTACAGCTTATCAAGCTATTGAAGGTTATTTAAGCCAAGAAATATTTTTAGAGAGTGTAAAAAGTTTTGTTTTAGATAATAATGGCTTAGTGAAACAAGTCTTACTACTTAACCTATAGATGGGGGACGAGAAGTGCATTTATATCTTTCCCAGGGGTATTTGCATGCAAGGGAATATAACTAGCCCAACGAGAATTCGAACTCTGCTCTCCGATTTCCAATTCAAACCCATTATCCATTTCACCACCCGATATCCAAGCACATCCAAGCTTACAGCACCTGGTATTCACAAGTGGTCACCCATCTAGATACTGACCAGGCTCGACGTTGCTTTTCAGTAATCGTATAGGAACCGGGGTTTCAATGTGATGTGACCGTAAGGTAGTTAAATTATAAGGACCTTCAAAACGAAATATGAAAGAGTGGAATACTTAAAAGTACAATTATCCTTGTTGTGATGAGGGCATTATTTATGACAAAGAAAGATACTCGATTCAGACGATAGGGATAATTTGCAGGAGAACAGAAAAGCTATTTACCTCTAAGCACAAGTTTTGTATCCTACAATGACTAGGGACTGAATTGTTGCTTGCTAAAAACATTATTTTGATAGGTATTTTAATTTAAAAAATGTTTATTGGCTTAGAAGCAGTGATCTTGAAAGAGGGGAAGAAAACATTATGGCAGCACAAGACCAATGTCTTCCAATTAAGGCCTACAAGGTTAAAATCAACAAAGGTGACCAAATCCCACCTGTCGCTTATGCCATAAATTTGATGACCCTGTTGACCACTTAGTATCATAGTGCCCAGTCCTTGCTGAGAAAGAATACATTATTTGATATGCCAGGTTAGGGCAATATATTCATTGGCATGTCTGTTTGAGTTATGGTATTGAAGTCTCGAATACTTGGTATAAATACCAGCCGAATGAGATCACAAATGGTGACTATACTGTGGGATTTCCCAATCATCACAGACAGGGAAATTGAAGCAAAGACATAGCCATAAGAGATTTTAAAAAAGAAACCTCCAACTAAATGACATGACTTGAAAGCAGGATTCCGGTGTTTCTAAAAAAAGAATGTCAAAACTGTCAAATTATAAAGACCTGTAAATCGAAGTAACAAAAAGTGGAAAACTTAAAAGTACAGTTATCCTTGTTGTGATGGAAGCATTCGGTATGATAAAGAAGGATACGAAAAATCATATGAGTAAAATTCCAGGACACATTAGCATCTCCGAGATACAAAAGATTACTTCATGCAGATCTTCACATATCAACCGCAAACCATTCTCCGTGTAAAAAACTGTCACAAATGTGCATAGATAACTCTCCTATTAATGCCCTTTTTACTCACAGACGACAGAGGGGATTTGGTAATCTCTGGCAGCATAATAGTACAAATAATAATAATAATAATGAAGATTATATCGATTGTTAGAATAAAAAGCATCAGTATTTTGCTGAAGAGACTCGTAATATAGTAACGAAGAGTGATAAAAAGCAAAAATAATAAGATGGAGGAAAATTAGTTCTACAACAATAGCAGAAATGAAGAGTGTATCAACACAGCTATGATAAAAAGCAACAATAATAAGATGGAGTAAAATTAGTTCTACAACAATAGCAGAAATGAAGAGTGTATCAACACAGTTATGATAGAAAGCAACAATAATAAGATGGAGTAAAATTAGTTCTACAACAATAGCAAAAATGAAGAGTGTATCAACACAGCTATGATAAAAAGCAACAATAATAAGATGGAGTAAAATTAGTTCTACAACAATAGCAGAAATGAAGAGTGCATCAACACAGCTATGATAAAAAGCAACAATAAAAAGATGGAGTAAAATTAGTTCTACAACAATAGCAGAAATGAAGAGTGTATTAACACAGCTATGATAAAAAGCAACAATAATAAGATGGAGTAAAATTAGTTCTACAACAATAGCAGAAATGAAGAGTGTATCAACACAGCTATGATAAAAAGCAACAATAAAAAGATGGAGTAAAATTAGTTCTACAACAATAGCAGAAATGAAGAGTGCATCAACACAGCTATGATAAAAAGCAACAACAAAAAGATGGAGTAAAATTAGTTCTACAACAATAGCAAAAATGAAGAGTGTATCAACACAGCTATGATAAAAAGCAACAATAATAAGATGGAGTAAAATTAGTTCTACAACAATAGCAAAAATGAAGAGTGTATCAACACAGCTATGATAAAAAGCAACAATAATAAGATGGAGTAAAATTAGTTCTACAACAATAGCAGAAATGAAGAGTGTATCAACACAGCTATGATAAAAAGCAACAATAAAAAGATGGAGTAAAATTAGTTCTACAACAATAGCAGAAATGAAGAGTGTATTAACACAGCTATGATAAAAAGCAACAATAATAAGATGGAGTAAAATTAGTTCTACAACAATAGCAAAAATGAAGAGTGTATCAACACAGCTATGATAAAAAGCAACAATAATAAGATGGAGTAAAATTAGTTCTACAACAATAGCAGAAATGAAGAGTGCATCAACACAGCTATGATAAAAAGCAACAATAAAAAGATGGAGTAAAATTAGTTCTACAACAATAGCAGAAATGAAGAGTGTATTAACACAGCTATGATAAAAAGCAACAATAATAAGATGGAGTAAAATTAGTTCTACAACAATAGCAGAAATGAGGAGTGTATCAACACAGCTATGATAAAAAGCAACAATAAAAAGATGGAGTAAAATTAGTTCTACAACAATAGCAGAAATGAAGAGTGTATCAACACAGCTATGATAAAAAGCAGCAATAATAAGATGGAGTAAAATTAGTTCTACAACAATAGCAGAAATGAAGAGTGTATCAACACAGCTATGATAAAAAGCAACAATAATAAGATGGAGTAAAATTAGTTCTACAACAATAGCAGAAATGAAGAGTGCATCAACACAGCTATGATAAAAAGCAACAATAATAAGATGGAGTAAAATTAGTTCTACAACAATAGCAGAAATGAAGAGTGCATCAACACAGCTATGATAAAAAGCAACAATAAAAAGATGGAGTAAAATTAGTTCTACAACAATAGCAGAAATGAAGAGTGTATTAACACAGCTATGATAAAAAGCAACAATAAAAAGATGGAGTAAAATTAGTTCTACAACAATAGCAGAAATGAAGAGTGTATTAACACAGCTATGATAAAAAGCAACAATAATAAGATGGAGTAAAATTAGTTCTACAACAATAGCAAAAATGAAGAGTGTATCAACACAGCTATGATAAAAAGCAACAATAAAAAGATGGAGTAAAATTAGTTCTACAACAATAGCAGAAATGAAGAGTGCATCAACACAGCTATGATAAAAAGCAACAATAAAAAGATGGAGTAAAATTAGTTCTACAACAATAGCAGAAATGAAGAGTGTATCAACACAGCTATGATAAAAAGCAACAATAAAAAGATGGAGTAAAATTAGTTCTACAACAATAGCAGAAATGAAGAGTGTATCAACACAGCTATGATAAAAAGCAACAATAATAAGATGGAGTAAAATTAGTTCTACAACAATAGCAGAAATGAAGAGTGTATCAACACAGCTATGATAAAAAGCAACAATAATAAGATGGAGTAAAATTAGTTCTACAACAATCGCAGAAATGAAGAGTGCATCAACACAGCTATGATAAAAAGCAACAATAATAAGATGGAGTAAAATTAGTTCTACAACAATAGCAGAAATGAAGAGTGTATCAACACAGCTATGATAAAAAGCAACAATAAAAAGATGGAGTAAAATTAGTTCTACAACAATAACAGAAATGAAGAGTGCATCAACACAGCTATGATAAAAAGCAACAATAAAAAGATGGAGTAAAATTAGTTCTACAACAATAGCAGAAATGAAGAGTGTATTAACACAGCTATGATAAAAAGCAACAATAATAAGATGGAGTAAAATTAGTTCTACAACAATAGCAAAAATGAAGAGTGTATCAACACAGCTATGATAAAAAGCAACAATAATAAGATGGAGTAAAATTAGTTCTACAACAATAGCAGAAATGAAGAGTGTATCAACACAGCTATGATAAAAAGCAACAATAATAAGATGGAGTAAAATTAGTTCTACAACAATAGCAGAAATGAAGAGTGTATCAACACAGCTATGATAAAAAGCAACAATAAAAAGATGGAGTAAAATTAGTTCTACAACAATAGCAGAAATGAAGAGTGTATCAACACAGCTATGATAAAAAGCAACAATAATAAGATGGAGTAAAATTAGTTCTACAACAATAGCAGAAATGAAGAGTGCATCAACACAGCTATGATAAAAAGCAACAATAAAAAGATGGAGTAAAATTAGTTCTACAACAATAGCAGAAATGAAGAGTGTATCAACACAGCTATGATAAAGCAACAATAATAAGATGGAGTAAAATTAGTTCTACAACAATAGCAGAAATGAAGAGTGTATCAACACAGCTATGATAAAAAGCAACAATAATAAGATGGAGTAAAATTAGTTCTACAACAATAGCAGAAATGAAGAGTGTATCAACACAGCTATGATGAAAAGCAACAATAATAAGATGGAGAAAACTTAGTTCTACAACAATAGCAGAAATGAAGAGTGTATCAACACAGCTATGATGAAAAGCAACAATAATAAGGTGGAGTAAAATCAGTTCTACAACAATAGCAGAAATGAAGAGTGTATCAACACAGCTATGATAAAAAGCAACAATAATAAGATGGAGTAAAATTAGTTCTACAACAATAGCAGAAATGAAGAGTGTATCAACACAGCTATGATAAAAAGCAACAATAATAAGATGGAGTAAAATTAGTTCTACAACAATAGCAGAAATGAAGAGTGTATCAACACAGCTATGATGAAAAAAAACAATAAATAAAGTCCTACGTTTAATCTTTCCCGTACGCATTTAGAGGAGACTAAAATAATTACAAAACCAATATTTTATTGCATCTTAATTTTTTTTTTCGGGCACTGAATTTAAAACCGTCTTTTAAGGGACTATTAACGACAAGCAGATGAAAATCTTCCGTCACCCACAACGTAGCTCGACACGTCTCAAGGGGCGAAGGTGCTGCGATTGCCATCATGGGTTGTAAACTGATGCTTTAAAAACTTTCCTGATGCCGGGGCCGGCAGTATTTTTCGAATTACGTTCCCTCCTCTTTCTCCCAGCTCTCCGAAACTAATAAATAAGTGAATAAATAAATAAAGGAATTGCTGGATTCTGTTTTTCTTTCCTGCGAAAAAAAAAAAGACGGGGGGAGGTCTAATATTGACTGGAATTGTCTAGACCTGTCTCGGCCAAAGAACAACATAAAGGGAATTTCGCATTGAAATAGGAAAGGCTGCTCAGCTAACCGATGAGTAAAAGAAAGCGCTAAGCACAAATACGCAAGCATTCATGGGGTACCTCGGCGTGGTGTAATGGTTAGCAAGCTTGTCTCGCTAAAACCATTACTTCTTAGTAGTGAGTCAGATCCTCACTGGGTGTCCTATACTTGCGAATTTGTGCCATATCTCAGCTATGCTTATAAAACTACTATTAACACATACGTGTGCGTAGATTAGTGTAATTATTTTAGATTTATGTTGTTGTTTTTTCACCCCATACAAGTCAACAAAACCACTAGCACACCGGTGGGAGTTATTGAGTGTAAAAGAATATAAGAAAACGTTATTAAGAAGATAAAAGATAACGACTGACATTGCATTTAAATTTTTGAAGATCAAGCTTGACTGGGGAATCAAGAATGTAGAAGAGCGTTCCGTACGCGAGAAGTGCGAGAGAAGAAACTGTCAGAATAGAACTTACGGTTTCATCTAGCCATATCAAGTGTAAAATGATGAGACGTTGCCGCCAATTTAGTACTGTGCTTAAATTCATGTTTCCTTCGTGAATTTAAGCACAGTTCATTCTCCTCTGTCTGGAAAAAACATGCTTTTTTTTGGGTGCCCAATGAGGATCGAATTCATTATACAGTAGTAATAATCTGCAGAAATAGTTGGCTAAGACTCCAGAAATCGCTTTATTTATTAGAATTAAGATCTGAGATTATAATTGTCTGGCAAAAGGTCACAAGTTTGAAGTTCCACCTTTATGAGTGTAGTATTGGTTCATTTGCTTCTCCAGTGCGTTCTAACATGATATGCTAATAAAAAATACATTTATAAAACTAATGGTTTCAAAGTAAAAAAAGAAAAATGTTGGTCAAATCTGATTTGGTTGTTTATGCAGACTATACGGAAACCTTAAATCGCAGCATGAAATGGAATTTAGTTTTTGCTTGAATATCTACTTTTTTTTCTTTATGTGTCGTAATTCCTCAGGACGTAAGCGGTCATGTCTCTCCACAATTTCCTGTGCTTTGTAGCTCTTAATAAATTGCCTTTTTGCTAATCCCTGTTCAACCTTTCATTTGCTCAAGCCACTATTTTGTCCAGTTTTCCTATCCCGCTTATTTTCAGTCTGTCCTGTGAGTATCAAATTTTCCAAGCACTATTTCCTCATTATGTGCCCTAAAAATTTCAACTATCTCTCCCAGATGTTAACTAAGAGTTCTCTAAACTAAACTAAACTCTTCTCTACGGTACCTAAACTCTATGAAAATAATACTAGATATTCAAATAAAATTATTAAAAAAAAAACAGAACCTAAGTAGATCTAATTTTCCTAACAAGCCAGCTGCAAACGGATGTGAACTCCATTGAACAATCAGCCTAATGAGCCACATAACAAAACTTATCATCCGAATTCTGATGAATAGAGCGCGAAGCCGTATCAGGCCAGAAATAGGACAAGAACAGTGCGGGTTCGTCAAAGACAACAACCGTGATATTTATACTCAGAAGATTATCCGAAAGAGCAATACAACTGCATAAGGAACTGTGCGTAGAACAGAAATCAAAGTAAATAATAATAATAATTATTATTATTATTATTGTGGAATTCCCCAGTCCTCACGAACAGGAAAATTGTTGCGAATACACCAGATATAGTCATAAAAGATTTTTAAAAAGGAACCTGCCAACTAAGTGACATGATTAGCCGAAGGATTCCAATGTTTTTCATAAAGAATTTCAAAAACTGTCAAAATATAATTGATTCGTTTTCTACGGCTTATCAAGCTATTGCAGGTTATTTAAGCCAGGAAATATTTTTAGAGAGTGTAAAAAGTTTTGTTTTAGATAATAATGGCTTAGTGAAACAAGTCTTACTACTTAACCTATAGCTGGGGGACGAGAAGTGCATTTATATCTTTCCCAGCAGTATTTGCATGCAAGGGAATATAACGAGCCCAACGAGAATTCGAACTCTGCTCTCCGATTTCCAATTCAAACCCATTATCCATTTCACCACCCGATATCCAAGCACATCCAAGCTTACAGCACCTGGTATTCACGAGTGGTCACCCATCTAGATACTGACCAGGCTCGACGTTGCTTTTCAGTAATCGTATAGGAACCGGGGTTTCAATGTGATGTGACCGTAAGGTAGTTAAATTATAAGGACCTTCAAAACGAAATATGAAAGAGCTGTGTTTAATAGATTACGCAAAGGCGTTCGATAAAGTACGCCACATAGATCTGTTGGAACTGCTCAGCAACCTGGACATATTTGGGGAGGATATTAGAATAATCAAGAATCTATACTGGCGGTAAACCGTCGGCATACGGATAGAAATTGAGTTCAACAGATATACAAAAATAGAAAGGGGTGTACGACAAGGATGTGTCTTCTCACCGGACTTATTCAACATATACAATGAGGCGATTCTGAGAGAACTAGAAGTCCTACCTGGATTAACTATTGTCTGCTAAAATCTTAACAAAATGAAACATGTAGATGACACAATGTTGATAGCTGAGACAGAAAGAAAAATACGAAATCTCCATACAGAAGGTAATGAAGAAAAGCGAGAAGAAAAGATTAAACGTAAATTGCAAGAAGACAGAATGCATGGTTGATGAGTCCAAAATGCAAATTACAAATTGGATATACCAAAAAAAAAAATTTAATATCTGGGAAGTGTTTTAACAGAGGACGGAAAGTGCGATACTGAACCCGAAAACATTCTATCGATGACTAGCAGTATAACCCGTCTTCGAGGAATTTTTATCGTTCATTTGGAGCAGTCTAAGTTTAAAGGTCAGCCCACCCGAAAATCAATATTAGCAACAACAATTGGGTGCAACTGAGGCACATCCCCAAATGGAGGGTTAACAATTTGAATGGGGGGGAGGGGATCCTGAAAAGGACCGTTTTTGCTTCCTCAATCTTGTAAGGAAGAAACCTCTTCCATGGACGATAATTTTTATTTATAATATATATTTTTTGAATTTTAATAATTGTTGTGTCGGAAACCTACCACCCCTCTTGAAGATGAACTTGTCTGCGTCTAAAGACTTTAAATAGCGGCACGTCGAGAGACAGAGGGCGAGCAAGAGAAAGTTCTTGACTGAGCTAGTTATAGACTACTCAGGCGATTACTGTACCTTTTACCAACCAATAAAACCCTTTTTATTGTTACGTGTTATTTGTCGTTTGTCTCTACAAACCCCAAACCAACATCATAACAGTGGCGACGAAAGATTCGTTCATCACGCTGAGTGGAGAACATCATAACAGTGGCGACGAAAAATTCGTTCATCACGCTGAGTGGAGAACATCATAACAGTGGCGACGTAGATTCGTTCATCACGCTGAGTGGAGAACAACATCATAACAATAATCTTTTGCGTTAGATTTCAACTCTCTAAATTGATTCTACGCTGTTTTTTACAGACATTAAATTTTGCTTTTTCATTTTTGCGCCAAGTGTAAAAAATCAGATTTTTCGATTTTTCACCTTCAAGGTTGTAATTTTTTTCAGTCAATTTGGACTCAAAACCAGTACTGAAAAAATATATTTATCAAACAAAAAAAAAAGTCATCGAAATCGGATGAAGACAGAAAACGCATAAACATCCGATCACACACATACACACGCACACACACATTTTGAGAATTATAGATATAGATAACGTAATTGTTGATCCTGTCAATAATTTTATTTTCCACTGTGGTTCCTTATCTTTTTGCAGTTGACATTTTGAAGAATTTCTCTTCTAAATAAAACATAAAAATCAAACAAAATGTATAATACGTGGACTAAAACCTTTTTCAGCGAAGATTCGGCTGGAAAATTTATTGAACAAAATTCCCAAGTTACTCAATTCGACATGCATTTGAAGACGATCGGAGAATACAAACGTTGTGACGATAGCAACCAATTTGGGGATACAAATCTCGCGAGATTATTCGATAATTCATCATTTCAGAAGACAAGGCAGAATTTAAACTTTTAAGTATCTATTAGATTACTTATGCAAAGGGTCAATTCCTGATACATACCAGTTGTCAAGGTGCGTTTTTGTATAAATATCAGTTATCATTTAAGCGTAAAACCTATTCTTTATTTACTTATTTTATTTTTTTATTTTGGGGGGGGGGCGGAGTGGGGCAGTTTTTAAATTATTTGAATTCTTTTAAACAGAAGAAAATAGATTCTCAAATTTCCTGCCACTCCCTGAGAAAAGGAACCACACTGGAAGAAAATATTATAAATAGAATTGAATGCGTCAAGTCGGTGCCTGGTTCGACTAATTACCGAGTGGAGGTATTTGACGTAGTAGCCGCTGGGAAGCCAATAGGATATCTTCTTTTATGTGCCATGTCCCTTCAGGAGGTAGGCGATCATGGCTCTCCACATCTTCCTGTCCTTTGCAGCTCTTAATAAGTTTTGTCGTTTTGTTATTTCTCCCAAACCCTGTTCTGCCATCCGTTTGCTTAAGCCCATCAAGTATGCTACGCGTTGCTTTCCTCTGTCCTTCTTTCCCCCCCCCCCAATCTGTCCTGTGAGTATCAGATTTTCTAAACCCTCCTTCCTCATTAATTGCCCGAGAAATTTCAACTGACTCTTCCTGATGTATTAGTTTCCTTTTTGTTTCCATTCTCTCCAAAATTTCATTATGGCTCACATGGTCGGCCCATGGTATCCTCAGCATCTTTCTGTAGAACTAAATTTCTGTTGCTTCAAGCTTCTTCACCTTTTTTTCGCTGCCATACAGGAGAACAGATATCAGGAAACAATTCAGCACACTTTTCTTTGTTTCCAACGAAATTTTTCTGTCTCTTAATACTCTGCTTAGCTTTTGGAAGGCATCTTTGCCCATCCCAATACGTCTTCGGATCTCAGTCTCGCACTTTCCGTTTCTCTGTTAGAACACTTCCCAGATATTTCAATTTCTGATTTTGCTTGATTTCAGTATCCCCAATTTGTAATTTGTATTTTGGGCTCACCCTTTTGCTGATAACCATGCATTCTGTCTTCTTATAGCTTATACTTAGTCCTTCCTTCTCGCTTTCCTTCGCTACCTTCTGCTGTAAGAGCTATAATATATCGATAGAAGTTCAGTCAGTAACTTCATTTAATATAATTTCATAACGTCATTTAAATAAATTTAGCACATTTATTTTAGTTGGTAAGTTACAAAATAATTAGTTTTCGCAAAACAGTAGAATAATCACACACACACACACACACACACGCGCACACACACACACACACACATATATATATATATATATATATATATATATATATATATATATATATATATAAAGACATTTTATGATATGTTTAACGTTCTTTTTATAGATACAAGTATTTAAGCAAATGTTCTGTTTTATAATAAACAGTATTAAAATGTCTTTAAATAAATTGTCGGACTTTGTCCAATTCAAATATATATATATATATATATATATGTATATATATATATACATATATATATATATATATATATATATATATATATATACATATATATATATATATATATATATATATATATATATATATATATATATATATATATATATATATATATATAATTAGTTAAATTTCTGTTTGTCAATAAAGCTGTAAGACTGTCAATAAAACTTTCAATACCTTAGGACAATGGTTCACAAACATAGGTGCGGCGGAGGAGGATAGCAGGTGAATCGGAATGTTTGAAAGACAATCAAAGATTTAGAAACAGTTTGAAAAAATTCATATGCCAAAAATAAATATGATTTCAAAATTTAAAATCTTATTATAGATTACTTGTAACTGCATGCATGAGTCCTAATATAAATAGTTCTAAATAATTATTGACTGATTTTATCATTGTAATATTTTTGCATTATATCAAGTATTAAGAATATAGTAACTAGTCATTGGCATCACAAAAAATATATATGATCCATTGATGAAAAAATAGTCGTTTCGTTCAAATGCTCCTGAAAGTAACCTCCTCCCCCTGTGCATTATTTATCTATTTCTTACGGTAATAGTATTCATAAAATATCTTAATCATAAAAGCAGTGATATCACATTGAAACGCCGGTTCTCGTACGATCACCGAAGTTCAGCAACATTGAGCCTGGTCAGTACCTAGATGGGTGACCGCTTGGGAATACCAGGTTCTGTAAGCTTGGATGTGATACGATGGATAATGTCTCGGAATCGGAAATCGAAGCGCTTCGTTCAAATTCCAGTCGGGCCGTTATAGTCACTTATGCGCAAATACGCTTGAGACTCCCCCAGCTATGGGTTAATTAGCAAGAATTGTATCAATAGATTATAATTATGTTGTTATGTTTGATATAAGTGATTGCACGTTGTATAATAAATATTTATGGGCTCCTGGATCATTTAAAAAAATGATCCGCAAAGAATATTGGTGGATCCATGTGGATCCCGGTAAAATATAGGCAACAAAGCAATCCATTGAAAACAAACAGCAATTATATGCATTGTATCGACAAATATAATTGCTATAAGAATGTGCTAGTATGTGTGTGAAACGAGCGTGCTTGATAGACGTGTGTGCGAGAGTCCAGTTAACAGAGGACCACGGAGGCGCGGTGGAGTAATGGATAACGGCGTAGAGCCGGGTTCAAATTCCAGTCGAATCCGTTACATTCACTTACGCGCTAACACCCTTGGGAAAGGTGTGAATCCTCTTCTTCTCCCTCCAACTATGGGTAAATAGTAGGACAGACTGGGTTCTATAGCCTTGGATGGCAACTGGTCTAGGAGAAGGTCATCTCTGAATTCAAAAACCATTTGGTTACTCCTGCCTCTGCGTCTTTGGAAATTCTGCGGCAAGTAAGAGCATATTCCTCCCTCCACTGGGATAGCACGCGAGTGAAGTTCAAAACTCCCTTGTTATTCCGTTTCAAGAATTCACCGCCGTTGGAATCGGGAATGGCTGTCGCTCGTTTCAACATTGGCGACGGATCGCGGTGAATTCCTTGGAAGGAGCCGGCTTAACCGATCCAGGGTGAATGCCGCAACATACATAACAGAGGACCAAGGAAGCGACGGCGCCCCGTCAGCAGCGTACTTCATCTACGTTCAAATACATCTGAAAGCAACAATTAAAAAAATAAAGAGAGAGAACATGCTTGCCTTTTTATAAACTTAAGTAGCGCACCCTAACAAGCGTTCGGCAAAAAAATAAAACGTTAGGAAATCAATTGACCGAAATCGTCTGAAGATACCAAAAGGTTAAAACCAATGTAGCAGAATTGACTGATCTGCTAATTTTCTATACTTAAAAGCTCTACATGTTAAATTTTTATCTTTCTTATATGGCTATTGTGCAGTTTTTTAATACGACTGTTTCCTGGTCTCATTCAACTCTGACCAATAACTTTATTATTATCATATATATATATGTGTGTGTGTGTGTGTGTGTGTGTGTGTGTGTGTGTGTGTGTGTGTGTGTGTGTGTTTAGGCAGCAATCCTTTCATGCACATTTCATTGAATACGACAGACAAGGTGCTTTGATTTAGTTTTTGTTATGGGAACTTACCCATAATATTAATAGACTGTTCCGTAACTGCGCCTAAAGAGGGAGCAGCAGACACAGCGTGAGTGTCGGAACAGTCGTTCAGACTGTTCTTTTGCTGTCGAACTCTCTGCCTCGGCGGAGAGGAACTCGGACGGGGCTTTGCCGCAGGGCAAAGTGCCGTCCGGGGAGGTAGCCAGTCCCTGAACCCGTGTATACGGGTTCTAATGGGTATATTTTTGCCCGAGCCTACGGGCTCGTTGTAGCCCACATTAAACCGGCCTTGTGCCACATCCGACACACGTTGGAGTGTTGTTAAACATCGACACAGGGTGAGAGTGAGAGTGAGTCAGTCAGAGACAGAGTCGCGTCAGACGATTACTGTAAGACATTGGAATAGTGATACTGGTCGTGACAACATAGTTCTCTCTAACCTAACCTGATTGTTATTACTAACATTTCTACTTCTTTGTACATATTTCTATTTGTAATATATCTGTGTTATTCCATACCTGTGTTCGAGTTATTCTTCATTGGTTCTACCGTGGACCGTCACCGTGGTACAAGGAACTTGGACCATAACGGTTTTTTATACAATTTCTCATGCGATCTAATAATTTTTTTCTTTTCAGATCATAAATTGCATAAAAACTGTCCGAATGTTCTTTTTTCCCGAGCGCTTTCGGCTATACATTTAGCCATTTTCAAGAATAAAATATTTTAACTGTTAAATAAGAAATAGTTTGTTATGTATTTATATAATGTTTTCATTTTCAAAACACGGTCAAGATATTGTGTCTATTAGATCACATGTGAAATTGTATAAAAGAACTAAATCAAACACTTTGTCTATCATATTCAATTAAATGTGCATATATATATATATATATATATATATATATATATATATATATACATAGAGAGAGAGAGAGAGAGAGAGAGAGAGAGAGATAGATAGATGAACAGTGATAGATGCATATATATATATGTGTGTGAGTGCGTGCGTGTGCGTGTGCGTGTGTAACTTATTTATCTTATAGTGTATCTGTAAAGGAACAAAATGAATAAAAAAAACAAAACAAAAGGAAAAACTATTCTTACCCGACGCGTTTCGTCCCCCGGGGGTCTTTATCAAGGCAACTGTTTTTGCTTTGGTAAAGTCCCTCGGAGGACGAAACGCGTCGGCTAAGAACAATTTTACCTCTTGTCTTTTTATTCACATATGATGGACTCTCCCGTCGATTTCGACGTATGAGGATCCCATGAATTTATTCAGTTTTTGTGTTTATGTTGTATGTGGCGCTACGGTCCCGCTAGTGACCTGCATACGTCCACATATTGAGCAACAGTGTGGATCTCGAGACATAACCATAGGAATATTTCTTGACGCTTTTTTCCTCTCTAAACCGTTCAATATGACTGACTGCGTAATTTATGATACAACTATGGCACAAATATCTCCAGTTATTTCTATCCAGAGCAGCTCGCTCGAAGTTAGTATGAGGCACACTGACAGCTTGCGGGGTTACTCTATAGCTTGTCTTTATACCTGAGGCACGGCCGTCCAAAATTCACACACACACACACACATACATATATAAATATATATATATATATATATATATATATATATATATATATATATATCACCACCCAAATAAGACTCCCATTGGCAATTAATCTAACGTGTTTACGTCTGCTCCACCCAATTCCCTCGGGTCTGCCAGTATGCATCAGTTCTCGCTTACCAGCAAATCTGTTTAATATTAGGTTCGTACGTTTGCATTCGAAGGGGATATGCCTACTATAATTGAAATTACTGATTCTTTTCAATATGGATTTCGGACATTTTAGTACAACCATTCTAGCGTAGCCCACTCTGACACAAACCCATTTTAGTGCGAAGTGAATATGGTGTATACATAAAAAAATACTGAAATCACAGTGCTTTTATTTATTTATTTATTTTCAATATGGCACATTGCAGACGTAATTGGGGCATCTAGCTGATCCCCTGCCAGAAGAATTGATACCAAACATTTGAAGGAAGCACAGATATGTGCCGTGGTATAATGGATAATAATACGGCTTGGAATGAGAAATCAGTGTGCCCTGTTCGAATTCCAGTCGGGTTCGTGAGATTCATGATTGAATAGGCAGAAGATGTTCCTGCAATAGGTTGACGTTTCTTTCTTCGATAGACTTGCTGACAACCATGCCTGTCCTGCTATTCAACTCATAACTGAGTGGAGAAGAGATGGATTCATGCCTTTCCCAACAGTATTTGTGCATAATTGAATCTAATGAACCCGACTGGAATTCGAACACGGCACATTGATTTCTCATTCTAAGTAGTATTATTATCCATTACACCACAGCGCATATCTGTGCTTAGGTAGTTACCTTCAAATGTTTGGTGTTAATACTTCTGCCAGAGGATCAACTAGATGCCCCAATTACGTCCGCAATGTGCCATATTGAAAAAAAAATACAAGCGCTGTGCTTTCAGTATTTTTATCTATACACCATATTCATTCCGCGCTAAAATGGGTTTGTGTCAGAGTCGGCCACGCTAGAATGGTTGCATTAAAATGTTCGATATCTCGCATTCACAATTACCAACCCAGTAGATTATTCAAAACCCATGAATTTTTTTTTTTCAAATTATCGCATTCCCTATTGGCCCCCTTTGAAGTCTGACAGTTTCCAAAGGTAAAATCAGAATACACTTGACTAAATTAAGGAGAACACAACGTGGCAACTGATGGCGATTCTAAAAGAAGATTCCGGCTTGAAAAGGCAAACGTGACCTCGGATAATGTTTTGATTTGGTTTGTTTTATTTTACGGCATATCAACCTCAATGGGTTATTTAATGCTGAAAAAAATTTTATTGCTGGTAATATTTTTTTTCAGAAATTTTATTGCTAGTAATAATGTTTTGCTGGTAATAATTTTTCTTTAAAAATTTATTGCTGGTAATAATTTTTCTTTAAAAATTTATTGCTGGTAATAATTTTTCTTTAAAAATTTATTGCTGGTAATAATTTTTCTTTAAAAATTTATTGCTGGTAATAATTTTTTACAAAGTATTTCTGGTTTGGTTTGTTTTGTTTTGTTTGTTTTGTTATGGGTTATTTAATGCCGACAAAATTTCTATTGTAGGTAATATTTTTTTCCTTCAAAAAGATCTATTTCTGGTAATATTTTTTTCTTCAAAAATCTATTTTTGTTAATAATTTTCTTTCAAATATCTATATCTGGTAATATGTTTTTTCAAAAAGAAGTATAGCTGGTAACATTTTTTTTTTTTAATTTATAGCTGGTAACATTTTTTTTTCAAAAATGTATTGCAGGTAATAATTTTTTGACAAAAATGTTTTGCTGGTATTAAAACCTATTTTTACACGTTTTGACCCCGGTTTGGGGGTTTAACTATTTGCCCATGGCTGGGACCCTAACAGGTGCTATCACCTGGGTCAGGGTGGACCTGGGAACACCAGTAATTAAGAGGTGGTTCCACGCTCCTCATAACCTCCTGATCGGAGGCCTTGTTGTTGGATGTAGTTTATCGTCTAACCCAGGACGCAGATGTAGTTTATCGTCATAACCAGGACGTTGACCTCGGATAAGTGTGTAAGATTTCAAATTGATTTTTTTACGTGGACTAAATCTATTTTTTCGTTAATGTTTAATAGCTGGATACTTTCCGAACAGACTTGTTATTTACTAGTAAGTGCTGAAAAGTTTGCCACGCGTTCAACTCCCCCAAATCTGACAAAACGGGGTTTGTTTTTTTTGTCTGGGGCCAAGGCTTTTTGACAAACCTGAGAACATTTCAGCACTTTCTCGGAAAATATTTGCGGGACTGCCGAATTGGGCTAAAGTGTCCATATTAAGTGGAATATAATATCTTCTCGTATGAATATACGCTATTGTTTTCCCCCCACACAATCATATTGGCACTAATCTATACACAATGCAAACGATTTCATCTCGCTCATTACTTTCCCCATCGTCAGTGGCCCTAACATACACCTTTTTCCAGAAAATGACAGCCGCGTTATTCCTTCTGACGTCACTCGCTACCAAGAGACATAATAAGTCCGATGACATCAGCGGATCTTGTAGAAAACGGCGGAGATCGAGTGCTTGATTACATTAAATGAGATTATACGCTGACGTCTTTCGACAAGCTGTCTCGGTGAATTTTAAGTCTAATCCACCATTAAAAAGAAACCGTCATGAGATCATGTCGGTTCGTCTTAAAAAAAAAAGAGAAAATCGCGGAGTGGCGTAAAAATTCGAAGAATTAATGGATAACTTCTGCAATTGTGTTCAAAGTTTTAAAGTGTGGCAACAAACTTTCTGCGACCGTATTCAAAGATTTCAAGTGTGGCCCCTAAAAACTTTCTGTAGTTGTATTCAAAGTTTTAAAGTGTGTCCCTAATAAAGCTACAAATTTTCTGCAATCGTATTCAAAGTTTTAAAGTGTGTCCCTAATAAAGCTACAAATTTTCTGCAATCGTATTCAATGTTTTAAAGTGTGTCCCTAATAAAGCTACAAATTTTCTGCAATCGCATTCAATGTTTTAAAGTGTGTCCCTAATAAAGCTACAAATTTTCTGCAATTGTATTCAAAGTTTTAAAGTGTGTCCCTAATAAAGCTACAAATTTTCTGCAACCGTGTTCAATGTTTTAAAGTGTGTACCTAATAAAGCTACAAATTTTCTGCAATTGTATTCAATGTTTTAAAGTGTGTCCCTAATAAAGCTACAAATTTTCTGCAACCGTGTTCAATGTTTTAAAGTGTGTCCCTAATAAAGCTACAAATTTTCTGCAATCGTATTCAATGTTTTAAAGTGTGTCCCTAATAAAGCTACAAATTTTCTGCAATTGTATTCAAAGTTTTAAAGTGTGTCCCTAATAAAGCTACAAATTTTCTGCAACCGTGTTCAATGTTTTAAAGTGTGTCCCTAATAAAGCTACAAATTTTCTGCAACCGTGTTCAATGTTTTAAAGTGTGTCCCTAATAAAGCTACAAATTTTCTGCAACCGTATTCAATGTTTTAAAGTGTGTCCCTAATAAAGCTACAAATTTTCTGCAATTGTATTCAAAGTTTTAAAGTGTGTCCATAATAAAGCTACAAAATTTCTGCAACCGTGTTCAATGTTTTAACGTGTGATCCTAATAGATAGATAGATAGATAGATAGATAGATAGATAGATAGATAGATAGATAGATAGCAATATCCCTGATCAAAGAAAGAAAGAAAGAAAGAATGAAAGAAAGAAAGAAAGAAAGAAA
>OZ038510.1:62865966-62908466 GCA_964036315.1 Acanthosepion esculentum
AAATCAAGAATTCGAAGATTTTTCGACACGAGTATAGTTACCTATATTTATATTTATATACATATATATATATATATATATATATATATATATATATATATATATATTAATAAAAGAAAAGAGAAGAGTTAATCCTTTTATGCCAACGTGTTTCGTGCCTTGAGGAATTATCAAAGCAAGTGTCAAAATTTTATTTAATAGCCGGTATTGATGCACAGAAGTAACGTGGAGAAAGATAATGTTAGGTTTTCAAATTTTGAATTAGAAAACACTCTAAAATATGCTAACACTTATTACAGTGTTTCTTAGCCTTTTTAAGCAAAGGCACACCTAGAAGCAAATGAAAATATCACGAAAAATTTTAAAGTGTACACATTTAAATGTTATGAAATAAAACCATATTTTTAAAAAACTGGAAAATTATGAAATCAAATGCTGTATATTTGAAACTTCGAAATATTACACTATTGTCCTCATCTTTGTTGCCATATTTATCGTAACGTTTCGGCCGTTGTACGCTCCGGCCTTCTTCAGGTGGGTGGAATGTCGAACTGAACTTTTTATTTCGCTCGCTGGGGTAGACTGCTCTAGTTCCGCGTGCCATGTCTAATGGATGTCAGTTATCAGTTATCTTATGTTAATTCATCTCTCCAAGTTCTCCACTACCTTAACCAGATATTGAACTCACAACTCTTTGGGTCCTGTCACTGGATCTAACCAACGCCTTTATCCACTATGCCATGTGTCCTTAAGGACATCTGTGTAGGAATTTCTGGGACTTATAAAATGAATGTCTTCAGCAACCATTTTTGAAGAAGGCCGGAGCGTACAACGGCCGAGACATTGTGATAAATATGGTAACAAAGATGAGGACAATAGTCTGAATAACGTAAATAGTGTACATAATACCTCATCGCAGAAATATTAATTCATCTCAGATTCGAAGTATTAATTCATAATTCAATATAGCTTTGTAAAAGTTTTGAATTAAACAAAGAATGTTGAATACAGTTATATGAAAAAAGGTTAATATTCATTTATTCAAATAATGGAAAATTTTTAAAATTTAAATTAAAAAAATTAAAATATTTTTTTTTAAAAATGAATATTAAAACAAAGTATTTAAAATAACGTAATCGAAGAAACGAATGGAAAAGTATTATTTGAAAAAAAAGTTAAATACTTATTTATTCAACTACGAACACTATACCATTCCTACTATCACACACCTATATATATATATATATATATATATATATATATATATTATGCGAATCATTCATACGAAAAGCAGATAATGAAGTTAATGATATGGCAAGAATCACTCCCGCAAACAATTTTTAATAATAAAATACATTAACCTCGAATCCTAGTAGTAAAAAAAGACCTTATAAAACCGGAATTTATAAACAAGGATCATACCATCCATTAACGGATTCGAGGTTAATGTATTTTATTATTAAAAATTGTTTGCGAGAGTGATTCTTGCCATATCATTAACT
Organism: Acanthosepion esculentum; assembly: GCA_964036315.1. NCBI lineage: Eukaryota > Metazoa > Mollusca > Cephalopoda > Sepiida > Sepiidae > Acanthosepion > Acanthosepion esculentum. The sequence continues at coordinate 62,867,469 of OZ038510.1, forward strand.
TCATTATCTGCTTTTCGTATGAATGATTCGCATAATATAAATTAAACCCGCACCACATAATTGATATTAAAATAACCGATCCGACGTGCGAATTCCTGATAATAACTGTGACATTACTCTATTTATTGAACAATTTAGTTCATGTCACCTTTACTAAAAAAGCCTACTTCTACAAAAAAAATTCTCATATTACTATATTAGTACAAGAACGCACAATTTTAAAATTTAAAAAAATTCAACCTCAGCGTCGTGACTGCACGCTCCAAAAGTATTCTTACAGTTAACAATATCACATTTTTAAAAAAACACTTCTTTCGGATTACACTTTGTCTTTCGATGTCCTGTTATTACCTGGATGTAAAAAACTTACCTATTTCCCTACCTGAGGATGATCGTATGAAACGATTGAAAGCTAAGCTAGTAGTAAAAAAAAGACCTGATAACACAGGAATTTATAAACAAGGATCATACCATTCATTAACGGATTCGAGGTAAATGTATTTTATTATTAAAAATTGTTTGTGAGAGTGATTCTTGCCATATCATTAACTTCATTATCTGCTTTTCGTATGAATGATTCGCATAATATAAATTGAACCCGCTCCAAATAATTAATATATATATATATATATATATATATATATATATATATATATATATATGCCGTGACAATATTTCACGGCATACTTAAGACTATCGCGCGGCAAACTTCACAGCGGTTGAAAATCACTGTCTTACTGTATAATGGAAAGTTAAAAGAATACTGAACTGTTACGTGACATCTGTCCTTCTTTACGGCAGCGAATGTTGGACGATTTCCTCAAAGATGAAGAAGAGACTCTAGGCGACGGAGATGTGGTTCTACAGAAGGATGATGAGGATATCATGGACCGAGCGTGCGAGCAACGATGAAGTCTTAGAGAGGTTACAAACAAGGAGGAGGCTTATACGTAACATCAGAAAGAGGCAGCTGAAGTTTCTGGGACACATAATGAGGAAGGAGGGCCTGGAGAATCTGATACTCACGGGTTGAATAGCGGGAGAGAGACAAAAGAAAACAAAGCATGACATACCTAGCGGGTTTCAGCAAGTGGATGACAGAACGTGGTCTGGGGGAGATGGCAGAGGGATGGAAGTTGTGAAGAGCTGCAAGGGATAGAGGGAGAGGTGGAGAGTCATGATTTCCTACGCTCTGAAAGAACATGGCACATAAAAAGAAAAAGAAACCACGGAGGACGTAAAATGACGTAACTTGTTAATTTATTAAACAAATAAACAAAGAAGATAAAATAAAAATACATAAAAATAACTGTTTATATTTCTGAGATTAGGTATTATGTACACTATTTACATTATTCGGATTATTGTCCTCATATTTGTCGCCATATTTATTACAAAGTTTCGGCCCTGCAGTATCTGTTTATATTTCTGAGATTAGGTATTATGTACACTATTTACATTATTCGGATTATTGTCCTCATATTTGTCGCCATATTTATTACAAAGTTTCGGCCCTGCAGTATCTGTTTATATTTCTGAGATTAGGTATTATGTACACTATTTACATTATTCGGATTATTGTCCTCATATTTGTCGCCATATTTATTACAAAGTTTCGGCCCTGCAGTATCTGTTTATATTTCTGAGATTAGGTATTATGTACACTATTTACATTATTCGGATTATTGTCCTCATATTTGTCGCCATATTTATTACAAAGTTTCAGCCCTGCAGTATCTGTTTATATTTCTGAGATTAGGTATTATGTACACTATTTACATTATTCGGATTATTGTCCTCATATTTGTCGCCATATTTATTACAAAGTTTCGGCCCTGCAGTATCTGTTTATATTTCTGAGATTAGGTATTATGTACACTATTTACATTATTCGGATTATTGTCCTCATATTTGTCGCCATATTTATTACAAAGTTTCAGCCCTGCAGTATCTGTTTATATTTCTGAGATTAGGTATTATGTACACTATTTACATTATTCGGATTATTGTCCTCATATTTGTCGCCATATTTATTACAAAGTTTCGGCCCTGCAGTATCTGTTTATATTTCTGAGATTAGGTATTATGTACACTATTTACATTATTCGGACTATTGTCCTCATCTTTGTCGCCATATTTATTACAAAGTTTCAGCCCTGCAGTATCTGTTTATATTTCTGAGATTAGGTATTATGTACACTATTTACATTATTCGGACTATTGTCATCATCTTTGTCGCCATATTTATTACAAAGTTTCGGCCCTGCAGTATCTGTTTATATTTCTGAGATTAGGTATTATGTACACTATTTACATTATTCGGACTATTGTCCTCATCTTTGTCGCCATATTTATTACAAAGTTTCGGCCCTGCAGTATCTGTTTATATTTCTGAGATTAGGTATTATGTACACTATTTACATTATTCGGATTATTGTCCTCATATTTGTCGCCATATTTATTACAAAGTTTCAGCCCTGCAGTATCTGTTTATATTTCTGAGATTAGGTATTATGTACACTATTTACATTATTCGGATTATTGTCCTCATATTTGTCGCCATATTTATTACAAAGTTTCGGCCCTGCAGTATCTGTTTATATTTCTGAGATTAGGTATTATGTACACTATTTACATTATTCGGATTATTGTCCTCATATTTGTCGCCATATTTATTACAAAGTTTCGGCCCTGCAGTATCTGTTTATATTTCTGAGATTAGGTATTATGTACACTATTTACATTATTCGGATTATTGTCCTCATATTTGTCGCCATATTTATTACAAAGTTTCGGCCCTGCAGTATCTGTTTATATTTCTGAGATTAGGTATTATGTACACTATTTACATTATTCGGATTATTGTCCTCATATTTGTCGCCATATTTATTACAAAGTTTCAGCCCTGCAGTATCTGTTTATATTTCTGAGATTAGGTATTATGTACACTATTTACATTATTCGGATTATTGTCCTCATATTTGTCGCCATATTTATTACAAAGTTTCGGCCCTGCAGTATCTGTTTATATTTCTGAGATTAGGTATTATGTACACTATTTACATTATTCGGATTATTGTCCTCATATTTGTCGCCATATTTATTACAAAGTTTCGGCCCTGCAGTATCTGTTTATATTTCTGAGATTAGGTATTATGTACACTATTTACATTATTCGGATTATTGTCCTCATATTTGTCGCCATATTTATTACAAAGTTTCGGCCCTGCAGTATCTGTTTATATTTCTGAGATTAGGTATTATGTACACTATTTACATTATTCGGACTATTGTCCTCATCTTTGTCGCCATATTTATTACAAAGTTTCAGCCCTGCAGTATCTGTTTATATTTCTGAGATTAGGTATTATGTACACTATTTACATTATTCGGACTATTGTCATCATCTTTGTCGCCATATTTATTACAAAGTTTCGGCCCTGCAGTATCTGTTTATATTTCTGAGATTAGGTATTATGTACACTATTTACATTATTCGGACTATTGTCCTCATCTTTGTCGCCATATTTATTACAAAGTTTCGGCCCTGCAGTATCTGTTTATATTTCTGAGATTTTCTGAGATTAGGTATTATGTACACTATTTACATTATTCGGACTATTGTCCTCATCTTTGTCGCCATATTTATTACAAAGTTTCAGCCCTGCAGTATCTGTTTATATTTCTGAGATTAGGTATTATGTACACTATTTACATTATTCGGACTATTGTCCTCATCTTTGTCGCCATATTTATTACAAAGTTTCAGCCCTGCAGTATCTGTTTATATTTCTGAGATTAGGTATTATGTACACTATTTACATTATTCGGATTATTGTCCTCATATTTGTCGCCATATTTATTACAAAGTTTCGGCCCTGCAGTATCTGTTTATATTTCTGAGATTAGGTATTATGTACACTATTTACATTATTCGGATTATTGTCCTCATATTTGTCGCCATATTTATTACAAAGTTTCAGCCCTGCAGTATCTGTTTATATTTCTGAGATTAGGTATTATGTACACTATTTACATTATTCGGATTATTGTCCTCATATTTGTCGCCATATTTATTACAAAGTTTCGGCCCTGCAGTATCTGTTTATATTTCTGAGATTAGGTATTATGTACACTATTTACATTATTCGGATTATTGTCCTCATATTTGTCGCCATATTTATTACAAAGTTTCGGCCCTGCAGTATCTGTTTATATTTCTGAGATTAGGTATTATGTACACTATTTACATTATTCGGATTATTGTCCTCATATTTGTCGCCATATTTATTACAAAGTTTCAGCCCTGCAGTATCTGTTTATATTTCTGAGATTAGGTATTATGTACACTATTTACATTATTCGGATTATTGTCCTCATATTTGTCGCCATATTTATTACAAAGTTTCGGCCCTGCAGTATCTGTTTATATTTCTGAGATTAGGTATTATGTACACTATTTACATTATTCGGATTATTGTCCTCATATTTGTCGCCATATTTATTACAAAGTTTCAGCCCTGCAGTATCTGTTTATATTTCTGAGATTAGGTATTATGTACACTATTTACATTATTCGGATTATTGTCCTCATATTTGTCGCCATATTTATTACAAAGTTTCGGCCCTGCAGTATCTGTTTATATTTCTGAGATTAGGTATTATGTACACTATTTACATTATTCGGATTATTGTCCTCATATTTGTCGCCATATTTATTACAAAGTTTCAGCCCTGCAGTATCTGTTTATATTTCTGAGATTAGGTATTATGTACACTATTTACATTATTCGGATTATTGTCCTCATATTTGTCGCCATATTTATTACAAAGTTTCGGCCCTGCAGTATCTGTTTATATTTCTGAGATTAGGTATTATGTACACTATTTACATTATTCGGACTATTGTCCTCATCTTTGTCGCCATATTTATTACAAAGTTTCAGCCCTGCAGTATCACTTTATATTTCTGAGATTAGGTATTATGTACACTATTTACATTATTCGGACTATTGTCATCATCTTTGTCGCCATATTTATTACAAAGTTTCGGCCCTGCAGTATCTGTTTATATTTCTGAGATTAGGTATTATGTACACTATTTACATTATTCGGACTATTGTCCTCATCTTTGTCGCCATATTTATTACAAAGTTTCGGCCCTGCAGTATCTGTTTATATTTCTGAGATTAGGTATTATGTACACTATTTACATTATTCGGACTATTGTCCTCATCTTTGTCGCCATATTTATTACAAAGTTTCGGCCCTGCAGTATCTGTTTATATTTCTGAGATTTTCTGAGATTAGGTATTATGTACACTATTTACATTATTCGGACTATTGTCCTCATCTTTGTCGCCATATTTATTACAAAGTTTCAGCCCTGCAGTATCTGTTTATATTTCTGAGATTAGGTATTATGTACACTATTTACATTATTCGGATTATTGTCATCATCTTTGTCGCCATATTTATTACAAAGTTTCGGCCCTGCAGTATCTGTTTATATTTCTGAGATTAGGTATTATGTACATTATTTACATTATTCGGACTATTGTCCTCATCTTTGTCGCCATATTTATTACAAAGTTTCAGCCCTGCAGTATCTGTTTATATTTCTGAGATGAGGTATTATGTACACTATTTACATTATTCGGACTATTGTCCTCATCTTTGTCGCCATATTTATTACAACGGTTCGGCCCTGCAGTGTCTGTCTATATTTCTGAGATGAGGTATTATGTACATTATCTACATTCTTCGGATTATTGTCCTCATATTTGTCGCCATATTTATTACAACGTTTCGGCCGTTCGACATTCCAACCACCTGAAGACGGCCGGAGCGTACAACGACCAAAACGTTGTAATAAATGTGGCGACAAAGAAGAGGACAATAGTCTGAATAATGTAAATAATGTACATAAAAATAACTAAAAAAACAATAATTACATAAAAATGAATAGCTCCATTAACTTTCTTTCGTTTAATACGGACTGTTTCGTTCGACTGATATAAAGTAGCGACACATAAATAAAATTTAGACTTACGCGAATTTATCAAAGATTATTATAGACTAATATCAACTTTTTTCTTCCTTGTCGTTTCTACAAACCGATCATGGTAAAATTGTGGCCCGTGCGCCATATGCTGACTGTTTGGCTTTCTGAATGCCACACCTAATTTAATAAGGAAAATAACGTTTCTTAAAATGTTGTTTGTTTGTTTTCATGTTCACTTGTTCACACACATACTCTTGTGCATAACCACATAAATAATGATTAAGTACAATGCTTCTTGAATTTTGTAACTTTTCGTTGTAGGTAATGTTGTCAGCATTTTACACAATTGGCGATTTTCACTAAGGAAGGCCATACGTGTAAAAAATCTTTTGCTTCAGAAACCGGAAACGTCAATGATCATTATTTTCCTCTAGAGAATAAATATATCTCTTCTTTTATAAATATTTTTGTATATTCAAAGAATAAGTTAGGCACGGATTGAGGAATCGGCAAAGCAGAGTTCGAATTTCAGTCGAATCCATTACATTCACTTACGTGCTAAGACCCTTGGGAAAGATATGAATCCTCTTCTTCTCTCTCCAGCCATGGGTAAATAGAAGGATAGACCGGGTTCTGTAGCCTTGGATGGCAGTTGGTCTACCGCAGAAAGAAATGGCAACTTACTGCAGGAAAAATCTTCCTCGTTAGTCATGTATCGAAAGATACATGATCGCCTAAGCATGGTGCATAACTGACTGAAGTTATTTTTTTTTATTTACATGCAGCAGTGGGTGTTAATCACTCTATTATCAGCCATAATATTATACCAAGACTTCGGGGGGGGGGGTAAATTACATAAGGCATCTTTTCTCAGAAGAAAATAAATCGACTCTTCACCATTTCTAAGACAAATAAATATGCACATGGTTGGGAAAATGTCTGCGGTAACTTTAATGGAAAATTACATTGATGTTTTTTAGTAGTACGGCCCGTCTTATGATATACACTACCTCGTGCGGCCCACTGTTTAAAAAAAAAAAGTTTGCCCCTGCCTGCCATAAGCAATCAATGTTCGAAGGCTAATGTGTAAAATACCAGCTTTTCGAAATAAAAACGAAAAATATATATCACGAGATATCTCGTCAGCCGCTATTTTCTGTTTAATGGACTTGAGCTTTGAGCGCCACCAGAGCAGCCAACTCTCCCAGCGCTTAGCAGGTGGCAAAATAGAGTATGACGCAGTAATTTCAGAATTGCTTCACTGGCGCTGGTGTCCTCAAAATGACATTTAATTATTAATCATTTCAATTAGACACGGACAAAAAAAAATGTGTGTCCTTTTTCAGTGCAATTATGAATAAATTAATGAAGTATTCATACGCATCGGTTTCATTGTCAAGTAATGTTGTTTTGGAGCGAGTGCAATAAACTTGCATTTGATTTATTTGTGCTAGTTTATTCTGCACACTGACCTAGTGTCGCGCAAGGGTTGTCTTCCTTAAATGAATGCTGTGACATACCGAGCACTGTTCTTTTGTAAAATCATTTCACCAAAAGCAAGACAATAAAACCACTGAGACGCAATGGGTCACTGAGTGTGAAATAATAATATGAAAAAAAAAATGAAAACATTATTAAGGAGAGAGAACAATAACATAATTATTTTATTAACAGGGACGAAAGATGGATTTTAACGCCTCCAAAACTAAACTTCTCTCCATTAATCATGTGAGAGACCCCTTTCTGCCTTCCATCAGTATGGCTGATGCTAACCTCCAGAAAAGTGGCTCCTTGCGCTTTCTCGTGCTAACGTTCTTAGCTGACATGAAGTGGAAAGATTATATTGAATCCATTGCAAGGTCAGCTATTCAGTTGGTTCACTGTGTCGTGCGAGACAATTTTATCTGCAGAATCTATCATATATATCTATTCGTTCATGCTTAGAATATTGCTGGTGGTGACGGGATACCAGCCATTGTCCTGAAGAAATGCGCGCCTGAACTGGCGCCTGCCCTCTCTAAATTATACAACCGCTGCCTCAAGGAGTCCTGTTTTCCTGACTGCTGGAAGTCCTCAACCATTGTTCCTGTCTTTAAGAACTCTGGTGACCCCTCCGACCCTTCCAATTACCGTCCTATCAGTCTCCTACCCCTCTTCGGCAAAGTCTTCGAGGCCATTATCAACACCGAAGTGATTAATCATCTGATATCCCATGATCTGCTCTCAGACAAGCAGTATGGTTTCCGCTTTGCCCGATCTACTGCCGATGTGCTTACGGCCATCACTGAATTTGTCTACCAAGCTATCCATAATAACGGTGAAGCTCGTGCCGTGGCCCTTGACATCTCCAAAGCGTTTGATAGAGTTTGGCATGCCGGCCTTCTTCGCAAGCTCCAGGGTTATGGTATCACAGGTCGATTGTTTGAACTAATACAATCATTCCTGTCAAACCGGGAATTGAAGGGCGTTCTCAGTGGACTCATCTCCAGCTCCTATCCCACTAACGCAGGTGTTCCTCAAGGCTCCATACTAGGCCCTACTCTGTTCCTCATATTTATAAACGACCTTCCTGACGCCATAGACTCCCAAGTCGGCATCTACGCTGACGACACCACAATTTACTCCTGCCTCAAACACAAATCTAGTGATGCTGACAAAGTTAACCTGGCAGCTCAAATTGAAAAGGACCTCCAATCGGTTGTGAACTGGGGCGAGAAATGGATGGTTAACTTTAACGCCTCTAAAACAAAACTGCTCTCTATTAACCACCACAAGGATACATCCCTGCATCCCATTAGAATGTCTGAAGACCAACTTCTCGAGAGCTCCTTTCTGCGGCTGCTCGGTCTCACGCTGTCCGCTGATCTGAGATGGAACAAATACATCGAGTCAGTTGCATCATCCACCGCAAGGAAAGTTGGTTCCCTGTGCTGAGCCAGGAAATTTTCTCCTCGGAATCGATCCTCCAAGTCTATAAATCGACCATTCGCCCTTGCATGGAGTATTGCTGCCATATATGGTCTGGGGCCCCTGCTGTTTGCCTCAGGGTTCTTGATAAGATCAAGAGACGGATATGCAATGTGATTGGCCCTGATCTGTCATCTCGTCTGCAGTCGCTCTCTCACAGACGCGATGTTGCCTCGCTCTGTCTTTTTTACAAATACTTTCACGGTAATTGCTCCGAGGAGCTGCTTTCGCTTGTCCCTAGGCCTCGTGAATTTAAACGTCCTGCGAGGCTGGCATCCCGTTCCCACCCCTTCACCGTTGAAACTGTTAGATGTAGACGTCTTTTCTACTCCAATAGCTTCATGTCTCGCACATCTCGCCTGTGGAACTCCCTTCCCTATTCCTGTTTCCCTGACAAATACAATCTCCAACGGTTTAAGTGTAGCATCAATCGACATCTCCAGTTGCCTTGATCTATCCACTTCCCTTCTCCACATCCTTTCACCTTTCATTCCTATCTGCTCTCGCTCCAAATCTTCTGTAACCCCCTTGCCTTGATCGATCCACTGTCTTTCTCTTTCTCCACATCCTTTCCTTTACCACTCCTATCTGCTCTTCCTCCAACTCTTCTATAACCCCTTGCGTGATAGTGGCCTCCAGCCTTGCTTGGGGTGATACGCTTAAAAAAAAAAAAAAAAATATGCTGTGTCCCTTCAGAACATATGCGATCATGGCCCTCCACATCTTCCTGCCCGTTGTAGCTCTTAATAATTTTTGTCTTTTTGTTATTTCTCCCAAACCTTGTTCTACCATCCATTTCATCAAGGTATGTTATGTGTTACTTTCCTTTGTCCCGCCATCTGTCTTGTGAGTATCAGATTTTACAAACCCTCTTTCCTCATTACGTGCCCCCCAAATTTCAAATGTCTCTTCCTGATGTTAAGTATAAGTTTCCTTTTTGTTTCTATTTTCTCCAAAACCTCGTTGTTACTCACCTGTTCGATCCATTGCATTCTCAGCATCCTTCCGCAGAGCCACATTTTTGTTGCATCACTCAGTCGTAATTAATCTAGTGAAACTAGCTTACTAACCACTTTGGCAGAAGTGCCCCCGATTCCCTAAGCGTAGCTTAGATGTGGCACAAGGCCGAAAGTGTGGAGCACCCAGTGCGGATCCAACTCACTACTCAGTCGTAGTTGTTCTAGTAAGACAAGATTTCTAACGATTCCACCACTTCGTAGTGTCTCTAAGTGATTCCCCAAGCGAAGCTTAAATGTGGCACAAGCCCGAAAATGTAGAGCACCAAGTGAAGATCGAACTCATCACTCAGTCATAATTGATCTAGTAAGACAAACTTGCTAACCACTGCACCACGCCGAAGTGCCCTTCGGTCTAAACATATTAGTTGCAGTAAAAAAAAAAATAAAGGTTGAACACCTACAGGTACAATACTATTATTTAACTTTTATAACGAATAAATGACATTTTTTAAAAAATGCATATGGAATAAAGGGTACTATTTATTTTTTGTGGGAAAAAATTGTATTTCTTAGTATTGGATTGGTGCATAATTATCAGGCGTTTTTTAAACAATATTTATTATGAAAAAAGAAACATAACAATTCAACAATAACATTTTTAAATGGTTATTGCGGAGCGTATGATTATCAACACGCATTTTTATAACCTGAAAATAAAATCTCAGTCTGTCTGTCTGTCTGTCTATCTATCTATCTCAATCTGTTCTTATCTATCTATCAATGTATGTCGATTATGTATCGGGTTGGTGCATAATTATCAGGCGTTTTTAAACAATATTTATCATGAAAAAAGAAACAACAATTCAACAATAAATTTTTTAAATGATTATTCCGGAGCCTATGATCATCGAGAAGCATTTTTATGACCTGAAAATAAAATAATATTTTTATTAAAAAAAGTAAACAAAACAGCAATTTTTATTAACAAATAACTCACCTACAAAAACGCCTGATAATTATGCACCAACCCAATAATTACAGTGCACATGTCCTGTATATATTACTGACAATAGATACCAAATGTAAATTATAATTATGATTGAACTTTCATTAATTTATTTTTTTTAAATTTAAGTAATTGGTTATTATTTTAATTATAATAATTTTATTAATAATTTACTGCACAAGTTACGCATTAACAGATAGTTCAAAATCACATTAGAGCATTACATGTAAGTCCACCATATTAAGAGCAACTGTTTGTGTTCACAAGATGATTGTTCAAATCTGCCAATAATTGCTTTTGCATCCAATTCATCTAACAAATCCTTTTCAATGAATAGCGACATGTATGATTCCGAATTCTCCTCAAACAGCGAATTTCTTAACCTTGTCTTTATGAGCTTTAGCGTTGAAAATGTTCTCTCACATTAGACTTCAGTAACTAATAGTGTGTAGATGAATTATAAAGTTCTTATTCGTTTTTATTACTAAAACAGTTGCCTGCGTTTGTTTCTTTATTTTTATTTGATATAGGGGCCGGCTCCATCAGGGGGCTACTTGTCATCGAGTAAACTGACACCGTTATCAGTCCGCCATTACTAACAACAGGACCACTCAATCACAACCGGCGCTGAAGTGCTAGGAACTCTAAACTGGTTTCGAGGACATATGCCACTGGATATCAAATATAAGACGGAGTCACTGTTGCTGAAATCACTCCAGCCCCTTCCCGTGTTTCTGTTAAGTTCTCACATGCATACAACAATGAAGACAAAACATAATTATTGTAAAACATTCAACTCCGTCGCAATCGAAATTCCAGGCCGAGACCAGGCACGCCTATTCAAGATTTCCGAAAGCATTTCTGGCCTTCTTGATTCAGAGGGAGATTTCATCATCGGGAGGATTTTTCATATTTACTGTTCTGCCTAAATACACTTTCTTTTCCAGGAACTGCCATTTCTAGCCATACGTATAAATAGTTGCCTCAGAATAAGGTTCATCTGGGGTAGGTCGGTACGTTCCGGGGGCGTTTTTCAAACTAATGTTATATATATATATATATATATATATATATATATATATATATATATGATGCAGTGTTACATTAGAACATGCACATATCCACTACAAAATTGTACATTTTTATTTCAACGTCAAAAAAGGGAAAACCTTTTTTAGACGTCTCATCACGTGGGGAATCACGATGTTACTAAAGGTTTTTATTCAGAAATACAGTTATCGAAGCAAATGTTCGTTCTCCTACACTTTGATATATATATATATATATATATATATATATATATATATATATATATATATATGTATATATAAATAAAAAGGAAAGAACAGTAAGATATAAAATCCGGTGTTCTTATAGATATTTTTATTTTTACACAATAGTGCTCTATGTAAATTTAAATTTACAGAGCATTAATATTATAAATTAATAGATTTAAAATATGGTTTTACCGCTACACAGTGATGACCATGTTTCAGAAATGGAAGCTAAAGCCCCTGAATTTAATTTTGTTATTAAACCAAAGACATTAGTTCCATTTCCTCATCAAGCGAATTTTGGAGTAACTTACTTTTTAAAATTTACGGTTGTTAACGGTACAGGAAAGATTCATAGTTTGAGGGTTTCCAAGGTTACCGATAAATCCATTCATCTAGACAAGGGGTGGTAGAGGGTTCAATTTTTAATTTTCGTTGTCTCAGTTAATAGTTACATTTGAAAGCGGGGTTATGTTTAGGGATGGGTAGGGATGTATCTTTTAACAAATTCTGACATCCGCTAAATTCATGTCATCTGGGTTTATTTCTAACGGCAAAAATTCTTATGGTATTATTTCTATTTGTATATTTAAAGATTTTTTAAGTTAGAATATGTTTTATCCACCTTTCTAAAAAGTTATTTTTAATATTTGATATACTATACTTCTAGTTAAAAACCAAGTAAATGTATTAGGATTACTTACAGTATTTAAAATTATTTATTCTTATCGAGTATTATTTTATTTTATTTTATTTTATGTAAACTTTATGACAATGACGGCAAAGGTGGTTAAATTATTTCACTAATTTAATAAACTTAGTATTATAAATGTATATATGTATGTATAAAGGACATTTAATGTTCAATATTATATTCTAACTTATTAATTTCACATGACTTTCGGTGTTCACTTGGATTCTTTCCAGTGTTTGAATTGCTTTGAGAGAGGTGTTATGGTTAGAGTACGTTTTATTTAATTACAATTTTAAAATATATTTAGGTTAGAATCTGTTTTATTTAATTTCAATTTTAAAACATTTTTAAAATTCTACTTTCAAATTTAACTTTTTAATTTTAATCGGCTATATTTCTTTATAAACCAAGTAAATGTAATATAATTATCTACATTATTTAAAATTATTTATACCCATCAAATATGAGTATGTATAATAATCAGGTAATTTTTTTTTTTTTTTTTTTTTTTTTTTTTTTTTTTTTATAGATTATTTAAAGATTATTTAAAGAAAACTTTTGGCAATGACGACAAAAAATAGCTATTTCATTTCTCTGATTCAGTAAATTTTTATTTTTTATAAACTTAGTAATATATAGTTTCTCATGTATGCATAAAGGACATGGGTCATTTAATGACCTACATATTCTAGCTCTTCTTATTAACTTCCATTTTACTGTAGGTGTTTTATTGGATTCTTTTAGGTGCCAAAAGTACTTCGAAAGAGATGTCTGACTTTTATACTTATTTATCCTAAACGAGGATTGATGTTGGTAGAACCTCTTTTTGAACTCATGGCTAGTGCAACCTATATAAATTTTTATGTTTTCAGGATTCTCAACAGAAGATATATTACATTGGTATACTACTGATTCTATGCAACATTTATTTTGTAAAGGACAGTTTTGAGGGTTTCTACAATTACATAATTTTTGTTCACCCTCATTAGTTGTTGTTTGTATTTTTCCCTTGTCTACAATTTTTTGGTTCTGGTATAAGTGTTTATTTAAGATATTAGTATTATGTTTCTTAATTATCTTTTCTAGGTTATCAGTACAGCTATAACTTAATTTTAGTGTATTTCTATTGAAAATGGTACTAAGTTTACTTCCACCGGGAAAATGCTTGAGTATTAATTCAAGGAATTTTTGTCCCAATTTGTTTTTTACCATTTGGTTGTATGGGGGTGTATACCAAATTATTTTCCTGCTTCTGTTTTTCCTATGTTTACCGTTTTCATTTTTAATATAAGTTAGTTTTAGGTTTTTGTAGCCACTATCTTTTAGAGCTTTATTATAGAAATTAATATGTTCGTCGAAAATCTTGTCATTTGCTGAATTTGTACTAATTCTTTTTCGGATAGATAAAGGTATATGTTTAATTATAGATGAGGGGTGATTTGATTTAGGGTGTATATATACAGGATTCGTATTGAGTTTTTTATAAGGTGTGTATGTATTGTTCTTTAAATCTAATGTTATATCAAGGAAGTTAACTTTTTTAATTTTAGTGCTAACGGTAATTTTTAAACCCATGCTTTTAAATTCTTTATATAATGCCTTTCTAATTTTGTCTATTCTGAAGTTAGTAGAATTCCTAATAACCATGAGACCATCGTCCCTGTATAGACCAATGTCAGTTGAATCAATATCACGATGCGCTGTTAGGTTGTATAAAATAAAAAGACCAATAAGATCAGAAGACTCAGCTGAGTCTAGTGATCCCATTGTGATGTCAAAGTGGTCATATGAATTTTTTACCCATTGCTCACCATTATGGATCAGTACCGATTTCTTCGCATTTAATATAATGTTCTTTTCATCCTCAGTAATATCCGTGTACTGGGTGGCAAAGTCCAACGCATTCAAGAACAGTTCTTTAGATATTGATGGGTAATAATTTTCAATATCGAACTGCATTAGTGTACAGTTGTTTTTTGCTTTTATACAGGTGAACCAGTTTATCACGTCTTCGGTATTTATCCAAAGTTTGAGGCCTATTTTATCTTTGATTTGTTTATTTATCCTTTCAAGGATCATTTTACTAATTTTTCCTATATCTGGTCTTGTAGGATTAATTATCCTTGTAGTTGGATTAGCCTCGAAATCTGGTTTATGGTCTTTTAAGGTTATGTAGCTCTCTTTTTCAGATAATTTACCTACTCTGTCACTGATCTTCAGTTTATCAGTGATTTTTTTACTACTATTATTGATATTCTGGACCATATTTAGGTTACTATTATTTGCTTTTTTGTAGTTCTTATGTAAGTCCTTATTGAATAGATCATAATAGTCTTTCGTGGTTGCCTTATAAAAGTTTCCAGCTTAAAAGACCATAAACCAGATTTCGAGGCTAATCCAACTACAAGGATAATTAATCCTACAAGACCAGATATAGGAAAAATTAGTAAAATGATCCTTGAAAGGATAAACAAATCAAAGATAAAATAGGCCTCAAACTTTGGATAAATACCGAAGACGTGATAAACTGGTTCACCTGTATAAAAGCAAAAAACAACTGTACACTAATGCAGTTCGATATTGAAAATTATTACCCATCAATATCTAAAGAACTGTTCTTGAATGCGTTGGACTTTGCCACCCAGTACACGGATATTACTGAGGATGAAAAGAACATTATATTAAATGCGAAGAAATCGGTACTGATCCATAATGGTGAGCAATGGGTAAAAAATTCATATGACCACTTTGACATCACAATGGGATCACTAGACTCAGCTGAGTCTTCTGATCTTATTGGTCTTTTTATTTTATACAACCTAACAGCGCATCGTGATATTGATTCAACTGACATTGGTCTATACAGGGACGATGGTCTCATGGTTATTAGGAATTCTACTAACTTCAGAATAGACAAAATTAGAAAGGCATTATATAAAGAATTTAAAAGCATGGGTTTAAAAATTACCGTTAGCACTAAAATTAAAAAAGTTAACTTCCTTGATATAACATTAGATTTAAAGAACAATACATACACACCTTATAAAAAACTCAATACGAATCCTGTATATATACACCCTAAATCAAATCACCCCTCATCTATAATTAAACATATACCTTTATCTATCCGAAAAAGAATTAGTACAAATTCAGCAAATGACAAGATTTTCGACGAACATATTAATTTCTATAATAAAGCTCTAAAAGATAGTGGCTACAAAAACCTAAAACTAACTTATATTAAAAATGAAAACGGTAAACATAGGAAAAACAGAAGCAGGAAAATAATTTGGTATACACCCCCATACAACCAAATGGTAAAAAACAAATTGGGACAAAAATTCCTTGAATTAATACTCAAGCATTTTCCCGGTGGAAGTAAACTTAGTACCATTTTCAATAGAAATACACTAAAATTAAGTTATAGCTGTACTGATAACCTAGAAAAGATAATTAAGAAACATAATACTAATATCTTAAATAAACACTTATACCAGAACCAAAAAATTGTAGACAAGGGAAAAATACAAACAACAACTAATGAGGGTGAACAAAAATTATGTAATTGTAGAAACCCTCAAAACTGTCCTTTACAAAATAAATGTTGCATAGAATCAGTAGTATACCAATGTAATATATCTTCTGTTGAGAATCCTGAAAACATAAAAATTTATATAGGTTGCACTAGCCATGAGTTCAAAAAGAGGTTCTACCAACATCAATCCTCGTTTAGGATAAATAAGTATAAAAGTCAGACATCTCTTTCGAAGTACTTTTGGCACCTAAAAGAATCCAATAAAACACCTACAGTAAAATGGAAGTTAATAAGAAGAGCTAGAATATGTAGGTCATTAAATGACCCATGTCCTTTATGCATACATGAGAAACTATATATTACTAAGTTTATAAAAAATAAAAATTTACTGAATCAGAGAAATGAAATAGCTATTTTTTGTCGTCATTGCCAAAAGTTTTCTTTAAATAATCTTTAAATAATCTATAAAAAAAAAAAAAAAAAAAAAAAAAAAAAAAAAAATTACCTGATTATTATACATACTCATATTTGATGGGTATAAATAATTTTAAATAATGTAGATAATTATATTACATTTACTTGGTTTATAAAGAAATATAGCCGATTAAAATTAAAAAGTTAAATTTGAAAGTAGAATTTTAAAAATGTTTTAAAATTGAAATTAAATAAAACAGATTCTAACCTAAATATATTTTAAAATTGTAATTAAATAAAACGTACTCTAACCATAACACCTCTCTCAAAGCAATTCAAACACTGGAAAGAATCCAAGTGAACACCGAAAGTCATGTGAAATTAATAAGTTAGAATATAATATTGAACATTAAATGTCCTTTATACATACATATATACATTTATAATACTAAGTTTATTAAATTAGTGAAATAATTTAACCACCTTTGCCGTCATTGTCATAAAGTTTACATAAAATAAAATAAAATAAAATAATACTCGATAAGAATAAATAATTTTAAATACTGTAAGTAATCCTAATACATTTACTTGGTTTTTAACTAGAAGTATAGTATATCAAATATTAAAAATAACTTTTTAGAAAGGTGGATAAAACATATTCTAACTTAAAAAATCTTTAAATATACAAATAGAAATAATACCATAAGAATTTTTGCCGTTAGAAATAAACCCAGATGACATGAATTTAGCGGATGTCAGAATTTGTTAAAAGATACATCCCTACCCATCCCTAAACATAACCCCGCTTTCAAATGTAACTATTAACTGAGACAACGAAAATTAAAAATTGAACCCTCTACCACCCCTTGTCTAGATGAATGGATTTATCGGTAACCTTGGAAACCCTCAAACTATGAATCTTTCCTGTACCGTTAACAACCGTAAATTTTAAAAAGTAAGTTACTCCAAAATTCGCTTGATGAGGAAATGGAACTAATGTCTTTGGTTTAATAACAAAATTAAATTCAGGGGCTTTAGCTTCCATTTCTGAAACATGGTCATCACTGTGTAGCGGTAAAACCATATTTTAAATCTATTAATTTATAATATATATATATATATATATATATGGAGGTGGAATTCACATATGATTAAAAATATATCTGTAAAAAGACAAATTGAATAAAGGCAAATGCACCACAAATGTTCAATAATATTGATATCTGGAGATTAGGGAGGCCACTCCATGTTTTCAAGCTCACCTTCATGCTCTTCATACCAATTCTTAACCACTCGAGCGGTATGTATTGGAACATTATTGTCTTGGAAGATGCAGTCACCATCAGGGAATAAAGTCTAGGCCATTGGATGAACGTGATCTCCCAAAATGTTCAGGTAATCTTTGCTATTGGCTCTACTATGCAGGGAAACTACTGGACCGAAACATTTCCATGATATACCGGCCCAAACTATCACTGATCCACCTCCATGCTTTGCTGTTGGAAGAAGGCAGTCAGGGTTGTAAGCTTCTTTGGGCTGCCTCCACACATAAACTCGCTGTGAAGTTGGGAAAAGAGAAAAACTGGACACATCTGAGAATATGACTTGCTTCCATTGGTCTGCAGACCAGGCATTGTGATCTCTGCACCACTTCAACCTCTTTTGAATGTTGCGAGTGGAGAGAAGAGGTTTCCTTACGGCGGCTCTTCTATGATATGCAACCTTATGGAGCTCACGATGAACAGTTTTAGTATAAACTGGACTATTCAGATGATTATTCAACTCAGCAGTCACTTTGGCCGCAGTAGTCCGATGATTTTTTGACACATTGCATCTAAATGCACGTTGGTCCCTGTCAGTAAGTTTGCAATCCGGCCGGAATTGTTACGGTTTCTAGAGGTTTTGCCCTGTTTCTCGAATTGCTTCATAGTTCTTGATGTGGTAGCTCTTGAAAAACCAAACAGTTCAGCAACCTTAGTGATCGAGGCTCCTGCCATGCGAACTCCAACGATTTGCCCTTTTTTGAACTCGGAGAGGTCACGCATTTCGCTTAAATTTTAATAAATTCTAAAAATAAATAAGACAAAGACAGTAAATTAGATAAATAAACGTATTTACAATAACCTGCAATTACGACGTTTTAGTTAAAGTTCTTAATATAATAAGTCTTTGAAATAAAGGAGTGGAATTTGCAC
This sequence comes from Acanthosepion esculentum, assembly GCA_964036315.1. NCBI lineage: Eukaryota > Metazoa > Mollusca > Cephalopoda > Sepiida > Sepiidae > Acanthosepion > Acanthosepion esculentum. The sequence goes on from OZ038510.1 coordinate 62,886,517, forward strand.
CTGTTCCAATTATTTTGTCCAACACCTGTATTTTCATGGCAACTGCTCTGACGAGCTTTTTTTTCCTGTTGATCCGACTGCATGAATTTAACCGTGCTTTTACATTGGCATGTAGGTCCCACACGTTTAGCTAAATTCAAATTCTACTCCAACAGTTTCTTTTCTCGCATTTCCCTCGAGTGGAACTTACATTTACTAGCATTCCCTGATAACTAAAATCTTCTAAAATTTAAATGTAACGTCAATCGCCATCTTCTAGCTTCTTGAATCCCGTTCATCTTTTGTCTTTTCTTCAATCCTCGCTATAATCAGTATTTTCTCACATTTTCCCATACGCTATATCTTAATACTGTATTTTTACCATATATATATATATATATATATATATATATATATATATATATATATATATATATATATATATATATACAGTTCCCAGTGTCTTACTGATCCTATCCTATCGTGATGGATTTTTTAAAATTCCTAACTTATGTTTACATTCTCGTCTTTTTCACAATATTAGCTTCATAATCCATGGCGTGTTTAAGTCAGTTTTTATGTATTTATTCTCACCTGGAATGATATGAGATTCGATCTCATGTTTCAGATGTCCTCTACATGGCGACGTCCAAGTATTATCGTCCGAGATCATTTTTATTCATCTTTGAAATTCTCCGTGGAGATTTTCCTTTTCTTTTTTCTCATTTTGCTTTGCTTTTTCTGTGAGGAACTGTGAGGAAACATCCTATCGACATAATGAAACAGAAAGTCATCTGTCTTTAATAATATTCCATGTTGTTTTCTATTCCACATGTAACAAAACCTTATACAATCTCAGTCAAAGAATTGGCCGTCTGGTAATGATTATAAACAAGACCCCCAAAATGGATCTTTGGTCGTGTAAATATTTCCCTTCAACAATGTGATATATATTTTTGGTCGTGTATCAGAATTATGCATCATACGAGATCTGTCTTGAAATTTAATAGTAATGAAAATGTAAACTGCCTAGGGTAATGGCGCAATCATAATAACCAAAACAAACTACAAAGTAGATTAGAGACAGAAACACACTTTGAGGATCATTGTCTCCCATCAATCCTAGATGGAACCGTCTAGTTGCAGGGAAACAAGCTCAGGGCTCCCACTGATTTTACATCATGGTGAGTTGATATTGATGAGATAATGGTGTAACAGGGATTGATTCAGGGAAACTAAGAACGCAAGGGTGTGGTCCGGCTGGATCTAAGACGTGAATCTGTCCTAAAATTTAATAATAATGAAAAAGTTGCCTGCCTAAGGCAATGGCGCATATTTCAAAATATTCTTCCTGGCGTCCGAAGTCTATTCCGGAGGTTCCTAACCACCGGGTCGCGAACCGGTCATTTGGATTATTTTATGGGCAGTCACACAATCTTCAGGTGGTTCAAAACAAAACGATTCTCAATTACGTTGGCTTTGCTACCGGGCCGCAAAGAAATAATTAACTTGTTTAAATTCGTATGATAGATAAATTCAATAATGGACATTCATTTCCGGCATCATATCTTTGTGAAGCGGCGTTTTCTAAAATGACGGATTGGGATTGATTCAAGAAAACTAAGCAGGCAAGGATTGATTGAAGTAGGGAGGAACAGAGGAAAGTAGCGAGTAACCTACATAACGAGACTGTGTAAATGGATCTCAGTGACAGTGAGATAAAAAAAATGACAAACCTTACTAAGAGCTCCGAAGGAGAGGAAGTTGTGGAGAGACATGATCACCTAATCTAATGGGATTGTGTAAATGGATATCCGAGTAAGGGATTGGGAGATATAGCAAAATGACAAAACTAAGAGCTACAAAGGATAAGAAGTTGTGGAGAGATATGATCACCTACCTAACAAGCAGTGTATATGGATGTCAGAGACAGGGATTGGAAGATATTTTTAAAAATGATAAATCTTACTAAGAGCTACAAAGGATAGGAAGTTGTGGAGAGTCATGATCACATACATAACGAGCTTGTGCAAATGGATGTCAGAAAAAAAGGGATTGAAAGAGCAAAAAGATAAAACTTACTAATAGCTACAAAGGAGAAGTTGTGGAGAGACATGGTCACCTATCTAACGATCTTGTGTAAATGAATATCAGACAGTGATTGAAAGAGATAATAAATAACATACCTTACTAAACGCTACAAAGGATCGGATGTTGTGGAGAGCCATGATCACATACCTAACGAGCTTGTGTAAATGGATGTCTAAAAAAGCGATTGGAATAGATAGCAAAATGACAAACTTTACTGGGAGCTACAAACGATAAGACGTTGTGGAGAGCCATGATCATCTATCTAACAGGCTTGTGTAAATGGTTGTCAGAGACAGTGATTAGGAGAGATAAAAATTTACAAAACTTACCAAGGATAGGAAGGTCTGGAGAGCCTTGATCACCTACCTATAGAACTTGTGTAAATCAATGTCAGAGACGAGGATTAGAGTAGATAAGAAAATGACAAACCTTACTAAGAGTTACAAAGGATAGGAGGTTGTAGAGAGCCATATTCGCCTACATCATGAAGGGACACGACACAGAAAATTATTTTCTAGCTAAATCTAACAATTCCTTTTGTTCTTCCCATAATTCATCGATTTAAAACCATTAGCCACGTAAAACTCAAGCCTTATATTTTTTTTGTACTATAAATCTTGTTACACGTTGATTTTTTGGGGGTTTCTTCTTCGTTTTTCAATCATTCATTATAGCTCCTCTTCCAAATTAAGACTTGTGTTGCTCTTGTTGCAATTGTTCCGCCTTTTACCAATGTTTTGATTCCTAAGCCATATGGAATTAACTTCAAATCTGGACATCTTCCGAGGAATGTTAAGTAGGTGAATTTTCCTGCTTTCTTGAGGTGGAACTTCTTTTTTAATCACCCCAACTTCTGTTCCACTTCGAGTCTATTCCCATCTACCAATTTTTGTCGGGATTTTGTAAATAGGACATTATTACTATTATATATATATATATATATATATATATATATATATATATATATATATGAAAAATTTCTCAGAGTTAACCTGTAGAAAAAGGTAAAAGTCAATAGGAAAACCGTATTATTAGCCGGCGCGTTTCGTTCAATGTGGACTTTTTCAAGGCAAAAACGAAATGAATTTATTGAAAACAAAGTAACTATTAACAACAAACAAAATGTCCTTAGCAACTAGAAGAATTTAGAAAACGCCATTGTATTCTTATTGTCAAGTGAAAATTACGTCAAGTACTTTCACTTGTAGAAATATTGTTTTTATTGTCGTGTTGACGTATTCAACCATTTTCTTTTTCTTTATATAGTTGTGTACGTTGGCTTGGGAAAGTAGTACTTCTGTTAGGAAAGGTGATATTGAGAAAAAAAACCTGGGCGTAGGTTTATATTTGATTAATATTCAATGGCGGCACTCTCGAGGATTTTCCTTCTGAGTGAGTTATCTTCTTTTTTTTATGAGTGTACCATTTTTAAAATCAAAATTATAGTTGAATTTATTTCTATGTATGACTAGTGCATTAGTTGTTTTTTGTGAGGTCTCTTTTGTGCTCATAGATGCGTTTTTTAAATTTCCGCTTGTTTCTCCAATATATTTAATATATATATATATATTTAATCGGTATCACCCCATGCAAGGCAGTAAAGCCACTAAGTCACTAGGGATTCTAGGGCGTGGAAGAATTAGGGACAGAAACATTAATAATGAGCGGGAAGAGGAAAGAGTAATCAGGAGGACAGTAGATAGCGGTTGACATTGCATTTAAATTTTTACAGATTAAACTTGGCTAGAAATAATGGAGCTGGAAGGGAGTTCCAGGAGCGAGAAATGCGAGAAAAGAATCTGTTAGAATAGAATTTAAGGCTGCATCTAGCCAGCTCAACTATAAATTGATGAGACCTCAACGCCAGTCTAGTACTGCGCTTAAGTTAAAAAAAGTCTAGGTGCCATAGCGAAGAGCTCATCCGAACAATTACCATGAAAGTATTTACAGACAAGGCACAGAGAGGCAAATTCACGGCGATGTGAAAGTGACTGAAGCCGAGCCACAAACATATACGTTATTTGTTTCTATAAATTCACTATTGGAAAGTATGGACTAGTTTCAGAAAGAGAGCGGCTGATCAATAGTCACTTTCTTATCCTTCGTAACTCTTAATAAATTTTATCTTTTTGTTATCTCTCCTAAAACTTATTCCGTCAGCCAACTCAAGTTCATTCTTCTTCTTCTTCTTCTTCTTCTTCTTCTTCTTCTTCTTCTTCTTCTGCTTCTTCTCTGTGCTTTGTACCTTCAGGATGTTTTTTGTACAGTATGGTTCACCCTGTACAAGTGTACAAGGCCTGGGGGACACTCTAGGTAGAGGGCTATATTATGGGATAGTTTATATAGATAGGAGGGGAAGATAACGGTTGACTCTAGACTTGAACAGGTTAAGATTGTAGTAATCGGAGAAACATATTCTTCAGAGTCTGTTCCATAGGGCAGTGGCTCGCGGGAAGAGGCTGTTCGAGTGGAACTTACTTCTCGCCGATGGAATGTGGAGGGAATGTGGGTGGTTTGTTACTATGTAAGTGGCATGGCGGGTCCTAGCCGTGAAAGTCAGACCTGGTGGAACCTGGAGATGCAGTTCATCCTAGCACTTTCCATAGTAGTAACGATAGAGCAGTTTGAAACTCGACGTAGACGATCATGGCTCTCCGCAATTTCCTGTCTTTCGTAGCTCTTAATAAATTTTATCTTTTTATCACGCCTAAACCTAGTTCCGCCATCCATTTATTCAAGCTCACTAAGTATGTCCTTCTTGTCTTCAATCTGTGCTGTATCAGATTTTCCAAGCCCTCGTTCCTACTTATTTGCCCTAGAAATTTCAGTTGTCTCCTTAATGTTAAGTATAAGTTTCCTTTTTGTACACATTTTCTCTAGAACTTCATCTTTGCTCATATATTCGGTCTATGGTATCCTCAGCATCCTTTCATAGAACCATATTTTATGTTTGCTTCAAGCCTGCTCTTCATTTTTCAGGAGATTGCCAATGAAGCTAATAAAATGGATATTGAGATGTATAAAGCGACATATAGTTGCTGTGGGGTGGATTAGAGACGGTTTTTGAAGGCAGGGGACGAAAGATTGATGTTAAAAGACACGAGTCCCACCCTACCTCCGGATGATCGCGGTCATAAAACATCATTAACGACACCTGAGAACTAAGGATATTTTTTCTATAAATGCACTGTAATGGAGCTCGAACTATTTTCAAGTCAACATACCTGTCTTTTTTTAAGATAGTAATAAATTCTCAGAGACTTTAGTTTTCGAGTCCGATTTAAAAAAACAAAACAAAAAAAAACAAAAACAAAGAGACCCTTCCTATTTAAGATATCGATAAATTTGAGGCTTACTAAGGTCCATTCTTCCTAGTCTCTTCTGCTGGGATATCCTTTTTTAGTAGCTAAAAATAAGACAAAGGTGATAATAGTAAAATATGTTATGTTCCCTTCTCCCCTTCATATTTAATAGGATTACATAGGATATATATATATATATATATATATATATATATATATATATATATATATATATGCTCTCGAAAAAAATTCGGTTGAGCACTGTTGAGAGAGAGAGAGCAGTTAACAGCAGCCGTCTCCGCTAACGCAACGCTCTTCATTAAAAATGAATTAAGCACTATGGCTATCTAGCGTTTGTTTACTTTCGTAAAAAAATAATACGTTACAATTTCCTTTTCCCTCTGCCGTGCGCTGATAGCTCAGGGGTAGAAACCGACTGATGCCAAATCGGCCGCGTTTCGATCCCGGCTTGAAGAAATCCGATGTCTAGCCGCACTGATGAGCTGTGATACAGCGAAACAGACCTGTATGTGGATGACATCATATATATATATATATATATATATATATATATATATATATATATAATCATTTATTTGAATATTATAACATAAATATGTTATAAAATCACTACAAAAATAGCCATTTTGTTTCAACACTTCTGGTGTCTTATCAAGTGATGATGTAGAATATAGAATAAATAATTTTAAAAGTTTCAAATTAATTAACGATCCTTTGCTAGAAGTATATATATATATATATATATATATATATATATATATATATATATATATATATATATATATATATATATATATATATATATATACGCGAATGTATTTTTTCATCCGACAGATTTGTATCAATTTAAACGTTATTAGTGGATACTCGTACTATACGGAACCGTCATATAGCCTGACGTACCATAACCGATCGAGCCACGGAGGATCGTTCGATTAGCAAGGTCGATTTTACTGTTTTTAAACTGCAATTAAGGCACGATCGGTCAAGGCACGTCCGGCTATATGACGGTTCCGTATAGGATACAGGTTCGATTCCTGTTGGAGGACGAATATTTTCTATGAAAATTTCTCGGACATTCAGGCCGGTAAATGTTATTTAATACTGTTTATTATAAAACAGAGCATTTGCTTAAATACTTGTATCTATAAAAGGAACGTTAAACATAATATATATAAATATCTTTAAATAAATTGTCGGACTATGTCCAATTCTAAAATATATGACGTCATTTGTTTACATTTGATACGCTAGAGCAGATATGAATAGAAGAGATTCATGGAATATTTAAGTTTAAAGATAGTAAAATCGACCTTGCTAACCAGATGCTGCTCTGTGGCCGAAAGGTTAAGGCACATCACGCGAAATGATGGTTCCGTATAGGATACAGGTTCGATTCTTGTCGGAGGACGAATATTTTCTATGAAAATTTCTCGGACATTCAGGCCGGTAAATGTTATTAATACTGTTTATTATAAAACAGAGCATTTACTTAAATATTTGTATCTATAAAAAGAATGTATAAACATAAAAATGTCTTAAAATAATTGTCGGACTTTGTCTATTTCATAATACATATGTGTGTGTGTGTGTGTGTGTGTGCGCGCGTTTGGATAGATAGATAGATAGATAGATAGATAGATAGATAGATAGATAGATATACACAAATTGTTTCTGCAATGTTCTTGGTCCAGAAGAGTTGTTTCCTTTAAGACCTAAAGGATCCATTCGCTTGAAGTCATTCTTAATCATTAATCTGAGAAATCGGTTTATATAGCTGCTAATACTCACGGGTCAAATAGAGGGAAATCGATAAAGGAAAACAACGGATGACATAAGTGAGCAAGTGGATGACAGAACGTGGTCAAGGGGAGGAAGCAGAGAGAAAGAACTTGTTGAGAGCTGCAAGGGATGGAGGGAGGTGGAGAGCCACGATCGCCTACCTCCTGAAAGGACATGGCACATAAAAAGAAAAAGAATGCAGCATTTTGAACGAGTTGGATGTCATGCAAAAACCTCCATTTGAGTTTCTAGATGGAATATATATATATGTGTGTGTGTGTGTGTGTGTGTGTGTGTGCGTGTGTGTGTGTGTGTGTGCAAACAGATACTGAAAAGTCTTCGCTCCGTTTAACTTCCCAACATCTGATGAAATAACCACACTTCAGAATGTTGTAATCCTTTACTGGCCAGGCCGATAATTTTTCAGCGGCCACTGTAGGTTCGGCTGTCAAATCGTCTTCATTGGTTGATGCGTTAATTCATGCTTCTTCCGTGTAGGTCTCGCTTCACTAACCATCTAAGAGCCTGCAACGAACGTGGAGGACACTCCTTAATATCCGTTCAAGAAGCTAAGTTATCATAAATAAGAATTAAGTTTTTGCTTGATGCTTGAAATAGTTGCGTATTTCCCACATGTGTTAGTGATCTGTGCTCGAAACCAGGTCCTTAGCCTAATTTTTAATTTTCTAGATCAACAGACCTTTTCTACTAGAAAGATTGGCGCATCACAATCTTCCCATCAGAACTGTTTGACATTGTGCCGAATTAAACTACGATTCGTTCGCACAGCGTGAACTGTCAGCGTGGGAAGCTCTTGCCGTGTCGAACTCTCTACATTCGGACAGAGAGTAACTCGGACGAGGCTATGCCGAAGCGCCGAGTCTCGTCCAGGGAGGTTGACAGATACCTGATCCCGCTTATGCGGGGTCTACAGGCAATTTTTGCCCGAGCCCACGGGCTCGGATTTCCCTACATTAAATTTGGCCTTGTGCCTCGTCCTACCTCGTGAGGAGGTTGGTAAATATCGTAATATGTTGTCTAAGTAGTCCACCACAAACAGTGGTTTACCTACTTCACGCCGCTGGCGAGTATTGTATTTTGTTGATGTTATAAAGATTACCATTTCATTTCCAACCTCTGTTTTAGTTATTCCTCATTCAGTAACCTTTCCTAGGTTACAACAATGTTACTACAACGTGTCATTAGATTGCCTTCGGCAGGCATTCCAAAATGTTTTAAAATGTAACTCTTGGCCCTAACGTCCACATCCTTATTCCCATCACAACGTTTCGATCGTTGTACCTTGTGAACTTCATCAGATGCTTGCGGGTAACGTTCAGTAAATTTAGAACTGAAGCTTTTCTTTAATCACCGACGGTAGATTGTTATTGTTCTGCTTTCCATTTCTACGGTTACCTCGTAGTCTTCTCGATTAGTGCTGCTGAATTATTGTTCGTCCTGTTTCCCCGGACACTAAATCTTCACTACCAGACCCAGGGATTGAACTCACAATTACTACGTCACCAAATTCATGAACCAACGAACTATAAGTATTTTTCCATGGGACAATCCTCAGTCTAGAACTTGGAACATTAAACCTAATTTTCCTGTTACACTTGACTACCTTCACCAAGACTGCTTTTTTAACTTTTTCGTTTTTATTCTTTTTTTTATTCTACGGTTTATCAAACATTGCAGGTTATTTAAAGCCAAAAAATGTTTTAGGTTGACTTCTTTTGGTATTTGCACATAATTGTGGACAATGTTTATATATTTCTTGTCTAACGAAGTCTAGCAAAATGGTTTCTTTCAAAACGTAAAAAAATAAGGACAGCGTCAAATTAATAAACATTTTTTGAAATGAAGAAATATTTTTGAGATAATAAGAGTTTAGCGATACAAGTCTTAATAATTAACCCATAGCTGTCGAGAGAGGTAGCGGATTCATACATTTCCCAAGGTTATTCGCGCGTAAGTGAATATAACGAACCCAACGGGAATTGGAACGGTGCACAGATTAACAATTTTGGACCATTATCTATTACACCGCCCGCACATCCAATCTTATAGCACCTGGTATTCCCAATTCTTTTATACATACCTGGCACAGGAGTTCATTTCTGTGCAGTACGTATTTAGAGTGGAGAACTTGCACCGGCATCACCTTGCTCATTGCACTAAGAGAGGATCCCGGGGAATCCAACCATGCGCCACCACCATCCTCATTGCAGTAAAAGAGGATCCCAGGGATTCCAACCCTTCAGCAGCACCTTCTTCGTTGAACCCTTTATTTCGCTCACTGGGGTATACTGTTCAAGTTCCACGTCAGGATGAATGTCAGTTATCAGTTATCTCCTGTTAATTCCCCCTCTCCAAGTTCTCCACTGCCTTTACCTTGAGGACATCTGTGTATGACACATGGCACAGTGAATAAAAGCGTCAGTTAGATCCAGTGACAGGACCCAAAGAGTGTGAGTTCAATACCCGGTTAAGGCAGTGGAGAACTTTCAGAGGGGAATTAACAGGAGATAACTGATAACTGACATCCATTAAACATGGCACGTAGAACTAGAACAGTCTACCCCAGTGAGCGAAATAAAGGGTTCGGTTCGACATTCCAACCACCTGAAGAAGGCCGGAGCGTACAACGGCCGAAACGTTGTAATAAATATGGCGACAAAGATGAGGACAATAGTCTGAATAATGTAAATAGTGCACATAATACCTCATCTCAGAAATATAGACAGATATTGGTATTTTAAAGTGAATAATTCGAGTCGGATTGAGCATTTAATAAATTAATGTCCACTACCTCGGACAAGGGCCGTCGTTAGAGTTTTTTGAGTAAGGTCAGTTTGTTGTGAGTAAGAATTGGCAAACAAAAGTTAGCTCACATCATTTTCACTGTGACACAAATGATTTTCAGAGGGGAGCAGATATGGAAGGCATGAAATGCAATACTGTTTACTCACATTTTTTGATCATTCAATGCCAGTGAAACCACCCACTGCAAACCTTCCCTAAATATGCATTTCCTTTTCATAATTAAAGCCATACTTTTGTGCATTCATGTCAATCATAGCGAAAATTTCACGTAAGGTTATTTTCTGGGTCTGGGCATTCCCCAAATCTCTTCCCATATAAATTAATGCTAATTGCTTCTTCACTTTACGCCATTCCAACTTTAGAAAATCTCTGACCGATCTAAATTCGGATAACGCGGGGTGGATGTAAGTTCGTAAAATGAGGTCGGGTATATGAAAGAGACGATGTAAATTGCCGACAAATTATTATTTATTTATTTTGCTTTTATATTTTTTTTCTGTATGGGTTCATTTGCTTCCCAAAAATAAAATAAAGAATAAAACAAGGAATGTCTACAGGAAATACCAAAGAAGATTCGGCTTTCCCCACCAAAAATAACTCTTTTTAAAAAAAAAAAACACGAGGAACCAGAAACCAGGCGGCGCTGTGATTAGTTCCCGCCATTTTACCAAACCCATGAGTCACAAAACGTTATATCGGCTTTCGTTCACAAATTCCTATGTGGATAGATCTAATGACTGCCACCCCAGAACACACAATGTCTTGACATCTTGCACCCTCTTTATATACCTCATCATAGGGTGCCTGCCGTAGAGCAATGCTTAGCACGCCAGCAAGATCAATTATCGCTCCGACGGATAGCGGCTGAGATTGAGGAATCGGAGAGCCGAGTTTGAATTCCAGTCGAACCCATTACATTCACTTACGTGCTAATACCTTGGGAGAGGTATGAATCTTCGTCTTCTACCCCCCACCACCACCACCAGCTATGAATAAATAGCGGGACAGACCAGGTTCTACAGCCTTGGATGGCAACTGTTCTACCGCAGAAAGAAATGGCAACGTACTGCAGAAAAAAATCTGCTTCGAAAGATACATGATTACCTAAGTGTGTATCACGCATGGCACATAATTGATCCCAAATTATGACCTTGTGCCAAACTTTGCTAAGTTTACTCAATACCGTTAGGCACACTATTTATATCGCCATAGGACACCAACAGTTGAGCAATGCTTAGCAAAATAGCGAATTCGACCAACGTTGCGCGCTCTCCAATTTCGACCTTGTGCCAGACTTGGATAAGATTTGTCAATACTCTTAGGCAACCTATTTATTTACTTGGACATAGGACGCCAACAGTAGAGCAATGTTTAGCAAGATAACACGTTCAATCATCACTGGACCTTGTGCCAAACTTTACTAAGATTAGTAAATATTCTTAGGAACTCTATTTATAGTAATGCTTAGCAAGATGAAAACTTCGATTATCACTGGGTGCTCCCTAATTTTGGCCTTGAGCCAAAATTTGTTAAGCTTAGTCAATACTCTGAGTTTCCTGTCATAGAATGACGGTTTGGAATTTCGACTTGAAAAGCTATTAATCTGTAGTAAATTTGATCCTCACTAAGGGCCCCAGACTTGTGGCCTTGTGCCATAATACAATCTGTAAATAATAAATAGTAAGAGGAAGTTTGTCATGCTGCAAATTATTAGCAAGTTAGTTTCAGTGTTAGAGTAATGAAAGGAGCCTCCTTTGCCCATCTCCTATTCTTCTGGCCTTGTGCCAGACTGGGTTAAAGTTGGTAATTATAAATAATCTCACTTCCCTGAGAGCATGATAAACAAATTTAAAATCACTGACTATTCGTGTGCCTAGTTAGTACGATCCTCATTGGGAAACACAATATTGTGTGCGGGCGTGTATCCACGTGTGTATACGTGTTTTTCTGTCTGTACGTGTGCGCACACATGCCATTGAATGTGAGTTCTTTTTTATATGCGTGTGTAAAGTTGCAGTTGTGTGCTTGTGCGTGAAGAGTGCGTGTGTGCAGACTTTCGCACGTCTGTTTGTATGCGTGCGTGTGTGTGTGGGTGTGTGAGGTATGTGTGTGTGAGGTGTACGTGTGTAGATTTATTGGCATGTGTTATCTAGAATTTCGGCCATACGCGTGTGTGCGTCTGTGTATGTGCGTGAGTGAGTGAGTTATGTGTATGTGAGGTGTGTGTGTGAGAGAGGTTTGTGAGGTGTGTGTGTGAGGTAGTGTGTGAGGTGTGTATGTGAGTTGTGTGTATGAGGTGCGAGCTATGTGTGTGTGTCAATTAGCGGACGTGTTTTCGTAGATGTACGCACGTCTATTTGTTTTTAGTGTAAATTTACACACTTGTGTTTATGTGCGAATGTAGATTTATACAGGTACGTGTGTCTGCATGTTTTTATGCGTGCCTCTGTGTGTGTGTGTGTGCGTGTGTGTGTGCGCGCGCGTGCGTATTTACGCGCGTGTTTGTAGGAAGATGCAGTCATATACCTACTTGTGTTTGCCTGTATGTGTGTGTGTGTGAGTGTGTAGATTTTCAGTCGTGTGCTTACGTATAAGTGCGTATGTAGATACGTGCTAGTGCATTGAGATGCCAGTGCGCGTGTTGGGGCGTGTGTTGATAGATGTATTTGGCATACTTGGGGGACGGAGGCTTTCATACACGAAAAAAGAAATATGCATGTTACCCATAATCCGAAGCCCAAACAGACCCCAGCGTTTACCGTATCTTTTTCTTTCGTTCATCTTTTATTTCTTCTCGACGTTTCTCCTTTTTTCCCCTCGTTCTTTTGATGCCTTTGCGTCATCGACTGCTCTTACATTCAGGTCCTAGAAAGACATTCTTGAATTTCATTTCCTTAAAGAAATTCTACAACCAATGCTTCAAACCGCAGAGCTCGTCCCAGGCCCCCAGCCCCATACGGAAAGAATATTGCAAACATATGTGCAAAGGGGCAAAAGTGGGGATAAACTAGAAAAAATTAACAAATTCCATAATTCTACAACCATATATATATATATATATATATATATATATATATATATATATATATATTAATGTATGCATACGTAGTGAAAATTTCCCATATATATATATATATATATATATATATATATATATATATATATATATATATATATATATATATATATATATAGTGTTTTATGGCAAAGCAAGATGGGAAGGATTTCCACTATTAAAGGAAAAGAAAAGAAAAAAGGAAATACCAACAATAATATCTATCTATTTCTCTCTCTTTCACTCTCTCTCTCTCTATATATATATATATATATATATATATATATATATATATATATGAATGACATTGTTTATATTTTCTTATATATATATGCACATATTGTTTTATACTTTTTATATTCATTATATATATTCACATATATTTACATGATATTCATTTTTATTTTATTATATATCTATATATATATACATATATATATGATATTCTGTCTACTTTTTTCTTTTATTTATTATATATATACGATATTCTTTCTATTTTTTATTTTATTCTTCTTATATATATATATATATATATATATATATATATATATATATATATATATATATATATATATATATATATATCCGATATTCCTTCTGTTTTTATTATTATTATTATTATTATTATTATTATTGCTATTTATTTTTATGTTATTTTTCTGCTGGGTTTGCTTGTCATCTTACGCTCCCATAAAAGCCGAAAGAAAAAAGAAACGGAAAAAAAGAAGTCACATCTCCTTTTGCTGTTTCTGACAAAGTCTAATCAAGTTCTTATTAAGACACGAAACTAAGAACCATTTTCAAGAGAGACATTAACGAAACCTCTCAAAGTACGCGAGAGAAAAAAAAACAAAATCGAAATTTCTTTGAAATTCTTGTTTACATCTAAATGGTTGAATTAAGTTAATTTTGCATTTAATCATCTTTATTTATTTCTGGAGTTAATATTTATTCATTTATTTGAAAGTATACATTCCATTAAGCCAAAGAACAGTCGGGTTGGTTTACACCTCTGACCCGTCACCAGGTTCGTTCTCAGGGTGCAGCTTATTCCAGTCAAACGCTTGTAGCTAAAAAATAACCCTTCTGCCAGATGGTCACCCAAGTCGTAACCTACTGCTATAGACGAGTGAGGCAGAGATAACTCGTAGGTGAAGAGGGAGGTGAACAATCTACCGATCATCTTCTCTTTCGGATCGCTCATGTGCACATCTTATTAACACATGTCATTTTCGCTTACAGTGATCACTGTCTTATAGCGAACATTGTTCTTTGTCTTGTTATCTTTGTATAAAAAAGTAATTTATCTTAATTCAGTGACCCTATTTCTCCGAATCGCTTGCCATGCAATTGTGAAGTCCACTTCAATCAGCTACTATTCGTCGGAAAAATAAATGTTCGAATCCATTTTGTGACAGGTCAGCTGTTTTCCATTTAACAAGATATCAGCTGATACAGATATCGCTACCAATCGTCAATATTTGTCTTTCACTGTTATTTAGATAAATGGTACTAGCCTTTCAAAAGCTAAGCAAATATTAAGAAACGGGAAATTTTCCTTAGAAATAAAGGAAAAAGCGCTGAATTCTGATGTAAAATCAATGTGAGAATGATGGACAATTTCCTCAAATGCCGAAAATACCAGAGGCAGAACTTGTGAGCATCACGAAAGGTTTCATGAAAAACACTCATAGATTCCAAATTATTTCGAAACATTTATTCGTTCACATATGAGTTGACATCGAATACGAAAAGTAAAGAAGAAACAATAAACTCCATTATGTTTTGGGCAGCCATTACTTTTAACTTGGCATAAATGGACAAGGTTGCGGTTTTTCATTGCTCAGTGAATTCGATACTGGCATACGTAGGCAAGTTTTCGACTTTTCACTGCCTATTGGATTTCCCCTTACCAAATGAAGCTGGGACACATAGGAAACGTTGTAGCTTTTCACTGCCTGTAGATTTACCATTACATTTGAAGATAGCGACCTGCGATGCATGGCTAAGTTTTACGCTTTTCACTGCCTGTAGATTTACCATTACATTTGAAGATAGCGACCTGCGATACATGGCTAAGTTTTAGGCTTTTCATCGCCTGTAGATTTTACCGTTAGATTTGAAGCTGGCATAGATAGACAAGGGTTTGGCTATGCACTGCCAACAGACTATACCGTAAAATTGAAGCTGATACACATAGGAAAGGTATTGTTTTTTCATTGCCTATAAACATTACCGTGACATTTGAAGCTGGCATACATTGTCAAGGTTTTTGTTTTTTCATTACCTATAGATTTACCGCTACCTTTGAAGCTATCATATATGGGCAATGTCTTGGCTTTTAATTTTCTATAGATTTTACCGTTACATTTGAAGCTGGCATACATAGGGAAGGTCTTGGTTTTTCATTGCCTATAGAATTTACCATTACATTTGAAGCTGGAATATATGTGCCTGGTTTCGCCTTTTAACTATACATATACCGTGACATTTGAATCTGGTATAAATGGGCAAGGTTTCTGCCTTTCACTGTCTATATAGATTTTATTATTACATTTGAAGCTGGAATATATGGGCAGGTTTTCGCTTTTGAACTATACATAGAGTTTACCTTTACATTTGAATCTGGTATACATGAGCAAGGATTCGGTGTTTCATTGCTCCTTGACATTACCATTGCTTCTCTCTCCTGCTTTTCTCAATTTTTCACCAACAAACCAAATATTTATTTCCGTAAAGAAAATATCCAATGACTAAACACTACTCCGCCATTGTTTCTGCTATTATCTCCAAACTAGATACCAAAAAGTCTTGTGGGCTTCATGGTATTCCCGTAGTTGTCCTTCAACGGCTACTTTTCTCTCCAAACTCAAAGGTAAATGTCTCGCCGCTTCTTGTTTTCCAGCTTATTGGAAGTTCTCCTCTGTGGTTCCTGTTTTTAAAAACTCTAGTGAACCTTCTGACCCTTCGAATTATCGCCATTTTAGTCATTTAGTACTTTTCGGCAAAGTGCTAAAGACTCTAATCAATGTCGAATTGGTAAAGCATCTCACTTCGATCGACCTTCTTTCAGATGGACAATATGGCGTCCATTTCTCTAGGTCGACCGCCGATATTTTAACTGTTATGTAATTTGTCTATCAGGCTTTAACTAAGAACGCCAAGCCTCGGACTGAGGCTTTAGATAACCGGAAGGCGTTTGACAGGGTTTGGCATGCTGGCCTTCTCCCCATGCTCAAGGTCTATGCTTTTTCTGGATCGATATTTGACAATCTGATCGTTCATAACAAATCAAGCAATGAAGATTGTGTTGAACAGCCACGCTTCTTGATCATTTCACATTAATGGGGGAATCACTCCCAGAGCTCTATCCTTGAAACTACGTTGTTTCTTATCTTCATCAACAACCTTCCCGGTTTCATCAGTTGCCAGCTAGGTTATTTATGCTGATGACACAGCTATTTACTCCTGTCTAAATAGTAAGGTCAATAGGTCAGACAAAGTATAAATGGTAGCTACTCTTGAAAATGATATCAAATCAGTTGTTAACAGGAGCAACAAATAGCTTGTAAATTCTAGTACCTCCAAAACGAAACTGCTATTCTTTAATCGTCATAGAGAAAAATGTTGCCTGCCATCAATACGACTGATACTAACCTCCAGAAGAACAACCCATTACTGCTCCTTTGTCACATGTTTTCTATCGACACGAATTAATTGCTAGATCTACTGCTAGGAATCAGTTGCTAGAACTGCTGCTAGAAATTTGTTTTCACGTTTCCTACTGACACGAATTAGTTGCTAGATCTACTGCTAGGAATCATTTGCTAGAACTGCTGCTAGAAATTTGTTTTCACGTTTTCTACTGACACAAATTAGTTGCTAGATCTACTGCTAGGAATCATTTGCTAGAACTGCTGCTAGAAATTTGTTTTCAAATATTCTACTGACACGAATTAGTTGCTACATCTACTGCTAGGAATCATTTGCTAGAACTGCTGTGAGAAATTTGTTTTCACGTTTCCTACTGACACGAATTAGTTGCTAGATCTACTGCTAGGAATCAGTTGCTAGAACTGCTGTGAGAAATTTGTTTTCACGTTTTCTACTGACACAAATTAGTTGCTAGATCTACTGCTGGAATCATTTGCTAGAACTGCTGCTAGAAATTTGTTTTCACGTATTCTACTGACACGAATTAGTTGCTAGATCTACTGCTAGAAAATTTGATTCACTGTGTTCTGCCAAACAGTTTTTCTCTTTAGAATCTATCTTTACACATTTATAAATCTACCATTTATCCGTACATTGAATATTGCTGCTATATCTGGTTTCGTGCTCCTGCTATACATCTCGAGATTATTATTATTATATTTCCACTTTATAATTATTATAAATGATATATTGTTATAAAACTGTACCTATGAACACTAATGGGTATGTTCTCATAAATCCGTTGGACACTATTGTAAGTGGGGGTAATATGCTGTCTAAGTAGTCCTTAATATCCGTTCAAGAAGCTAAGTTATCATAAATAATAATTAGGTTTTTGCTTGATGCTTGAAATAGCTGCGTATTTCTCACATGTGTTAGTGGTCTGTGCTCGAAAGCAGGTCAAAACCTTAAGTTTCAATTTTTAATTTTCTAGATCACCAGACCTATTCTACTGGAAATACTGGCGCATTACAATCTTCCCATCAGAACTGACTACTGTTTAACCTTGTGCACAACTGAAACTCTTTTTTGACAGAGTTCGGTTGACTGATTTTGCGACATGTCAATCCTTGATGTATTATTTAATATCAAATTTTGTATGGGAAAACCATTGAAGATCGAACTCGCTGCTAAATATTAATGGTTATCCAAGCTAGCCTCGTTAACCATTACCTCATTTCGAAAAATTAGGCTGCATTATTGTATAAGTCTAATCTTGTTGAATTATTTAATGTCGAATTTCATATAGAGCACCGAGTGAGAATCGAACTCACTATTCATTAGTAATGGTCAACCGGATTAGCCTAGGGAAACCATTACTCCACACCGACTTTCGTTACGTCATGTTTGTTATATGAACACTAATGGATATGTTCCAATCCTCATAAATACGTTGGACTCTATTGTAAGTGGAGTTAATATGCTGTCTACGTAGTCCATCACTAGCAGTGGTTTACCTACTTCACGGCGCTGGCGAGTATTTTATTTTGTTGATCTTATAAAGATTACCATTTCATTTCAAAACTCCGTTTTGGTTATTCCTCATTCAATAATCCTTTCTACATTACAGCATATATATAATTAGATATTATTATATATATTATTATTTATTATTATAGTTGATGCAACATTTCCCAGCGCACGCTTTAAATCTTTCATTCACATAAATTCATAGCATCATTATTCAGTCATTAAAATATTTCCCTTGCTTTCGGCGACCTTTCGCCATCTTTCACATAAATTGTAAATTCTCTTACAATATTGCCTTTGGAAAAATTCAGAATTTCATTGCCTCGTTATTCGGCCATTAAACCATAACCCCCATGACCTTAGTACTAACTTATGTATTCAATCAGGAAAGAATAGTTTCGGTTATGATTCGATTATTTCGTCGAAGAAACTTTCTATAATTTTAAACATTTGCAACAGTCCAAACAAGGACGGTTATTATTTTTGTTGACGACCTTGTAGACACTCTCCCTATTGTTTGATATAGCGCCACAACCTCACGACGGTAGCTGTTCCTACTGCAGTTTCCGTAGCAAGAAGGTTTTTACGTGGTGGGTTTGCTAGCCCCACGCCCGACCGGTTCTCTGTTAAGAGTTTTCTTTCTGCTGGGCTAGTTGTCAACTAAAAAGATAGAAAAACCAGTCTGTCCTCCCATTTTAAACCCTAGCTAAGATAAGAGAAGAGATAGTTTCAAGCCTTTATCATGGGTATTTGTGAGACCGCAATGGCTTCAGCTGAAATTCGAACTCGTCACGCCAATCCCGTCGGCAGCCGCCGCGCTACGCCTCGCACACACCCATAAGGTGTGTTCCAAATCCAGGGCTTTCTCACTCCTGTTGGAAGACGGCACGACGATTGACCATGTCTACATGGCTTCATGTCTTGGCCAATTGCAGGTTGGTGAGGTGATTTAACACATAGTTGGAGGTTTTCTATTCAGAGTTTTCTTTCTCCCAACATTCCAGATTTAGCTCCCTGCTATCGCCGTTGAATTTGGAGAGAGCGATTAAGAAGAACACGACGAAGCAGCTGATGGATATCCCGAAAGAGGACTTTTCAGGCTCTTGAAAAGTGGAATAGACGATGAAATAAGTCTATAAGTTTATAAAGGGAATAATTTGAAATCGACTAAAGATAGAGAGCAGAAAAATATACTAAAGGAGTTGTTTGGTTTTAGGAAAAAGAAATAAAGAAAACATAGAGGAGGTGATAACACTGTCATGTATTTAACGTCTGCTTCAGTGAAATCGAAAACATTGTCAATTTTTAAAATTTTCGTTTGTACCCTTTTACTTCTTTAAATAATGACCTGCATTCATATTTATTATTGTTATTTTAATATTCCCTTAAAGTTGTTAGGCTCAGATATTTAACGTGGAAATAAGATCATTTCTATGGGTATTTTATAGTCGTAAAACTCACAAGTGCTCATTCACTCATTAACTTAAAAATGAAGATTAATCAGAAAATTCAAATAGGAAAGGTATGAAATTTTCACGGGGATTTATAATAATAATAATCAGGTTATGTGCTGAATTTGCTAAAACATGTCACCATATTGCACACATTTGGCTGTGATGCATGGGCAGAAGCAGTAGATATTATGGGATGTCTCAGTCCAAACAGATCAAGTGACTGAGGCACGAAGACCCGAGCTTATTGTTATAGATAAGGAGAATAGCAAGTGTCAAATTACTGACTTTGCTATTCCATATGATATAAGAGTGAACTTCAAAGAAACTGAAAAATACCAGTATCTTTCTAGGGAGCAGAAAAATTTCTGAAACTAATTGCTGTGATAATAGTTGTGTTCGGAGCACGGTCTAGTTAAGTAAAAAAAATTTTTTTTTAAAACGCTTGGGAAAACTATGAATTGAGAAGACTGTAGAGCTCCAGAAAACTGCCATCATTTAGAAATTGACTTCTTTCTCTGGGGTATGCTAAAGGAGAAGGTGTACTCAATGAAAATCACAGATGCAACACACTTGAACGCATAAATAGTGAATGTACTAAAATTGACGGCAATGTGGAGTTATTGCATCGAGTTAACGTGAATCTTGCAAAGCGCATCAACCTTTGCATCACAAATGATGGAAATCATATTGAAGATGTTATTTGTTAATATTCCAATTCAATAAAATGTTGTTAAAAATTTAGTTCTTGAAAATATGCATTTTTGCCAATGTGTCTAGATTTTAGCGACACCCTGTGGATAAGGAGAATGGCAAGTATCAAATTATTGCTGTTCCATTTGGTACAAGAGTGGTCTCCGAAAAATTTTAAAAAATACCAGGATCTGACTTGGGAGCTGAAGAGGCTATGGAACATGAATGTAGAAATAATTTCTGTAGTAATTAATGTCCTTGGAACACCATCTAGAAAACTTAAAAAGTGTTTAGGAAAACTATGAATTGAGACCAAGTTTGTAGAACTCCAGAAAACTGCCATCATTTAGTGTGCAAGGATTCTCTGAAGAGTTCTTGAGTTTTGAGGAGTCTTGTAGACACCATTCCTCAAGAAGAGTGTTTCCATTGACTACGTGCGACACCAATATAATAATCTGTGCTCCAGAAATCATGAGTAACTTTGTATAATGACTGGGGAGGAAAGGGCTATCTATTGAGAATTGTGCAAACAGATGTTATATAAACAACACAGAATCTTTCGGAGATAATAGAAAACATAACATATTCTGGAATCGTCCAATCCATGTCAGAAGATCAGATCCAGTCATCGTTAGCAAAGAGAAGAAAACCTATCGGTGGTATCATTGATCCAACAAACATGAAGAAATTAAAAGGCATCACTGGATTAGATGTGGGATTAATGCATATTAATGTAGATAGGCAGTTTGCTTAACGGTTATCAGTGTGGAATTGGAATCGGCGAGCCAAGTTCAAAGTCAGGCCGCGTCTGCTGCGTTCACTTTCGCACAAATACACGTGGGAAAGGCATGAACTATATTCTATAGCTACG
The DNA here is from genome assembly GCA_964036315.1 of Acanthosepion esculentum. Lineage (NCBI taxonomy): Eukaryota > Metazoa > Mollusca > Cephalopoda > Sepiida > Sepiidae > Acanthosepion > Acanthosepion esculentum. Next base: position 62,907,772 of record OZ038510.1, read on the forward strand.
GGGTAGAGTAGACTGGATTCTCTAGACTTGGTTGATAATTAGTCTAAGAGGAGGAAAAATCTGAATTCCAAACTGAGGAGAAAGTAACAGGAAACCACTCCACTATCTTTCCTAAGAATTCATAGCAATTCATAGATAATAAAGAAAATGAATCTGTGAAGAAGGCAACGGGAAACCACTCCAATATCTTTCCCAAGAATTAATGGCAATTCACAGAAAATAAAGAAAAGGAATCCGTTGAGAAAGCAACGGGAAACCACTCCACTATCTTTCCAAAGAAATCATCGTAATTCACAGATAATAAAGAAAAGGAATCTGTGGAGAAGGCAACGGGAAACCACTCCACTATCTTTCCCAAGAAGTCATGGCAATTCACAGATATTAAAGAGAAGCAATCTGTGGAGAAGACAACGGGAAACCACTCCACTATCTTTCTAAAGAAATCATCGTAATTCACAGAAAATAAAGAAAAGGAATCTGTGGAGAGCCATGATCGCCTACGTTCTGAAGGGACACGACATTTAACAAACGTAGATAGTTATAAATGAAATCTGTTTATCTTTTTGATCCCTGTCAAGGGAGACGGTGGGTGCAAAAGCTTTTTACTCCCTGTGGCACACATACTAGTTGCAAAAAAGTCACTTGCCCAAGGGATTACTCACGCCCACTCTTCGCTGTTATCCACTGTGGAATTC
>OZ038510.1:62913466-62933466 GCA_964036315.1 Acanthosepion esculentum
ATAAATTAAGTTTATATTATATTTGTTTTTTTATTTATTTATTTAAAGTTTATATTATATATATTTTAAATTTATTTTATTAATATTCATTTGTTTATTTTTAGCTTTTTTTGCTCTATATGTATTTTGATAGGGTTGTATTGTTTGTGTATTTTTTCTTTCGAATGACATTTTGTGGTTATAATATCTTTCTTACAAGTTTTTTCTGTTGCACCTATGTAAATTTTTTCGTCTGTGTTAATGTTTTTTACGATGGCTTTATATATTATGTTATTGGTTCAAAGTTTGTTGTTAAGTGGGCAATTTTCTTTGTTTCTGCAGTTAATGTGTTATTTTGGTGTTATTTTGATATTTGGTTTTGTTAGATATTTTTTATTGTGCTAAGTTATTATTTTCTCCATGTTATCCATACAGCTGTAACTAATTTTGATTGTATTTTTGTTGATAATTTTTGATAATTTGCTGTTTTTAGGGAAGTGTTTGTCAATTATTTTGAAGGATATCTTCCTTGTTTTTGTTTTTATTGTATTATTGTAGAAGGGTTGAGCCAAATTATATTTCTTTTTCTGTTTGAATTATTTTCGTTTTTGTTTTCTAGTTTGAATATCCGCTGTTTCTTAAGGCTGATTCAAATGATTTTTTTTATTTTCGAATATCTTTAGGCTATTAATTATTATTAAGAGAAATGTTCGTAAGACGAGTATTTGGCTAGAAAGAAAGAAAGAAAGAAAGAAAGAAAGAAAGAAAGAAGTGTTAACGTCTCATGAATAATGTACTTTTCCTTTTTGATCGTGTGGGAAGCGGCGGGAAAAGACACTACTTCATTTCAGGGAAAGAAAGAAAGAAAGAAAGAAATGTTTGACGGTTGTTTCAGTAAAATGGAAAAAGTTGTCAGTTTCAAATGCTTTCATTTGTATCCCCTTACTTCTTAAATAACGACCAGCATTCATATTTATGATTGTTATTGCAATATTTTGTTGAAGTTGTTAAGTTCAAATATTTAACGATGCGATCAGGGAATTTCTCCGGTTATTTTATTGTCGTAGAACTCGCCATGAGCTTATTCAATCATTAACTCATAAATTATGAATCATCAGAAAATTCAAATAGGGTCTTACTAGTCTTCTATTATAAAATTTTGACTAGTATTTCTTCAATTTTAATTTCACTTACTTCTTATCGCAATTATTCCGATGATCAGTCTACGCCCATTGGTATCAATTAGTAATATTGACTAGAATTTTTATTTGGTCAAACATTGTTAGCCATTATTAATTTCTGTTTAGTATTTCTTTTTACTCGTATTTCTTTCATCTTAATCCCAGTTACTTTTCATCCCAACTATTTAGATGGTCAATCCAGTCAACGACGGCCATTGATAAACAAGTAGTAATGTTTTCTTGAATGTTATATGTAAATGAAGCATTGTCAACCATTATTAATTTTTGACTAGTATTTCTTTCATCTTAATTCCAGTTACATTTCATCCCAACTATTTAGATAATCAGTATACGACGGCCATTGATAAACAAGTAGTAATGTTTTCTTGAATGTTATATGTAAATGAAGCATTGTCAACCATTATTAATTTTTGACTAGTATTTCTTTCATCTTAATTCCAGTTCCATTTCATCCCAACTATTTAGATAATCAGTATACGACGGCCATTGATAAACAAGTAGTAATGTTTTCTTGAATGTTATATGTAAATGAAGCATTGTCAACCATTATTAATTTTTGACTAGTATTTCTTTCATCTTAATTCCAGTTACATTTCATCCCAACTATTTAGATAATCAGTATACGACGGCCATTGATAAACAAGTAGTAATGTTTTCTTGAATGTTATATGTAAATATAAAATTGTCAACCATTATTATTTTTTTTACTAGAGATTCATCAGAATATTAAAATAGGAAAAGCACGAAATTTTCACTGATCTTTGTTTTTTGTATTATTCGTTCTATAATCACTATTGTTCAGGTTGTTTTGTTCGCCATTACTCGTGAAATAATAATGATAATGATAACTATAATAATAATATTGACTTCGCTCTGTATCCCAAACTGTTGGTTCAGTGACTTGCGAGATGGTTCGCGCCATTACGAATACCACGGATTTGGGTGAGCATTTCGTGCCAAAAAATAGGATTGCGGATTTAGAAATTGTTAAGTTCTGGAATGTTATTCTCGCCTTGGGTGAAGCACACCAAGTAAAATGCCGCCCTAGAAGTTGACCTTGAACAAGATGTCCACTGTTTGCATTTCTGGCACGCAACCACGCGACTCTTTCGGGTGCGTACGCGCGTGAAAATTAATGTTTTTTTTACATATACCTCTCTCTTTCATTTTATATATATATGTGTGTGTGTGCGTGTCAGTGTGTGTGTGTGTGTCTGTCTGTTGTTCACTTCTCTTTTTCAGACTCTCCCTCTCTCTCTCTCTCTCTCTCTCTCTCGTTCACTTAGCTTTCTCTCTTTCGACCTTCCCCTCTTCTTTTATCTCCCTTTTGCTCTCTCGTTGGTTTACGCATTCTCTCTTTCGACTTCCCTTGTTTTTGTTTTTTTCTATTTCTTTCCTTGGTTCATTTACGCTCTCTTTCGATCACTCTCTCTAGTTTGCTTACTTTTTCTCCCGTTCGGACTTCCTCTCTTCTTTTATCTCTCTCTTTCTAGTTCGTTTACACACACACTCTCACGTTTTCTCTCGTTCGGACTTCCCCTCTTCTTTTATCTCTCTCCCTCTATTTCTAGTTTGTTAACACTCTCTTTCGGGCTTTATCTCTCTTCCTCTAGTTAATTTATGCATTCTTCCTTTCGACCTTTCTCTCTTTATTATAGCTATCTCCTTTTTACTTATGCTTTTTTCTCTTTCGACTTTCATCTCTTCTTCTATCCCTATCTCCTCCTCTCTATGTGTCTCTCTTTCAGTCCTCCTCTCTTATCTCCCTCGTTCGTTTACGCATTTTCTTCTTCTTTTCTCTCTCTCTCTCTCTCTCTCTCTCTCTCTCGTTCCTTTACGCTTTCTTTCTTTCGATGCCCTCCTCTTTTATCTTTATATGTCTTTGTTTGCCTTATTTTTTATTTCTGAGTTTTCAACATTCTTTTAACTTTCTCTCTCTCTCTCCATCCTCTGTTTCTTTGTCTATCTCTCTCCTTTCTCTCTGTATTGCTGTTTTATTCTGTCTGTATTCTCTCTCTCACACACACACACACACACACACACACACACACACGCGCGCGCGCGCGCTTTTTGCCTCGTAACTCTCTCCCTCTAAGTATATTTGCATGTTTATGTATGTTCCTTCGTGCGTGAAAAAGTGTTATGTGTGTGTATGTGCGTCCGTATGCAAGTCAGAGGTAAAAAGCGTGATGTGTGTATATGTGCATGTATGTGTATGCTGAACTCTGTCTGTCTGTCTGTCTCTCTCTCTTTCTCTTTCTCTCAATACTCAACATTTTTTTTATTCATCAATATGTCACTTGTCCGTTTCTTCCACTAAACAAGCGTATATGACTTTTCAGCACTACATGATCCAGGGATTGAACTCTCAAATTCTAGGGAGACACAAATTTTTTAATCAACGCTTTAATTCAATAGGTGTAGGTTAAAACATATCGGGTTCCCTGGCAGTTCGGAGTTCAATTCTTGGGCCTGGAAATATTGAAAAGCCATATGCTCTAATTCAGTGGAAGAAACGAACAAGTCACACAATGGTGACCAAGACTGGTGGGTACTAACTGGTAAGAGTTATCTCCCCTAAATATGAAATGTGGAATGAGAATAATCTACCAAACCAAATGTGCACTGAATAATAATTTTGACTCAAAATTCCCAGAAAATTACTGAGTAAAGGGCAGACACCTGAAGAAGGCCGGAGAGTAAAGCAGATGAACATGGTAATGATAATGGTAATATTAGCCGCTTCCTTATAAGGAAACATTCACCATTCATTTACCAAGCAGCCAATGTTACTGTCACTTGAAATTTATAAACTAATTAAAAGAATTTTTCAAGAAAATAGGTGTCCTAAGTCCAGTTAATGTTATTGCTCTTTCTAGTATTGATGGTGGGGGTTTCCTTCCTTGCCTTTTGTTTGGGGTAAAGGGGAACATCAGAATTTTGATTTTCATTATTCTCTCTTTGAGTTATATGTGCTATCCATTTTAGTTGTTGCTGCTTTTGAAAGTCCTTAACTGATGAGATAGATAGATAGATAGATAGATAGATAGATAGATAGATAGAAATATGAAGAGACTGATAGATAGATAGATAGATAGATAGATAGATAGATAGATAGATAGATAGAAATATGAAGAGACTGATAGATAGATATAGATAGATAGATAGATAGATAGAAATATGAAGAGACTGATAGATAGATAGATAGATAGATAGATAGAAATATGAAGAGACTGATAGATAGATAGATAGATAGATAGATAGATAGATAGATAGATAGATAGATAGATAGAAATATGAAGAGACTGATAGATAGATAGATAGAAATATGAAGAGACTGATAGATAGATAGATAGATAGATAGATAGATAGATAGATAGATAGAAATATGAAGAGACTGATAGATAGATATAGATAGATAGATAGATAGATAGATAGATAGATAGAAATATGAAGAGACTGATAGATAGATAGATAGATAGATAGATAGATAGAAATATGAAGAGACTGATAGATAGATAGATAGATAGATAGATAGATAGAAATATGAAGAGACTGATAGATAGATAGATAGAAATATGAAGAGACTGATAGATAGATAGATAGATAGATAGATAGATAGATAGATAGAAATATGAAGAGACTGATAGATAGATAGATAGATAGATAGATGAAGAGACTGATAGATAGATAGATAGATAGATAGATAGATGAAGAGACTGGGGGTTAGATAGATATGAAGAGACTGATAGATAGATAGATAGATAGATTCATTTTCTACAGCTTATTAGCCCTTTGCAGATTATTTAAAACCAAAATGTTATTTTAGATGATAATGATACATCTTACTAGTTAACCCATAGCTGGGTGGAGGAGAGGTAGATTCTAACCTTTCCCAAGGGTATTTGTATATAAATAAACATAACAAACCCAACTGGAATTGGAACTCTGCTTTCTAATTAACAATTCCAAGCTATTATCCATTACACCAACAGCACATTTAAGCTTATAACACCAATATTCCTAAGTAGTCACCCATTTAGGTACTGACCAGGCTCAGTGTTGCTTAACTTTGGTGATCATACAGGAACCTGTGTTTCAACGTGATGTAACCATAAGCCAGATAGATAGATGGTAATGGTAATATTATCCGTTTCCTTATAAGGAAACATTCATCATTCATTGACTCTGCAGACAGTGCTACTTTCTGTTTAAATTTACAAAATCTTTCAATTGAAATCATTTTTCAGAAAAATAGTTTCCCCATATCCATTGTTATCGCTCTTTCCAGTACTGACGGGGGCTTTTTTCCTAGCCTTTTTGTTTGAAGTAGTGTCAACATCTTGATTATGTCATTATTTTCTCCTCGAGTTACATTTGCTATCCATTTTACTTGTTGCTGCTGTTGAAAGTCCTCCAGTGATGAGGTTTCAGTTATTTTCTAAAGTTCTTTGTAATTATGTAGCGCCAAGCCATGAGGTTCAAAAATAGGGTGATCCTCACTAAGACCCACCTACTTCATTACTTAAAGCCATTATGGTGGTCTGAAAAGCAAGGAATGTAATAATGATAATTCCTCATCTCAAAACTTTTCACAAGAATTATTATTAATAGTAGTAGTAGTAGTTGTGTGATCTTGGCGGTAATAGACACAGCTCGTTGATCTTAACAACAAAACCAAAAAGAGGATCAAGAAATGTGAAATGTTGGACATTCCAAAAGAAGAACTGGCAGTTTATCTTGCACTCTGTGAGAAACAAGTCAGAAATTTGAGCAATCAGACAAATATTGAGCATTAATACTGACCAATCATGGGTGCCTTGGCATGGGCCAATGGTTAACAAGCTAATCTACTGAACACTAAGTTCAGGTTTGTTTTTTTGGGTTTGGTTTATGGCATATCAACTTCAATGGGTTATTTAATACCGACAAAATTTTTATTGCCGGTAATATTTTTTTCAAAAAACATATTGCTGGTAATATTTTTTTTTTCTTCAAAAATCTATTTCTGGTAATATTTTTTTTTTCTTCAAAAATCTATTTCTGGTAATATTTTTTTCAAAAAATGTATAGCTGGTAATATTTTGATTTCTTTTTTCAAAAATGTAAAGTCAGTAATATTTTTTTTTTTTTAAAAGTATTGCTTGTAATCATTTTTTTCTTTCAAAAATGTATTGCTGGTAATAATTTGTTTTACAAAGTAATTCTGGTATTAAAAACTATTTTTACACTTTCATAGTATTTTGATCCCAGTTTGGTTAACTATTTACCCATAGCTGAAACCCTAACAGGTGCTACCACCTCGAGTGGACCTGGGAACGCCAGCAATTAAGAGGTAGTTCCATGTTCCTCGAAACCTCCTGATCAGAACCCTTGCTGTTGGATATAGTTTATCGTCTTACCCAGGATGCAAATGTAGTTTATCATCATACCAAAGACTGACTAAATTCAGTTCTCCCTGCAAGCCTTATGCTTATGAACTTATAAGAAAACTATGTTCAGCTTAGTAAATAGTACTAGGTGGCTGTGTGTGGGTAATGGTTAATGAGCTATTCTGATGAGCTATTACTGCTGCATAGTGAGATCGATTTTCACTGGATGCCCTATACCTGTGGTCTTGTGCCAAATCTAAGCTCAGCTTAGTAAATAGTACTAGGTAGCTGTGTGTGGGTAATGGTTAATGAGCTATTCTGATGAGCTATTACTGCTGCATAGTGAGATCGATTTTCACTGGATGCCCTATACCTGTGGTCTTGTGCCAAATCTAAGCTCAGCTTAGTAAATAGTACTAGGTGGCTGTGTGTGGGTAATGGTTAATGAGCTATTCTGATGAGCTATTACTGCTGCATAGTGAGATCGATTTTCACTGGATGCCCCATAGTTGTGGTCTTGTGCAAAAACTAAGCTCATCTTATTAAACTGTACTAGTGACTCAGTGCAGGGTGATGGTTAACAAACTAGTATTGCGAGCTATTACTGCTGCATAGTGAAATCAATTCTCACTGGATGTCCATACTTGCAGACATGTTTCAAAACTTAAATGATGAATGGCATTAGGTAACTCAGTGCAGTGTAATGGTTAACAAGCTAGTCTTGTCAGCCAATATTGATTGATACTCATTGGGTTCTCTATACTAGTGGCCTTGAGCCCAAACTAGGCTCAGCTAAGTAAATAGCAATTCTGGTCAATCAGAAATAATAACTCTACACAAGTTTATTCGTTGAAACAATTCCCAATGAAAGAATCATCAATTTTAATCAATATTTTAATTAATGATCAATCGCTTTGCAACAAATAATTTCTGCTGGTCATGCAATCATTACTAATGGGTAGTGAGTTCAATCCTCATGAGATGCTGCATTTGTGCCTGTTTTTTTGCAAGCTTATATTAAGGCTTAAGGTACCACAGAATTAAACAATGCTTAGCAAGTTATTCCAGTCATGGGTTTAGTCCTTACTGAGCACTCAAATAGTCGGCCTTGTTCCGTACTAACTTTCAGCCAATAACAATTTCTAGCAACAAAAGTAACTATTTTGAAAGCAGTTTAATTTTTTACTGGAGGGCTGTGCAAAAAGTAAATGTAAATAACGATAGAAACTTATCAACAGACGAAGAGGTTGATAACATGAGGTCAGATTGTGAGGAACAAAGGTGAAAAGAGAAAAGTCTCGTTAGCTAACAACATTGTAACTGGACAGGAATTATCAGTGTTACAAAATCAGCATTTAAGGTCCCTGAAAAATGAAGTGATGCTATTTACTATGCTAAGCCTTCAGCAAGGAGGCCCAACAAGCCTAGAAAATCAGCATCTAGACATGTTGACGCTGCTTGTAGCAAACTAAGTTTAATAAATAGCAACACTTTAGATTTCAGAGAAACCAAATGCTGATTTTCTAGTAATGTTGACTCTGCTTGCAGCAAGCTTAGTAAATAGCAACACTTCAGGAGGGTCAACCTGCCTAGAACATCAGCATTTAAAGTCCCTGAAAGCTAAAGTGATTTACTAAGCTTAGGTTTGTGCAAGGAAAAGTCAACCAGCCCAGAAAATCAGCATTTGAAGCTATTTACTAAGCATAGCTGAGTACAGAAGGTGAAAGAGCAGTAAGAATTGAGGACAAGTTTGTGTTACATCCACCTTCCATCTACAGAGAACCTGCTAACCCTCAACATTCAAATCTAAATAATAGGCAATGCGATTAAGATGAAAAAAAAAAGGAACCTGTCCCATCGCTTGGTATCTTAAGTGTTCAAGGCCAAACCCCCAGGGTTCAGTCAGGTTCAGTTGTAGATGCAACAGGGAGTCTAGGGAGAAAGGTTGGGGAACAAACGAGATCATGATGACATTCCATTACTTAGTTATATAATTTGCCCAACACCCAACTTTCTCTGGAAGGCACATTTCTTGCATTAATAGCCTTTTGTGGGAATGTATATTTATACTATCACAAATTGTGTGTTGTATATTAACTAAACTGACTGCTCAGTGGATGAGTTCATCACTGTTGACAATTAAATCGGATTTCCATAGAATTTTTCTTTACTCTTACAAGCCTTCTTCTGAAACCAATTTTACCGATAAAATAAAGATCACAAAGAGAATGAAAGTAGTCAAGAAGTACATAGCAAACTATAATAATAAGAACAATGAGGCAGCACTTAGAGAAGAGTGCAATTAGAGAAAAGAAAAAGAAACAACTTTTAACAATATTTTGACAGTATATCTGTCTTCTTCAGGTTATGTTTAAAAATTGGCATACAAGTAGAAAAACTATAAAAATACAAATCTTCAAACAAACAAACTTGTCTTGAAAAAAAACGTACTTTTTACTCTTAAAAGCCTTCTTCTGAAACCAATTATTACCAACATGACAAAGCGAATGAAACACATCAAGCATGAATGAAATGCAACTGAAATGTAAGTAACTAGATGGGGATTAACACATTTTGAAATTTTCCCTTAGTTGATTGGTTGATAAGAGGAGGAATTAAAATGTTGTCATAAATATTTATTAGTTAGTTATTCATTAGTTAGTTAGTTTTAATATTCATTTTTATTTTAAATTTAAGTTAGTTTTAATTTCATTTTCATTTGAAAATAAATAAATATTCATTTATTTATTTTAATTAAATAAAAATATATTTTAAATGAATAAATAAAATATTTTAAATAAAATAAATATTTTTGTTTAAATAATATAAATAAATATTTATTTTACTTAAAATATTTTATTTATTCATTTAAAATATTATATTTTTATTTAATTAAAATAAATAAATGAATATTTATTTATTTTTCAAAATCGTCTAAATAAAATATAAATAAATATTTATTTTACTTAAAATATTTTATTTATTCATTTAAAATATTATATTTTTATTTAATTAAAATAAATAAATGAATATTTATTTATTTTTCAAAATCGTCTACATCTAATACAGTGGAGCTCAACGTGGGGTTAATCTTGGGATCAACAAATTTCTCCAACGGTGTCCAAAGGAAGCCCAAGCAAATTCTCCCAACATATTTTATACTAAATTTAGTATGTTACAAAATATGCCAAATATTTCTCTAAGATGAACAAATTTTGCATTTTATAAAACAAATATTTTTTTACATATATTTATTGGAAATTGTGTTGAAAAATATGCATTTTGTAAATGTACTGGTTGACCTCTACCATTAAAAATGATGGCAACACTTAAGTCATTTTACAATTTCATTAGTTTTTATTCTGCTTGAGTAATCTGGGATTTTTCTTGACATAATTTACTCTATTGACGCATGTAAAAGAAAATCTGCTTTTAAAGTTATTAAAATAAAAAAATATGTGCAAGAAGATTAACATAAGCAGTATCATTAAAAATTGACGGCCATATTTAAGTAATTTTGAAATGGTATTGGTTATAAAAGTGATCTGGGACTTTTGACACAATTAAGTTGTCACACATAAGAAAAAATATGCTTTTTAAATTAATAAAAGACTTAAATTAATAAAAGACTTAAATTAATAAAAGACTTAAATTAATAAAAGACTTAAATTAATAAAAGAAAAAATATGTGCTAACGTAAGCAGTATCATCACAAAATGATAGCCATATTTAAAAAAAAAAAACTTACAATTTCATTGGTTATATTTCTTGTATGAATAATCTCAGATTTTTATTGGTGTAACTCCATGTAAGAAAAAAATTTACATTCTAATTATTAAAGGAAAAAAAAATATACAAAAAATTAACAAAAAACATATGTAAAATAAAAATAATAATTGGATCAGAAACTTTCACTGCTTCCCAGACTGCATGAATTTAAACAAGCTACCAGGCTGGCATCTCGGTCCCACACTTTCGCTGTCAAAATGGTTAAATGTAACTGTCTCTTCTACTCAAACAGCTACTTCTCTCGCACTTCCCCTCACTTGCTTCCCTGATGACTATAATCTTCAAATATTCCAGTGTAATGTCAATCGACATCTGACACCCTGAACTTGTTCCCCGTCCTCCTCTGTATCCTTTCCTCAAACATGCCTCTTTACTCTTGTTCCCGATCCTCTGTAACCCCTTGTGTGCTAGTGGCACTCCCGCCTTGCTTGGGGTGAATTGCTTTAAAAAAAAAAAAATCTGCACAGAGCACAGTCTAGGAAGAGATTAAATAAACTAAGGATCTCATTTCCTCTTTGTTGCACTCCTGGGATGTTTCGATACTGGGGTACTTGCCCAACATGTACAACTTTGGGGACCGATATAGTTTTTATATCCGGTGTAGACATTCTGCAGACTCAGAGCTTATAAAGATGATTTCTAATGGATAAGAAGAGGAGGTTTCCATTTAGGTAGCGATATGCTGCAATGAGGTCAACATAGCAATTATACAGTCTTCTATTAGTGGGGTCTGCAATTTCCTGGTGTTGTTTGATCCCATGTATGCCATCATTGCACCATTTAGCAGAACCAAAGCCAAATGGGGTTCAGGTGGAGTTGATAATTACTCGTTGAATAGCCTAACTTGTACAGTATTTACATTAGTTGGACTATTGTCCTCATCTTCATCGCCATATTTGTCACAACGTTTCGGCCGTTGTACGCTCCGGCCTTCTTCAGGTGGTTGGAATTTCGAACTGAACCCTTTATTTCAATCACTGGGGTAGACTGTTCTAGTTCCACGTGCCATGTTTGATGGATGTCAGTTATCAGTTATCTCCTGCTAATTTTCCCTCTCCAAGTTCTCCACTGCCTTAACCGGGTATTGAACTCACACTCTTTTGGTCTGTCACTGGATCTAACCAATGCCTTTATCCACTGTGCCATGTGTCCTGAAGAAGGCCGGAGCGTACAACGGCCGAAACGTTGTGACAAATATGGCGACAAAGACGAGGACAATAGTCCGACTAATGTAAATACTGTACATAATACCTCATCTCAGAAATATAGACAGACCCTAACTTGTACGTTCTGTTTTTCCTTAATTCTCACCTGATATATATTAAACTGTCATCTAATAAAGAATGAAAGTAAAATTTAATGAAACATTAATAATCTTGTTTGACAATGCTTCATCATGAAAATAAAATAAATATTATTTTCAGAGATGATGAATTTAAACACTGAAAGAAACAATAACTTAAGAATTTAGATACTTTCTAAGAAAAATTGGCAAAAAGAAAAGAAATTCTAAACTTCAGGCAACATGGTAAGCATATTTTTGCAAGAAAAAAAATATAATTTGAGAATAATTTCCTGTAGATATTTAATTAATATTAATTAACATGCATATGTATTTAATAATGATTTGATTAGGGCAGTACTTTTCAAGGCACAATTAATAAAATTAATCAGTCACTAGACCATGAGGAAATATACAATAGTAATGCAAAAGTGTTTGATAAAGTATGTCACAAAGAACTATTTGAACTGCAAGGTGAGCTTAATTTATTTGAGAAGATTATCCAGAACTTACACTGGAAGCAAACTGCCTGCACACTGATGCAAAATGGTTTGGTTTGGTTTTCTTTGTTTAACGGCACCTCAACCTCTATAGGTCATTTTAGTACCAAATCTTTTATTTGGTATACTTCAAATGCCAGTCAAATCCATTACATTCACTTACATGCTAATACCCTTGGGAAAGGTATGAAACCTCTTCTCCCCCCAGCTATGGGTAAATGGCAGGACAGACTGGGTTCTATAGGCTTGGATGGCAACTGATCTACCACAGAAAGAAATGGCAACCTACTGTGGGGAAAAAAATCTGCCCCGTCAGTCAAGTATTGAAAGATACAAGATCACCTAAGTGTATATCATGCATGGCACATAACTGAGTAAAACTATTATTTTTTTACTCTTCATTTTTATATAATTTTACATTCTTTTTATATAAATATTATATAGATTTTTATACAAAGAATCAACTCATAAAATTTTTTCATTGCTTCACTATTAAAAAGTTGGCATTTGAGGTCAGATTTCATAATTGACCTCTGGAAGTCAACATGCTAACAGAGAAATGCTGCAGTATTCTAGGTAATGTAGGTAATTTCCTGTAACGTGTGAGTAGTTTAATGGCTAATGGATCGGAACTGTTAATCAGAGAGCCAAGTTAAGCAACACTGAGACTGTTCAGTACCTAGATGGGTGACTGTTAGGGAATACCTGGTGCTGTAAGCTTGGGAGTGTGAGTAGTTTAATGGCTAATGGATCAGAACTGTTAATCAGAGATCCGAGTTAAGCAACACTGAGACTGTTCCAGTTAAATCCATGACATTCACTTACATGCTGTTACCCTTGGGAAAGATATGAATTCTTTTCTTCTCCCACCCACCCAGCTATGGGTAAATAGCAGGACAGACTGGGTTCTATAGCTTTGGATGGCAACTGGTCTACCGCAGAAAAAAATGGCAACCTACTGCAGGGAAAAATCTGCTTCGTCAGTCAAGTATTGAAAGATAAATAATCACCTAAGTGTGTATCATGCATGGCACATAACTGACTGATGATTTATAAGAAAGTTTGTACTTTTTAGTAAAAGATGTTTTAAGAATTTCTCTTTATTGTGAGAGATCACATCTGGTTTGGTTTGATTATTTTTGTTTGTTTAACAACACATCAACCTCTGTAGGTCATTTTAAGGCTGAATCCATTACTTAGTTTATAAGATCTTTATTTTTTTTAAAAACTTTTCACCCCAAGCAACAAACCCAGTAACACACAGAAGGGAATGATTGAGATTGTATTCAAATTTTTGCAGATCAATCTTGACTGGAAAGCAAGGAACTGGAAGAGAGATCCACTTGCAAGAAGTTTGAGAAAAGCAACTGTTAGCATAGAACTTATGATTACATCTAGTCACTATTTACATTATTCGGACTATTGTCCTCTTCTTTGTTACAACATTTTTGTCACAACATTTCGGCCGTTGTACGCTCCGGCCTTCTTCAGGTGGTTGGAATTTCGAACTGAACCCTTTATTTCACTCACTGGGTTAGACTGTTCTAGTTCCACGTACCATGTTTAATGGATGTCAGTTATCAGTTATCTCCTGTTAAATCCCCTCTCCAAGTTCTCCACTGCCTTAACCAGGTATTGAACTCACACTCTTTGGGTCCTGTCACTGGATCTAACCAACCCCTTTATCCACAGTGCCATGTGTCTCAGAATTATAGACAGTTACATCTAGTCATTTCAACTGTTTTACATCTCTTGCCACCAATCATCTAATAATCATCTAGTACTCATCTTGTACTGTGCTTAAATTCATAAAGTCTAGCTACCATAGAGGAGAGTGATATTTATTCTAGTCATTTACAAGAAATGTGGCACAAGGCCAAAAAGAGGGAATAGGGAAGGCTGGTCTTCATCTGTCTTATAATTAAACTTAGCTAGCCACAATTACTGATCCAAACATACCACAGTAATCCATACACCAAAACAACACATTCTCACTTACCATTCTTACAACAGTCACCATAATACCTCAGAGTCTCTATAAAGTCCTAACTAGTTCCCATACGTACCATAGAGGAGAGTTCATCCGAACAATTACCATGAAAATATTTATAGAAAAGTCACTAGGAAGTCATGTTACAGTAATGGGAAAGTGACAGAAGTTGAGATGCCAGGTCAGGACCAATGATATTGCAGATTATTTTGGGGATTTTATCAAGGATCTCTGCCTTGGGAGACACATGTCCATAAAAGTTGAGCAAATCTTTATTTTAATGACCCCTCATTTGTTATCTGCAATGATAGAGTCCACCACCATACACACACACACACACACACACACACACACACACACACATCTACAGTTCAAAATTTTGAAGCCACTCCTAGAATTAGCATGGGATGAACTTGATAGAAGAGTGAAAAAAAAAAGAAAAAAAAGAGCTGTTAATGTCATTGAAAAAAAAAAATGGAATCAATTATCATGCTTATACTTTGAGAAACTTTTGCAATGAATACCAAAAATTTGTGCTGCAATAATCAATGCGAAAGGAGGATATTTTGACGAGAGCAAAATTTAATCATAAAAAGCTTTTTTTCTTTTTGTCATAATAAAATTTCTAATAAAAAAATCATGTCTCACTTTTTTTTAACCATGTATAATAATTTTCTCTTATTTAAAATACAAAACTTTTTGGACCAATTTAAAACATTACCAGGGGTATCCTGAAAATTTTGAACTGTAGTGTGTGTATACATATATATATATATATATATATATATAAAGGAAAATTATTTGAGTAGAACATTACATTTTTTTTATACAGTGTTTATTACATTTTTTTTATACAGTGTTTATTTGGCCTGCTGATCTGCACATTCGAAAAAGCTTAATAAAGAGCACACTGGATCAGATAGTGCTTCCTCCTACAAAGGGAAACACAGGTTCAAATCCTGCCAAAGGGCACATTTTCATTATTAAGTTTAGTTCTCAAATTTGCAAATCGGCAGATGAAATAAACACACTGTAAAAAAAAAAACAAGGTATTCTACTCAAATACACGTATTCATTAAAAATAACATTTGAAATAAGATATATATATATATATTTTGCACATATGATAAAAATATGCTATATTTATAGGTAAAAGTGCTCCTTATCAGGGATAGAGCCTAATGTATATATTGTGTATAAGCCTGCTTTTCATAACAGTGTGACCCATGAATTTTTCATATAGCACATGTATAATGTGACTCCAGCTTCTTAGCAAATACTAGTAAGCCTACCATAGCCAAATATTGCAGTACTGGGCATCATTCTGGACATTTTTTATAGAATGGTCTTCATTCTTTGTTGTATAAAGCTACCCCAAAAGGTGGCCAAAGTTACTGTGAAAATATAGGCCTACCAGGTAAGTTACAATCACCAAAAATGCATTAATCTAAACCTGTCCAGAAACATTTTACCTGTGTATAGTGTAGCTGGTAACTGAAAATGCATAATTTTTAACCTCTTCAAAATAATTACTTGTGTATAGTACAAACACCTATTTTTTTTTAATAAAAAACTGATCATAAAAAACACACTATCCATTAGTATATATTGTATGTAAATATGAGTGGGCACTGAGGTCCACACCAAGTGGTAACAGTCCATTTCATGCAATCTTATTTTATATATATATATATATATATATATATATATATATATATATATATATATATATAAAAAAATATTTTTGAAGGTACAAAATTTTATCACAGCAATAAAAGTATGAAGCTTGATATTACTAGACATATTAAAAACGGGCGAAGCAACCGGTTTCACTCCCGCTCTTCAGGCTTCCAATGGGAGATTTAATTTAAATTAAAAAACACAGAAAATGTACAATGAAAAGGAAATGTGGAGGAGGAAGGAAAAAAAAAATTATGAGTAAATTATTAAAAAATTATTTCCCTATATATATATATATATCAAAGGCGATGGTCATATTTCATTGTGTATAAGCATGAAAAACAGTCGCCGCTGGATGTTGACTTCAATGTATACTTTCATATTTACATACACTATCCCTGATACTGAGTACATTAACCCATAAATATAGCATACCTTAAAACTATATAACTTAATACATAGGTTATGGAACACCAAAGACGTGTCTCTCAGGATAAAGTTCGACATATAAAAATCAGTAATTCTCTCAACCTTTCTCTATGATGCTGAAACTTGAACCCTGTATAGCATGCACATAAATCGACTTGACACTTTTCACATGCACTGTCTTGATACCATATGTGATATAAAATATGATGACAGGGTCAAGAATAGTGCAATACTGAAAAAAATGTAACAACAACATAAGCACTGAAACCATTCTAGCAAAGATACAACTTAGGCGGGCCGGTCATGTTGTGAGAATGGATGAACATAGGCTTCCAAAAAAGGTGCTGTATGGACAACTACCAAACTCCAAGCATTCAGTTGGACATCCACACTTACAAATTCAAAGATAACTTGAAATCTCTCAACTTTGATCTGAAAACTTGCAAACCGCAAGCATCAAACCCAAGGAGTGGCATAAGACAGGTTTCATATAGTTACAGGGTTTTGAAGACAGTAGACTGAAGCACTGTGTTCAGCTTCGTCAAGCTCTGAAGCAAAGATGCCATCAAAATCCTGCTTTAACAAATTTCATCTGTCAGTGTCGCTTTGTCACCCGCAGCAAGGCTAAGCTAGTATCACACTTAAGAAAGCACAAATAAAATATGTCTTTCTCTTACCTGATTTTCTCCACAATAGCCCCTGCTATTATGCAAAAGTGTAAAATGAAAGGCACCATCCAATGCTGACCCACATTTATCATTCATTATAGGAGAGTCCACCATATATATATAATATCACACATCACATTATTTTAAATACAAAAGAAAGTTTGTTTTCTTTTTGTTTTTTAACAAGAATCCCCATCTAAAATATGGACCACTCCACCATTATAAGAATCCAAAATATTTAAATTATGTAACAGTCAATCTCAATTCATCACCTGAAAATTGCATTGAGCATGAAACTCAGAGTTATGTTACAAGTAAGGAAAACAAAATATATATATATATATATATATATATATATATATATATATATATATATTTAAAGACATTTATGATATGTTTAACGTTCTTTTTATAGATACAAGTATTTAAGCAAATGCTCTGTTTTATAATAAACAGTATTAAATAAAACAGAGCATTTGCTTAAATACTTGTATCTATAAAAAGAACATTAAACATATCATAAATGTCTTTAAATAAATTGTCGGACTTGGTCCAATTCAAAAATATATACATATATATATATATATATATATATATATATATATATATTAATATAGCATATATACAAATACATATATGAATAAATTTTCTGTTTGTGTGGAGCAAATTTATTTTGCAATGATTTTCAGAAAACATTGTAAATATCTTTATTAATATTTAATTTATATTTTCTAAACAATTTTTTGTAAAGTATACTTGCATCATTTTAATGTGGTACAATATTAAGAACTGCTTCTACAATTTTAATTCATTAAAATTAATAACAAAAAGTACACTCCTCCACCTCTGAGTCCTGTTTCTATTTCTTTCTATTTAGCCTTTCATTTTTCCATTCTTTGTTTATATATGTTTATTCAAAAAGGACTCTAAGAATGTTTTTCATTGATTGTTCAGACGAGATCCATGGATTATGAGGTCATTGTTAGGAGAGGCCAACAATCTCTTCCGTTTCTGGATCGATGTCAATATCATAAAAGCAAGGACGTGTAGACAATCCAGGCATTGTACTCATCTGCAAAAAAAAAAAAAAAAAGAAGTTAAAGATTGATGGAAATCAAATGTTTTGGGCTTTTTAAGAATAAAATTCAAAATGCCTCCTCATAATTATTTATTCTGTTTAACTATGACACAAACCAAACTGGGACACACAATAAGAGGTGAGGAAGAATGCGTTTCCTAAATCTCTCCAGTGGGTATCACCTGCAGACCTATTTTCTAAATCAGTATTCAAAATCCTAGACTTGAACTCTAACAACTGGTACCTGTGGGAAATATGTAACTTTCAACAATGAAGCTGGACTCAATATTTTCCAATTCCTCAAAAATACATGCCAGTTCTTCCAAAATACATTCCAATTCTCCCAAAATACATTCCAATTCTCCCAAAATATATTCCAATTTTATCTAAATAAATTTCAATTCTTCCAAAATACATGCCAATTCTTCCTAAATATATTCTATTTTTTCATAAATATATTCCAATTCTTCCTAAATATAGGGTGACCCAAAAAAACGGGAACTTTTTAACAATCCAATAAAACCAAGAGTGATGGAAGAAAAATATTTAATTCATAGTAATTGAAACCTTAAAACATGCCATTTAAGAAACAATGATGGAATTTTTAAAAAATTACATCCTGTAGATGGCGTCCTCCTGTACAAATTCATTCTTGAAATCTGCTGTTGAGACCTCTATTTACTGATGCAACATCTCAGCTGGGATATTGTGAATTTCATTCTTGTTACTAAAATGGCGAAATGTTTACTTGCTCAAGGTCACTGTCTCGCAGTGTTGCCACTTGCACATGTCTGGCAATACGCACTTCAAAAATTCCCGTTTTTTGGGGTCACCCTATACATTGTAATTCTTCCAAAATACATGCCAATTCATCCAAAGTATATTCCAATTCTCATCAGATTACTCTTTGTAACTTTGAGAAAGTTTTTATCATCTTAAATTATTTTTCAGACCCTTTTGTGTTCCATATGTTTTTACCACAATATTTCAAAAGACCCATACTTCAGCAGTCATGAAGCACATCATTATCAACATCAAGAAAACAAAGAAGGAATCCAATTGTCCAATCAAAACTTGTGTTACATTCAGATATTTTACATTATTTTCTTAATCCTTTTTTTATTTTTGACAATGTTCAGGCTACCCCCACCTGTCATCTAAAGATGTGTTGTTTGATGATTATAATATTTGGTGCCATACAAGACTCCTTTTTCTCCAAATATTAGAATTTCATAAATCTGTAATATGAATGGTCGTTCAACAGTTTAAAGCTTGAATATGATCCCTTTTACAACTATTCCAAATTATTTGATTGCATCATTATAATGCATGTACATTTATGATTATATATATATATATATATATATATATATATATATATATATATATATATATATATATATATATATATATAAAGGGTGTTCCAATAACTTGGACCGATTTTAAATGTTAGTTAAGTTTCAGCGTCTAATGATTTTTTCTTTTTCTTTCAGATTTAACAACTTAAGTCTTTGGCAATTTCAACCATGGAAAGATTAACAATCAAACAACGTGTTAAAGTTTCAAGAGTGCAATTGAAAAAATTGTTTGTAAATTCAAGTAAACTGGGTTGATGGGAGATGTGACAGCACCATTGCGTGCTCATTTATGCTGTTCAGCTGAAAACATTGCTGCAGTGCACGAAAATGTGGCCGAAATACCAGGCACTTCTATTTGTCATTTCCAACTGCACTTATGGTTGGTCAATTATTTTGACCAAAAAAATTGCAAAGTGCATGAGATGCATTTCAGTTTAAATGTCCATTTTCGTAATAGGCTTTGATAATTTTTCACGTTATAGGATTGTTAATCTTTCCATGGTTGAAATTGCCAAAGAATTAAGTTGTTAAATCTGAAAAAAAAAAAAAAATCATTAAACACTTAAACTTCATTCACATTTAAATTATTGGAACACACACACTTTTATATATATTATATTTTACACACACACACTTTTACATATATATATTATATTATACACACACACACACT
>OZ038510.1:62935966-62973466 GCA_964036315.1 Acanthosepion esculentum
TTTTGAAAACGTAAATAAACAAAGAAGGGGGCATTAGGAAATCAGGGTAGGGCAAGTCTATATTTCAACAAAAATTAAGAGTTACCGATAATTATAGTACTAACTTAACTAGATTAATGATTTCAGTAACAAAGTATTCCATGATAACATAATATACAGTATTATACAATAAAACAAAATACTATAAAATATACTATAAAATAAGGCATAATAAAGTACTAGTAATAATAATAGTACTTATCAATAGAAAGAAAATAAAAATAAAATAAGAAAAATAAAGTAAAATTGAATAAGAGCCTTACGTAGGAACATATAAATATGTAAATAAACATAAAAATGTTGGTTTTGAATTTTAAGTTTGGCACAGAACTACATTTAATATTGAAAAGAAGGTTGGAAATGAAAAATAAAAACTATGAGTTCTAATTTAGTATAACAATTAGAAATGGTGTTATAAAATCAAAGGGGGTAACTAATTTTATCCGGGAATCAATAGAGTAATTAATAATAAAATTATTTTATCAATATTAATATTCCTAAAAACCAAAAGCAGTGATAACAGTAATAATAAATTTTCAACCTCACCAGTAGCACAATTCTGAGTTTCATGCATAATGTAATCATCAGGTGCTGATTGACAATCTGACAATTGCATTATGCATGAAATGAGTTGTGCTACAGGTGAGGAAAAAATGTATATTTATTATTAATATAAATTATCACACTCTTATTATAAACTGAGCTATATTTTATTAGCACCAGCACTCAATGTGCTATATATATATATATATATATATATATATATATCGTTAGTTCTTCTCATTCCCTATAGAACATTGGGTGACAAAAGCTATCCATCGAGTACAATCTTGTTCTATAGCTTCCAGCAAGGTCAGACCCATCTCACCCAGGTCTTCTTCCAGATCTTGAATGGTCTGCCCTGCCTCAGTGAGGATCTCTTTGGAGTGAGAGTCAGATAGGGGACATAGATGAAGGAGCAGACCATATATAACATACATATACAGGGCGTATCGAAAATACTTTTACAAACTTTGGGTGGTTGGATTCTTTTGTGATGTCAATAAACACTCATTGGCACTTTTGTGATGTCAACAAATTCTCATTGTAGTAGAGACTTTGTAATCGCAGATCCAACTATAGTACACTGTTGAACAATGCTGGTGTCAGACACCTTTGAATAATACTTGCACTAATAGTACTTGCTCGATAATATTCACTTGGAAGTAACCACCCTATAGTGCTCTGAATAGAGAAATAGTATAGACTAGAAATACAGATCTGAATAGTAATAGAGGACTGAATAGAAATGCAATCATTTAGATGTCATGCAACTTCCTACTTATACATTTCCTCTATGGTCATGTGATCTACTTAGTTCAATAATGGGATCACCTGTGCTTGCACAATGGTGATCCATGTTCAAACTCAAGCATCAACAGTGACACTTTATTCCTATATAATAGTTCCTCAAACAGAAACAAGAACAAAAATCGATATAAACATATGTCCAAATAGCTATCATTGTACCTCAACACAACAACTCATCACAAATGTTCAAAATGTCCTCTGCAGGCCCTCGTGACACGTTGATGAAGCGTCTCTGCATTATTAATGTCTGCTGCATAAACCAATTGTTTTATGCGGCCCCACAGATAAAAATCCAAAGGATTGAGGTCAGGGGAACATGCAGACAATGTAA
Source organism: Acanthosepion esculentum (assembly GCA_964036315.1). Lineage (NCBI taxonomy): Eukaryota > Metazoa > Mollusca > Cephalopoda > Sepiida > Sepiidae > Acanthosepion > Acanthosepion esculentum. The sequence goes on from OZ038510.1 coordinate 62,937,687, forward strand.
CCAGTCTTCTCCTATCTATCCATCTTTCATGGTAGATGTCAGCCGGTGCATCTCGAAAAATGTAACTAAAATATGCTGGCGCCCCATCATGCAGGAACCACATGCATCTTCGTATTAGCAGGCATACATCCTCTAGCAGGTCTGAAAGTGTGTTCAAAATAAAGTCCATAAAGACAGCTCCTGTAAGATGTGCTAGGAGAACATATGTACCTATCAGACAGTTACCAACAATTCCAACCTACACATTAATCATAAACTGATGCTGGTGTCTAGCCTGTATTGTACCATGGGGATTCCAATCCACCCACAAATGTTGGCTGTGTAAATTTGCTATTCCATCTCTTCCAAACGTTGCCTCATCTGTGAACAAGATTGAAGAGACAAACAACAGATCGGCAGTTTGTGTAATAATCATCAGCAATAGTTTTTTTCCGTAGTGAGCAATCAGAAGGTAAAAGACCCTGCACACATTGCAAATGATACAAATACAGGAGCTGCTCTTGAAGTACCCTCCATGTGGTGCTATGAGATGTATGATATGCTAGAGCCACTTGATGTGTGCTTATAGCTGGAACATTTCCGACAGCCTGTAGAATGTGTTCTTCATGGTCAGGGGTATGAGCAGATCTCAGTCTTCTTCAATCCAAAGTTCTCAGCAACATGACAATAAACAACAGCAAAGGTTGGATGACTCAGCTGCTGGAAACACAATCTGATAGAGCCTCATGTCCATTACCATTGGCATGGCCTTATGCAAAAAATCATACCTGCCTGCTCACAATATGAATATCCCGGTATTGTTAAACAGATCACTTCTCAGTTAACCCACTACTACACCTGTTAAATGTTGAAGACAGACTAGACACAAATATACATGAATAACAAATGTAACCTAGTCTACATGGCAACACAACACCATCTACTGCAAACTTTCTTTAAATTTAATAACTCAAAAATGAAGGATATGCAGACATATCTTTATATGAACTTTTGTACTTGCTTTGGTGTAAGGAACATGCCCCTATAGTTTGTAAAAGTATTTTTGATACAATCTGTGTTTGTGTGTGTGTGTGTGTGTGTAACAAAATTATTAAAAAGTAACAAAATTAATAAAAAGTCAAGAGGAAAAATTATACTTAGCCTATATATATGTATATATATATAGGCTAAGAATGATTTACATTATTATATATATATATATATATATATATATATATATATATATATATATATATATATATATATATATATAATAATGTAAATCATCTCAGAAATATAGACAGATATATTATATATATATGTCTATATTTCTGAGATGATTTACATTATTCAAACTATTGTCCTCATCTTTGTCACCATATTTATTGCAAAATTTCGGTTGTTGTATGCTCCGACCTTCTTCAAGTGGTTGGAATGTCGAACTGAACCCTTTATTTCGCTCACTGATATAGACTGTTCTAGTTCCACATGCCATGTTTAATGGATGTCAGTTATCAGTTATCTCCTGTTAATTCCCCTCTCCAAGTTCTTCACTGTCTTAACCGGGTATTGAACTCACACTCTTTGGGTCCTCAAGGACACATGGCACAGTGGATAACGGCGTTGGTTAGATCCAGTGACAGGACCCAAAGAGAGGAAAAATTACACTCTGTGTGTGTGTGTGTGTGTGTGTGTGTATATATATATAACAAAATTAATAAAAACAACAAAAAGTAACAAAAAAATATTATTAACCTATATATATATATATATATATATATATATATATATATATATATATATAGACCAAGAATAATTTTTCCTCTTGACTTTTTATTAATTTTGTTACTTCACAGATATCTGAAAATAATATATATGTGTGTGTGTTGTTGAATATGATAGACATTGAAAATTTACTTAATTTTTATTTAGTTTTTCCAGCATTCTATATTTTTCCATTTGGTGGGAGTAAAAAGTGCTTGGGGCAATGGACAGTACAGACAATTTTTGCACTCCCTTACTCCCACCAAATAGAAAAATGTAAGAATGCTGGAAGGAGTAAATAAAAATTAATTTAATTTTCCTCATCTTTCATATTCAATGAAACATGTTTAAAAGAAATATTGCTGCATATATATATATATATATATATATATATATATATATATATATATATATATACACACACACCATATACACTTGTGACTTTTGAAAACTTAATTTTGAAGCTAATTTTAAGGGGGTTGCATCATACATGAGATATAAATTTAGTGTATATACTGCTGGCCCTGGCTACACTGTTGACCAAACTATATATCCATTAACTGTAGTAGTCAAATTAGCTTCAAAATTAGGTCTTCAACAGTCACATGATACACAAGTATATATTGTATATATATATAATAGGATACTGATAAATTATAGGATACCACAGTATTTCTTAGAATAAAAACTTTTGTTTTTTTTATCTTTTTAGAATGTGAATTTTTCCTTATAATATAATGTCAAAATTCGTTACTGACGTAAAAATAACTTATCTCTCCTTTTTTTTTTCTATTTACAATTGGCAAGTTTGAAACATCATAAACATCTGATTACTGTTATGAAATGGGAAAAATTACAACATTATTAATGACACAAGAACTGTATAAAAATTGACATTTGGAGATGAAAAATAAAGTACAGATAACTTGTTAAAAACTCAGGGATCAATTTGACACTGCATTTATATTATAAACAGTACGCCAACTTCTAAAATGAAATAAAAATATCTATTTTTTTTATACGGCCAAATGTCATGGATTATAAGTCTAATGAATAATAAATAATTAAATAAATGTATTAAATATTAAATTAATTTCCCATACATCTGTGCAGCCTGTTCACAAAATGTGTCTAATAAGCAAATAAATGTACAAACAACATTTGCATATATGATTATTATTAATATTATTATTATTAATATTGTTGGGAACCTCCTCCTAAGTTAAGAAAAAAGAAAATATTTTTCAGTTCTAACAAATGTCATGATGAGAGAAAAAAACAACAAAAATTATACCTCCCCACCCACCCTTAAATTCCCTATTTTATTTATGAGCGGACCAATATATACGTTTTACTAGAGTGTCTACTCTCTTTGGCTTCCTCAGGTTTAAATGAAAGAAAGACAAAAATATAAGAGAAAAGTCTTGTGGTTTCTGAAGATAAATAGTAATCATAAATCCAATAGAATTAGAAACCTTATCACCTCCAATGTCCAGACTTAAGATAGAATCTGTTTGCCTGTTTGTTTTATCTATATCAAAGGCATTTGGTTTAGTTTGGTTTGTTTTATGGCATATCAACACCTCATTGGGTTATTTAATGCCGACAAGATTTTTATTGCTGGTAATAATTTTTTTCTTCAAAAATACATTGCTGGTAATAAACTTTTTCAAAAATGTATTGCTGGTATTAAAACCCATTTTTACACTTCATATTGTTTTGACCAAGTTTGGGGGTCAACTATTTGCCCATAACAGGTGCTACTACCCCGAGTCAGGGTGGACCTGGGAACACCAGCAAATAAGAGGTGGTTTCATGCTCCTAGTGAGTGTGTTTTTTATTATATATACAAGTATGTATGTACAAGTATACAAACAAAAAAAGGCTCTGATATATATGTACATGCCTGGGTGGGTATCTCTGTATCTACATATTATATATATATATATATATAATGCAATTACAACTATGTTGGGCTGGCCATGTGGCAAGGATTAGTGATGATCACATACCAAAATTTCTTTTCTACAGTGAACTCCATAGTGATTATAGAAATGTTTGTAGACCCCTTGGCTCACGTATAAAGATAAACTGAAAAGCAACCTTTCTTGTGTCAACATTCCATTGAAGCTATGAAGAGACCAGAGTATCATTGTAGCTGCCATTCAGGAATAATGCACCATCAAGAAGCAAGCATCATTTGACTACATGAAACATGAAAGCAAAATAAGACAGCAAACAGTGATCCTGCTGCAGTTGGATACAATACATTCTCCTGTACGGTTTGTGGTCTTTTGTACAATTCTTGAGCTGTTCTCAAAGGCCATGCCCATCATAGGCATGCAGATAATTAATTCGTGGTTATCAGAACCTCACAAGACAAACTTGACAGGAAAGTCCAACATATATATATATATATATATATATATAAATATAAAAGTGGACATGGAAGTCAGCACTTAGAGGCGACAGTCTGTTTCATGCTAGTGCAATCGTCAGGCAATTGCACTAGCATGAAACAGACTGTCGCCTCTAAGTGCTGACTTCCATGTCCACTTTTATATTTACACACGCTCTATCTCTGATATTGAGCACTTTACCCCATAAATATAGCACACTTTAAGACTATATTTCTGCATATATATATATATATATATATATATATATATATATATATATAGGTATGTTAAATATTTGGTGGAAAAAAAATAAGGACCTGATAAAGCACTTGTCAAAAATCTCAGAGATCAATTTGACACTGCATTTATATTATGAACAGTACTGTACCCAAACTTTTAAAATTAAATAAAATACTTTGATTTTTGACAAATGTCATGGTTTGAAAGCTAATGAATAATAAATAATTGCATTAAATATGAAACTAATTTCCCATGCAGCCTGCTCACAAAATGTGTCTAATAAGCAAATAAATGTACAAATAACATTTGCAGGAATTATTTTTTTATTTATACTGTCGTCATGAAACTTGTGTTGTTATTTGACCAGCCTAGGACAAGGCAATATGCAAGAATAAAGCCCGTAGGAATCTGCAACTGACAATGTCTTTACATAAAAAATAATCTGGCCCAAACAAAATGACAAAAGCAAGATCAAAAATGGAGATAATCAGAAAAGAGTATAACTCAAATTATCAGTCAACAACTGAGAGTGACATGAACTTTGTGGTCGAGATAGTTGCATATCACAAAATAATCATATAAGCCAAAATAATAGCACAAATAATCATATAAGCCAAAATAATAGCACAAATAATCATATAAGCCAAAATAATAGCACAAATAATCATATAAGCCAAAATAATAGCAAAAATAATCATATAAGCCAAAAATTTGAATACTGGCTTTTTAGTCAGATACACTTTCAATACTTACAAGATTGGTGCAACACAATCTTCCTATGATCTATAGAGAAACATTTTTGCTTATCCATTAGTATGGTTGATACTAACCTCCAGAAGAGCAACTCACTGTGCCTTCTTGATCTCACTTTTTACACTGACATGTCGTGAAGTGATTATATTGAATCAAATCCTAGGTCTGCTGCTAGGAAAATTGGTTCATTCTATTATGCCAGACATATTTTTCTCCTCAGAATCCATCAGACACATTTATAAATCTACCATTCCACCATACATTGAATATTACTGCCATATCTCGTTTCATGCTTCTACTACATATCTCGATATTCTGGACAAAATCAAAAGAAAGGTCTGTAATGTTATGGATCCTGACCCAGCATCGCAAACTTAAATCACTTTCCCACCACTGTGATGTTATGATGTCTATACTGGCCACTCTGTATTCAAGCTCAATCTCCTCGGCTGATCATAAAGTTGATCGCTTTGGACCAAGTCTTGTCTCACCCCAAGTTGTGTTAATTAATCACAAGACTGGCTTGGTCCGAATGGTCGACTGGAACTGATGACTTGCTTTGGTCTGGTTAGAGTAAAGTCACACGAAAAAAATAAATTGGATAAAAGAAAAAAGTATTTATATACAAATCCTTGATACAGAGTTAATAGTACAGTTATTGATGGCTTCAGCAGGCCTATATTCTCTATACAATAATTATCGACCCTTCCCGATTATCATGACACATCGTTTGTTTAGGTTTTGAACAAGATTTCTAGAACCAGGCTTTAAGTCGGAGATTTTTCTACAGGGCAGCAAATCATATCAGATCAGACGAAGTAGTGGTTCTCATCTCTCCGTTCAGTCTCATCTCCTCAGTGTCACCCTCTCCACATCTACTCGGTGTTCTGTTTTGTGGACCCCCTGCGCAAGGGCCAGGGTGGGGCATAATGTGCTCTGGGAATGCCAGTGCTCCCCAAATAACCAATCAGGACTCTCCCTGCAAAATGTCCAAATATGGGATAGCCCCTCCTCCCTCCATGGAATTCTACCTGTGCCTTCTCCTTCTTTTGGTAACCTGATCCAACCCAGTCTCCTTCCTTCTTTGTGCGAGTGCCTCTCACCATCACTTGCTCAAGCCCATTAAGTTTGTCATACATTGCTTTCCCTTGTCCCTCCTATCCCTCTATCTGCCATGTGAGTATCAGATTTTCCAAGCCCTCCTTTCTCATTACATGTCCCAGAAATTTCAGCTGTCTCTTCCTGATGCTAACTAAGAGTTTCCTCTTTGTTTGTATCCTTTCCAAAATCTCATCATCGCTCACATGACCAGTCCATGGTATCCTAAGCATCCTTCTGTAGAACCACACCTCTGTTGCTTCAAGTCTCCATCTTTGAGGAGACCGTCCAACATTTTCTACCATAAAAGAGGACAGATATCCCTTAGTAAATAAAAATAAAACAAACAAAATTTAACAGACTTACCGTTCCAATGAGTGGGTAAATGAACCCAGCCCCGACACTGGCACGGACATCTCTGATTGGTAGAATAAATCCCTTGGGTGCACCTTTCAAGCTGGGATCATGTGAGAGGGACAAGTGTGTTTTGGCCATACAGATTGGAAGATCATTAAATCCCTGCAATAAAAAATTTTTTTTAAAAATAATAATAATTTGTGAAAATCTGTATTCTTTTAATATAAGAAACAAGTTTTTCTCACAAAATTTATAAACCAAAAATTTAGTAGTTTGTTTCAAGGTTGATTTGGTTTGGTTTGGTTTGTTTTACGGCATATCAACCTCAATGGGTTATTTAATGCCAACAAAATTGTATTGGTGGTTATATATATATATATATATTTTTTTTTTTTTTTCAAAAAATTTATTGGTGGTAATATATATATATTTTTTTTCAAAAAATGTATTGGTGGTAATATATATATATATATATATATTTTTTCAAAAAATGTATTGGTGGTAATATATATATATATATATATATATATATATATATATATATATTTTTTTTTTTTTTTTTTTTTTTTTTTTTCAAAAAATGTATTGGTGGTAATATATATATATTTTTTTTTTTTCAAAAAATGTATTGGTGGTAATATATATATATATTTTTTTTCAAAAAATGTATTGGTGGTAATATTTTTTTTTTTTAAATGTATTGGTGGTAATATATATATATATATTTCCAAAAAATGTATTACTGGTAATATTTTTTTTTTAATATATTGCTGGCAATATTTTTTGCTAAAAATGTATTGCTAATAATAACTAGTAAGGAATCAAAATTGATTTTGATAAATGCCAACAAAAAGACAAAAATATTGTACTAATCTATACACCCTAGTAAAACCAACTGTACTTTGTACCCCTTTACCTGTTTGCACTTCTCCCCAAAATTTGGTTTTGATCAGTCAACTTATGGCTATTTTAGAGGGTGTGATAGTCTAACAGCAGTCACAGAATTTTATATATAGATTTTTCTAATCTAAAATTATCAAAATATCATTTTTATAGTTTTTGTAGATAAATAAAACAGAAATAAGCCAAAAATTCTAGCCTAAGTTAATCTAGCCTCTAGTTAATTTACTTCTTTTTTTTTTCCTGAATGGCATGCATGTCTCTGCAACTATTTCGTACCATTTAAGGTTCAAATACATTAATAGTATTATTAGTAATGTTATTTTAATTTTTTTAGATTATACATTGTCAATTATTATTAAGAGCTTCAATGAAAAGTTAACCAAAAAATTAAAAAATACTAGGAAAAAAATGAATGAGAGTTAATGCTTCATCTGATAAATTCAAAGTCTATTAGATCAAATGCAATAATATAATATAATATAATATAATATAATATCAAATGCAATAAAAGAAATAAACAATAGAAATAAAATGAATTAAATGCTAATCAAAATTTAATAATAATGCACATGATGTTCTTTACTAAAGACCATGTCATAGTGCATTTCTCACCCAAAACTGGAACTGTATCTAAAACCTTGTCATTCCACTGGGACCAAAGTTTTTTAAATTTTGATTTGGGTTTGTGGTAGTTTGCTGCTATAGTCCGCTTAGGAAATTAAAAAAAAAAAAAAAAATAAAAAAAAAAAAAATAAAAAAATAAAAATAAAAACCTAGAGAAAAAGAGCACAAATAATTTGGCTCGTAAAGTTAGTCCTCTTTATGTTGGTATATTTTTTTCTTTACGAAGGTCTTATTACAGTTGATATATAATTTGGCTTATCTTTGGATCCATAACTTCTTAACGTGTTAACATGGCTGTACAAAATGTTATATGCATTTTAATCTTTTAATTATCCATATTAGAACAGATTTAATTAAACAAAACTATATCAGAAATATGAATTTTTGAACAAAAATATGACATGTAACAAATATGAAAGTAACTTCATTCTATTTATTTTATTGTTTAAAAATCAAATACCGTATTTGACAGCATATAAGGCACACTTTTTTTTTACTAAAAATACCTTTTAAAATTCCCCTGCATCTTATATGCCATATGTAGGGTTAAAATTCACGATAGTCGAACGAAATTAGATGATGCGTTATTTAACAACAATGATAGTAGTATTGAAAATGAGTATCAGAGTTTTGATAGAGAAGATGACAAATTTTATGGATTTGAAGATGAATAAAATTTTAATGGTAACTGTACTGTTTTGCTCAATTGTAATAATTGCTTGATTTTTATTTTGTTTTCTTACCTTTGGATATAATAAAGTTTTTATAAGCTTGTGTTCTTCTTTTCTTATTATTTTTCATTTAATTGTAATCGTAACTTGTTTAACCAAAATAATACTACATGAATATAGCTTAGGCTGTACCATTTACTAATAATTTTACTAATTACTAATTTTTTCTTGATTTGCCCGGCTGAAATTGGGGTGTGTCATATACACCCTTGCATCTTATATACCATCAAATACAGTAAGTATTGTTATGCTAACTTAATTTTTCATAAATATACTTTTTATGATTATAGAAGTAGACAGAAAGAACGAATTGAAAATAAGTGATTTAGCAGCAGGTGGGTAGGGTTAACATTTTGTACACCTCATTTGCAATACTTAAAAATATCTAATTAGATTTACTGAATTTAATTATAATATTTTACATAATGTTCTTAAATGATTTTTAATCCTTTTTATACTATAAAATATCACATTTGCTTCTATTTCAATTTTTTAATGCTAAGCTAAACTTAAAGTCAACATATATTTTTTTTTAATACATTTTAGAAAGAAAAACACAAATTACACATAAAAAAAATTAAATTTTATTATCAATATATTTGTTGATTTATATAGCAATACCATAAAGAAAAATATTAAATTAAGTTTATGATGAAAATAATAGCATTTTTAAATAAATTTTACAGTGTAAAAATGGAGTCAAACAAAAAATTTTTCAGAAGTCTGTTAAAAATTTTTGTGATGCCAACGAATACTCGTTGTCACTTTCATAATGCTTGTTGTAGTAGAGACTTTGTAATCGCAGATATAACTATAGTACACTGCTGAAAAATGCTGGTGTCAGATGCATTCAAATAATACTCACGTTAAAAGTACTTACTCGATAATAATCGCTCGAACAGTAATCCGTATAGGGATCCTAATAGAGGAATAGTATAGTGAATAGAGTCGAGAATAGCGGCCCGTATAGTATAGAGGATAGACTAGAAATGCGATCCAAATAGCAATAGAGGATAGACTAGGAATAACAATCGTTAGTTGTCAGTTATTTCCTACATATATGCATTTCCTCTATAATCATGTGGTCTACTTAATTCAATAATGGGATCGCCTGTGTTTGATCACTGGTGATCTGTGTTCAAACTGAAGTGTCAGCAGCGACACTATTCTTATATAACAAAAATTAAACATAACCAAATATTATTAACATTAACTTTCTTGGGAGAGACTTTGTAACATTTGTAATAAAAATGGCTAGAAAAAATAAAATTAATAAATTATTTCTTTAAATCAAGTAAAAATAAAATGTAACATTTGAGTATAAGAAGCATTGTAAAAATTCAAAATACTTTTTCATTGCAAACTCAAAAGCAAAATTAAAAACTTTGCTCTCAGTGGAATGACGAGATTTGAGAAACGCCTCCAGTTTTAGACAAGAGGTGCAATATGACATGGCCTTTAGTAAAGAATGGTATGCCAATGCTTCATTAGATAGATTCAAAGACTATTGCATCTAATACTTCCACAATGTGCCATGTCCCTTCAGGACATTGTCACGGGTGGCTCTCCACAATCTCCTGTCCTTTGTAGCTCTTAATAAATTTTGTCTTTATCTTATCTCTCCTAAACCCTTTTTTATCATCATTTACACATGCTAATCTTTCTTCTTCTATTTGCCATGTCACTTCAGGACATAGGCAATCATGGCTCTCCACAATTTCCTGTCCTTTGTAGCTTTTAAAAAGTTTTGTGTTTTTGTTGTCTCTCCTAAACCCAGGTCTGCCCATTCATTTACACAAGTTTGTTCTTCTATGTGTCATATCCCTTCAGGACATTGGAAATTGTGTCTCTCTACAATTTCCTGTCCTTTGTAGCTTTTAAAAAATTTTGTCTATTTCTTATCTCTCTTAAACCCTTTTCTATCATCAATTTACACAAGCTCATCTTTCTTCAACTTTATATGTCTCTTCAGGACATAGGCAATCATGGCTCTCCACAATTTCCTGTCCTTTGTAGTACTTAATAAATTTTGTCTTTTTCTTATATCTCCTATAATTTGTTCTACCATCCATTAACTCAAGCCGACTAGGTAGGTTATGTGCTGTTTTCCTCTGTCCCTAATGCCTTCAATCTGTCCTGGGAGTATCAAATTTTCCAAGTCCTCTTTCCTCATTATGGGCCCTAGAAATTTCAACTATCTCTTTCTGATGTAAAAACATAAGTGTCCTTTTTATTTCCATTTTTCTCTAAAACTTTGTCATTGCTCACATGTTCAGTCCATTTGTATTCTCAGCATCCTTCTGTAGAATCATATTTCTGTTACCTCAAGTTTCATCTTCATCTTTGAACAGAGTTCAGCATTCACTGCCATATAGGAGGATTGATATTACATAACAGTTCAGAATTCTTTTCTTTGTTTCTAACAAAATTTTTTGGTTTCCTAATACTCTGCTTAGCTTTTGGAAGGCATCTTTTGCTATCCGAATGTGCCTTCCGATTTCAGTGTTGCACTTTAAGCTGTTCCTTTTGCTCTCAACCATGCATTCTATCTTCTTGCAACTGATGTTTAGTCCTTCTTCTCACTTTACTTCACAACCTTTTGCAAGAGTTCTTGTACTTTTCTTTCTATGTTTGCTATCAACACTGGGTCATCTGCATATCTTATGTTGTTAAGATTGTGACTGCCAATAATGAATCCTGGTAGGACTTCTAATTCTCACAGAATTGCCTTACTCTAAAGCTTGAATAGGTTTTAACAGAGGATAGAAAACGTGACAACCTAAATTCAAAGGTATATTGGGATAGTGAAAGATGCCTTCCAAAAGCTAAGCAAAGTATTAAGAAACAAGAAAAAAATCCAACTGCCACTTCCACATGTTAAGCATAAGTGTCCTTGTTTTCATTATCTTTAAAATTTCATCGTTGCTCACATGTTCAATCCATGGTATTCTCAGCATCCTTCTGCAGAACCATATTTCTGTTGCTTCACGTTTCTTCTTCAGCTGTGAGGAGATTGTCCGGTATTCACTGCCATATAGGAGGACAGATATTATATAACATTTCAGTACTCTTTTCTTTGTTTCTAATGAAATTTTTCTATTTCTTAATACTTTACTTAGCTTTTGAAAGGCATGCATTGCATTTTCGGTTCCTTGTTAAAACACTTCCTAGATGTTTAAATTGTTGCACTTGTTTGATCTTGGAATCTCCAATTTGTAATTTGATGTTGTGCTTTCCTTTTGCTGACAACCATGCATTCTGTCTTCTTGCCATTGATGGTTCTGTAGGAATTCTTGCAGTTTATTTTCTGTGTTTGCTATCAACAGTGTATCATCTGCATATTTTATGTTGTCAAGATTGCGGAATAATTACGGCCACATCACATTGAAACACCAATTCTCGTATGATAATTGAAGTAAAGCAACATCGTGCCTGGTCAGTACCTAGATGACTGACTGCTTGTGAATACCAGGTGCTGTAAGCTTGGATGTAAGTGTTGTGTAATAGATAACGGCTCACAATTTTTAATCGGTGAGCCGATTCCAATTCCCATTTGGTTCATTATATTCACCGAGTTTGAACATAGATCGCAAGTGAGCAAACACAAACGATCCCATTATTGAATTAAGTAGACCAGGTGAGCATAGAGGAAACGCATATATGATAGGTAGGGTGTGTCCAATTGATCTCCATTTCTAGTCTATCCTCTATTACTATTTGGATCACCCTTTCTAGTCTATCCTCTATACTATACAGACCACTATTCTCTACTCTAGTCACTATACTATTTCTCTATATGGATTACTATTCAAGCGAGTATTATCGAGCAAGTACTATTAGTGCAAGTGTTATTCAACGGTATCTGACACCAGTATTATTCAATGGCGTACTATAGTTGTATCTGATTAGAAAGTCTCTACTTCAACAAGCATTACAAAAGTGACAACAAATATTCGTTGACATCACAAAACCCTCCAACTATGAGTTAAGTAGTAAGACGTGTATCACAAAAGCCATTATCTCCCTGCCAAGAAAAACCTTACCATCTAAAATTGTTTCACGCTTTAAATAACCTATAATGGGTTGATAAGCCATAGAAAACAAATCAACAAAGCAATCATACTCTGCAACTGTAAGCTTATATGCGTGGGTGGTATAATGGGTTTTATGACCATATCACACCAATTCACATCCAATCACTGAAGTTAAGCTACATCAAACCTGGCCAATACCTAGATGGATGTCAGCTTGGGAATACCAGATGCTGTAAGCTTGGATGTAATGGAAGTGTGTCATCTGCATATCTTAGGTTGTTAAGATCATGGCTGCCAATAATGAATCCTGGTAGGACTTCTAGTTCTCTCAGAATCGCCACACTGTATAGGTTGAATAAATCCAGTGAGAAGACACATTCTTATCTAATGCCCCTTTCTCTTTTTGTATATTTACTGAACTCATTTTTTATTCGTATGCAGGGGATTTGCTTCCAGTATAGACTCTGGATTATTCTAATATCCTTCCCAAGTACAGAGGACTGATATTATCTAACAATTCTGGACTCTTTTCTTTGTTTCTAATGAAATTTTTCTATTTCTTAATACTTTACTTAGCTTTTGAAAGGCATGCATTGCATTTTCGGTTCCTTGTTAAAACACTTCCTAGATGTTTAAATTGTTGCACTTGTTTGATCTTGGAATCTCCAATTTGTAATTTGATGTTGTGCTTTCCTTTTGCTGACAACCATGCATTCTGTCTTCTTGCCATTGATGGTTCTGTAGGAATTCTTGCAGTTTATTTTCTGTGTTTGCTATCAACAGTGTATCATCTGCATATTTTATGTTGTCAAGATTGCGGAATAATTACGGCCACATCACATTGAAACACCAATTCTCGTATGATAATTGAAGTAAAGCAACATCGTGCCTGGTCAGTACCTAGATGACTGACTGCTTGTGAATACCAGGTGCTGTAAGCTTGGATGTAAGTGTTGTGTAATAGATAACGGCTCACAATTTTTAATCGGTGAGCCGATTCCAATTCCCATTTGGTTCATTATATTCACCGAGTTTGAACATAGATCGCAAGTGAGCAAACACAAACGATCCCATTATTGAATTAAGTAGACCAGGTGAGCATAGAGGAAACGCATATATGATAGGTAGGGTGTGTCCAATTGATCTCCATTTCTAGTCTATCCTCTATTACTATTTGGATCACCCTTTCTAGTCTATCCTCTATACTATACAGACCACTATTCTCTACTCTAGTCACTATACTATTTCTCTATATGGATTACTATTCAAGCGAGTATTATCGAGCAAGTACTATTAGTGCAAGTGTTATTCAACGGTATCTGACACCAGTATTATTCAATGGCGTACTATAGTTGTATCTGATTAGAAAGTCTCTACTTCAACAAGCATTACAAAAGTGACAACAAATATTCGTTGACATCACAAAACCCTCCAACTATGAGTTAAGTAGTAAGACGTGTATCACAAAAGCCATTATCTCCCTGCCAAGAAAAACCTTACCATCTAAAATTGTTTCACGCTTTAAATAACCTATAATGGGTTGATAAGCCATAGAAAACAAATCAACAAAGCAATCATACTCTGCAACTGTAAGCTTATATGCGTGGGTGGTATAATGGGTTTTATGACCATATCACACCAATTCACATCCAATCACTGAAGTTAAGCTACATCAAACCTGGCCAATACCTAGATGGATGTCAGCTTGGGAATACCAGATGCTGTAAGCTTGGATGTAATGGAAGTGTGTCATCTGCATATCTTAGGTTGTTAAGATCATGGCTGCCAATAATGAATCCTGGTAGGACTTCTAGTTCTCTCAGAATCGCCACACTGTATAGGTTGAATAAATCCAGTGAGAAGACACATTCTTATCTAATGCCCCTTTCTCTTTTTGTATATTTACTGAACTCATTTTTTATTCGTATGCAGGGGATTTGCTTCCAGTATAGACTCTGGATTATTCTAATATCCTTCCCAAGTACAGAGGACTGATATTATCTAACAATTCTGGACTCTGTGGGTTTTTTTTTATTAAACTGGTAGTAATCAAAAAGATGAATTAAATACTATTGAAAAATTTAGAATTATTAAAAATTATTTATCTAAGAAATAAATATCAGGGGGAATAGACAAAATATTCCAAATAATTGGTGTAATAATAAAAAAAGAAAACTTAATTCCTACACATCAGATGACAGTGAATGTATGCACGAACTAGCTGAAAATCTCAGCTTGACAAGAGAATTAGATGCTAATATTGAAGAATTTTAAATTTGAGAATCATTAACACAAAAGATGCTTTATCCTCAGCAATACTGTTGGCATTCCTTGTCTGATAAACGTGTCAGAAATTCTTCAGTTTTGGCTCGATTCAGAACACCAATTCTCAAAAGACTCATTTATGGTAAATGGTATGGGTAAGGGAAAGAATGATGACTTGGGAAAGAAATACTTAATGAAAAGTGGGTGGAAGACTGAAAATACACACACAATCTGTTTATGTAAACTTATCAATAATCCCCTCTTTTTTGTAATGCTATGCCTCTTCAGTATATAGGCGATTATGGCTCTCCACACCTTTCTTTTCTTTACTATTTATGAATTGCCAGGACTTCATGAGAAACATATTTGAGTGTTTTCTCAATGGGGAAAAAATTCAGAGATTTCCTTCTTAGAATGGTTGCCTCCCAGCAGCAAAAATTTTTTCTTATCAAAATTTATATATATATATATATATATATATATATATATATATATATATATATATACACACACACACACACAAATAGGCATATATATATATATATATATATTTGTGCAAGGTGCATACTGTATATATAATTATATTAAATTTACTATATTTATGGTGGAAGTGTGCTCAAGATGTGAAACTGATAGTAGCCATGCAACATTGATTCCTATATCTACACTGTCTCCCTTTCTCTCATATATATATATATATCTCAATAGGTACCCCATACTTTCAGCCTTGTGCCATATCTAAGCTACACTTAGAAAATCACCATTTAGGCACTTCAACATGGTGTGATAGTTAGGAATCATGTCTCACTCAGCCACTTACGAATGAGTAGTGAGTTTGATCCTTACGGGGTGCCCCATACAAACTATACTTAGAATATCACACACACACATATATAAGTAGACATTGAAGTCAACACCGAGAGGTGACAGTCTGTTTCATGCTAAACACGTAGCCTGACCTCAGGGTGTTGACTTCAATGTCCACTTTTATATTTACATATGCTCTATACCTGATACTGAGCACTTTAACCCATAAATATAGCATGCCTTAAAACTATATATATATATATATTTAATAAGATAAAGTTAATTGGTAATCTATATGGGAGGATATAAATCCCGAGAGCTCAATGTAATAACAGTCCAAATGTTAATATATATATATATTATTTCAATTTCACAGATGATTTAGAGTTCTTACAGACTTTTTCCCAAAAAGAAATCACTTGTATTAATGCAAGAAAAATATAAAAAGCTTAATCACATTGCCTTATTAGTCATCTACAGTGAAACATGTATAAAATAGGGATTGCTGCCCAAATACATAATTATTACACACACATAATAATAATAATAATAATAATACTTGGAACAATTAGTTCTTTTCATATAAAAAACTGAAAATCTTATTGATAGATTAAAAACTTTCATATAAAAGACAAACATATGGTCAGTTTAGCTATAAAAACTTTGAGATTATAAAGATGTGCCAATTAATTACTAATCAATGCTTTTCTCCTTCAATAACAATTCTTATAAACAAAAATTTGGTTTACCAATATATTCCCTGGCTTGTCTCTTTAAAATTTCTAGAAAGCAGTCCTTTCAAAAATATTTTGCCACAAAATTCTACTTATTTTAGATACATAGATGATACACTATTAATATATCCACATGACAGAATTTTACCCAAACTTGAAAATATACTTAAAAGCATGGAACCTACAATAGGTTTTACTTTTGAAACTATTAACATGTTACCCTATGATGCTAGGTAGAATTAATAATGACCATCAGTTGGAGGTTTACAGAAAATCTACCAACAAGAATGACCTCATTAATTTCTATTCTCACCACTGTAACAGAATAAATAAATAGAATAGTTATAGGATTTTATTTAAGAGCACTAAAAATCTGAAGCTCCCAATATTTACTGCAAGAAGAAATATATATTGAAAACACCTTCAAAAACTTCCAATATCCTTACTATTTCATCCATATTGCCAAGGGAAAGGCATACAAAATCTACAACTACAAAAAAAGACAACAACAACAATAAACTAGATGAAAATAGGCATTTTATATTACCTACCAACACCTTAAAATATAATATTCAAAAGAATATATCTTAATATCTCAATAATTACAACCACATCCAAAATCATTATGGATATGATGTGAACTAAAAAATGCCCATAATAATATAATTCTAATACAGGTATATATAAAATAGCCTGTCACAGCCGTTCCTTACAATATATATAACTGCTGCCGCATCTGGTCTGCTGCTCCTGCTATTCATCTCAAGATCCTTGATAAAATCCAAAGAAGGAATTGTAATGTAATTTATCCTGACTTGGCATCTTGAATCCAGTCACTTTCTCACCATTTCTACAAATATTTTCATGGCAACTGCTCCGTTGAGCTTTTTTTTCCCTTGTTCCCTGACTGCATGAATTTAAGCATGCCACTAGATTGAAATAGCCAAATCAAACTGCCACTTCTACTCCAAGAGTTTCTTTTCTCATACTTCTCGCCTGTGGAACTCCTTTCCATTTTTTTTTTTTTAAGCGTATCATCCCAAGCAAGGCTGGAGGCCACTATCATGCAAGGGGTTAAAGAAGGGTTGGAGGAAGAGCAGATAGGAGTGGTAAAGGAGAGGATGTGGAGAAAGAGAAAGAAAAAGACAGTGGGTCGATCAAGGCAAGGGGGTTACAAAAGATTTGGAGCGAGAGCAGATAGGAATGAAAAATGAAAGGATGTGGAGAAGGGAAGTGGATAGATCAAGGTAACTGGAGATGTCGATTGACGCTACACTTAAACCGTTGGAGATACTTGCTTCCCTGATAAATACAATCTTCAAAAATTTAAAAGCAACATCAATCACCATCTTCTATCTTCTTGAATCCCATTCATCTTTTGTCATTTCCTCAATCCCCTCTATACCCACACTTTTCTCGCACTTCCACCCCCTGTAACCCGTGCATACTAATGGCATTCTCACCTTGCCTTGTGTGAAGTGATTAAAAAAAAAAAAACTATTTAACTTTGTTTTAAATAAAAAAATATTTTAAAATAAGATATACTGTTTAAATAAAAATAGTTGCATATAGTTCTTTCCAGGCAGTCATTATGAAATTTTGTCCTGAGACAGCATCTTTTTATCTATTTTCAAAAGAAAATAAAGAAAAGGTTGATAAAAACAATGGAAACAAACAGATGCACCTTAAAATGACTATGTTCATGCCCAAAGAAAAAAAATACAGCCTGCCTGGAACTCAGTCATCTCTCAACCCTAACCCCAGGCATTTCGTGTCAAAGTCCACCTTTAAATTCTTTTCTCTTTATTAATCTAATTTTCTTTTTATTGCCACCATTTTTTAAAAGTAAGTGTTAACACCCAAGTAAAGCAGAAAAATACAGGTAAGAAGAAAGCAGAAGTGTTAATTAAGGTGTGAACAGGTAAAAATTACAAATTACTTATCCGTCCCTGTTTATTCTTAACACTTCTCTTCATTCTCTTGTGTTTGTTTTGTTTGCCTGCTTTTTTGAAGTTTTTATCCTTGAGAGTAGAGGGTGTCTACAATGAGTGTTCAATTTTACTTGCCTTGCATTCCACAAAAAAAAAAAAAAAAAAATTACAACAGCAAACAATTTTACAACTGCTGATTACCATTGCCTACTGACAAACAAGGAAAAGAGTTTGGCTAAGATTAGTGCTATAAAATTTTGCCCACTCCCTGTAAAGGTGACCAAAATGTAAAGGAGGAATCAACCCACACCGTAATCATAAAAAAATCCAAATCCATAAAAAAGAATAAGAATCCATAGCAGCAATATTAGAATTAAAGATCCAAGTTCTCTGGAAAACAGAAAAGACTCTTAGAGTAATTCTTTGGCTAGAGAGATAAAAAGTTCTGGAATGATGGAAGTTGTATGAAAGATTGCAAGATAAACAACAAATGGGTAATTTTTCGTGTAACAACTTTTTGGCAAATGCAATTCTAGGGAAAAGGTACTGTTTGGTGAGATTCAATGTTAATTACTAGAAATTGGACAAATTATAACTGTACAGTGAGCAATTGGCCCATTTCAATAACACAATAGTGAGAAATTGGTTTATTTCAATAACTTGATAACAAGCAATTGGCTCATTTCAGTAATTCAATAGAAAGCAATTGGCTTATTTCAATAATTCAATGGCAGATAAAAAAGACACTTTTTCTAGCAAAAAAATTGGCCATTGATTTTGCTGCATGAAAACATGTGTTTTAATGTTGCAAAAGCAATGCAGCAAATATTCATGTAAATTAAGATGGGAAATTCTTCCACGTGTAATATTTTCTCCAGAGTTCTTCTATTCAGACTAATACCATACAACAATAATTATTTGATCGGCAGTGCCAATATTTCCAAGTAATGGAAACATTCCTTGAAGAATTCATTGATTTTTCAAAACTGTAATATTTTATGATGGGAAACAATTTACTTGAAAACTTGTATAATGGGAAACTCGGGGAAAATATCTTGATGACTGAACAAATATGATATAAATTTATATAAGTTTTTACAAAACCCTAAAAATAACAGAATAAAAGAGAAAAGCAAAAAGATAGAAAAACAAAAAACACAAAAATGAAAGAAAATCACAGAAAAACAAAAAACAGAAAAAAGGAAGAACACCAAAAGCAATAAGCCTCATAAAAGAACAAAAAGAAAAATAATTGGTATAAAAAGCCAAGAAAACGACTGAACAGCAATGCTATGAATTTACATGAATGAAAGATTTTATTTTTAAAATATTAGAATCTTTTATATCCACTTAATATGATGGAATACACAATTTACCTGAATGGAGTTGTAAGGTCACAAAAAGCCAGAGAAAGTATTTCAATAAGTGAATAATAATGCTATAAATTTAAATGAATGAAAAATTTTCATAAAAAACTGCTGGAAACTTTTGCATCAACCTGATAAAAAGGAGTGTTGAAAAGGTCTCAGCCCAACTAAAAAGCCTTGAAAAAATAAATTCTCTTGTTTTGCCATTTGATTAAATTTTGTCAAATGGGTCAATGCAAGGCTTTTAGGGCACTTCCCCCACATATACATCATATATAATTGCTAAATGTCTGTATCAAACTGATGATTGTTTTTCTTACTGAACACTTTTTTATAGGTTGCATGAGGGATACTTATATTCAACACAGTAAAGTGCTACAAAACCACAATGTTAACCTAAGAACTTGCATCATGTTCTTCAACCAGCCTCATTAGATTGAAACTCTCATATGAATGTCATCCAACTCGTTCAGAAACGTCCAAACTATCCTCTACAGGGGGATTCACAATTGTTAAAACAAAGCAGCGGCCTCTCGGATCTTCCCTGTTGATTTTCTCTTTCCAGATTATTGCTGGGAAATAGTTAACATTTTGATATATTCGACCAAATATAGTGAAATCATGCCTTGGACAATGGAGCAAAAATTCTTTTTTGCGAAGACATATTACGAAACAAAGTCTTTCAAGATTGTTCAAGCAAGACACAGAAGGAAATTTCAACACATTTCCAAAAAGGGGTCAGATTTTGAAGTTGGTCAAGAACTTTGAAGCTCATGGCACTTGTGAAGATTGTACGGCAATAGGTCCCTCGCCAGGAGGACTGTGTACATGTTATCAACAACAGCATTCAACAGTGCCTTCAACTGAACAGCAGACATATGGAGCATGTACTCTAGGGCTCCTCTTGACAGTTTTGGTTCATGTTTGTGACTAGATGGCTGAAGATCATAAAATGTTATCCTTTTACCTTTCAATAAATGTAATTTCTATTATTCTATCATTTGTGGTCCTTGATTTGTGCCAGATGATTTTGTTTCAATGTTGTGAAACACCCTGTATATACAACTATTTTCTCAGATCAATGATTAAAAATGGCTTCAAGCGAATGTATACTTTAAATCTGAAAAAAAAGTCAATACTTCATCAGACTCTATAGACTGGTGATCAAAAATCACAAGAGTTTTAACAAATAACAAAAACCACATTACTTGAAGACTTCCAACAGCAGCAACAACTAAAACTGATAGCACAAGCAACTAGAAGGGAGAATAATGATATAATCAAGATGTTGACTTTCCACACAACTTTCAACAAAAGCTTAGGAAGGAAACTCCCATCAATACTACACAGAGCAATAACAGTGAACTACAGAAGTCTAATTTCCTGAAAAACTGATTTAACATATGGACTGCCAACCATGAGCTATATGTTTTTATTATGACACTGACTATGATTTATCTCAAGCGGACGATAAGTTAGTTATTTCGTGCTTAGCATTTTCTGACAAATTTTCATCTCCAGATGACATTGTGTTTAGTGTTTAGTTTTAGTCTGAAAACAATGTTAAGACTGCAGTTGAAGCTATAAAAAACAACTCAAACATTTTTTATTGCCTAAGTTGGCTATTATATTCACGCTTGACGTCAGATTTTGTAAATGACCTCTGGCAATCAATGAGTTAATAAAGATTTTATAAATTTCAACCAGTAATAATGTTGTTTGGTTAATGAACAATGAATTTTTTCCTGTGTTGAAATGGCTAATTTCACCATTACCATGAAGAAAGAAAAAATCCAGTGATTGTAGACAGAAGTAAAAAAAAAAAAAAAAAATATCTCATTTGCCTTACAAATTTTTTCTCCACAGTCTCCACTGTGAAAAACAAAAAAAAATAAAATCAAAATTAAATTAAAGAAAAATTCTCATAAGAAATTATAGAGCGTGTGGGTACGGTTAAATGTAAATAAATGGCAAAAATGCCCAAATAACAGAATTGACAAAGTTTACAATAAGCAATAACAAGAAAAAGAAAACTGGTCAAAAAATAATAAAGAACAAGCAAAAAATATATCAGTCAGTTATGTGCCATGTGTGATACATGCTTAGGTGATCATGTATCATTTGATACATGACTGATGAGGCAGATTTTTTTCCGCGGTAAGTTGCCATTTTTTACTGCAGTAGACCAGTTGCCATCCAAAGCCATAGAACCCGGTCTGTCCTGCTATTTACCCATAGCTGGGGGGAGAAAAAGTAGATTCATACTTTTCCCAAGGATATTAGCACGTAAATGAACGTAATGGATTCGAGTGGGATTCGAACTCGGCTCTCCGATTCCTCAATCCGAGCCACTGTCCATTACTCCACTGTAGGTAAACAATATCAGTGGACGGCTTTATGTGCTTTATTGGCATATGAATTTTTGAAACTGTTTCTAAATCTTTATTTGTCTTTCAATCATTCCGCCTCACCTATCTTTATTTGCACTTATGAGGTGCGCCCCACCATTTGGGAACCACTGGTCTAGTAAAAGTCCTACTCCCCTCTCATTTTTCTCAAGGTTATTAGCACATAAGTGAATGTAATGGATTCAAGTTGAATTCGAACTCTGCTCTCCGATTCCTCAATCCGAGCCACTATCCATTACTCCAAACAACAGTAATATGGCACAAAGTTCACAAACTAAGAATTGGGGTTGACACACAAGAGTAAGTTTGGATAAACAATCACAATGGTCTGATTTCAAAACAAGCCGAATCGAAACTGAGTCAGACAGCACCAAGAACCGTCCCATTTTATTAGCTAGGAAGAAATCCCAGCATGCATCTGTGTGCTTTTGCCTATAAATTGGGGAGGGGGAAGTGCTTTGCAGTCATTTGCAAAAGCCAGATAAGGCCTAAAATAGAGTAATGCTCTCAGATTTGGGCAGGAGCTGGTCAGTCCTCACTTTCTAGTTTCAACAGTTTCCAAAAGCATCTCCGCATCCTTGCAGGTGATAAACTATTTTCACCCAGCATCTTTCCTCTCTCACGGATGTGATTTAGCAAGCCTCTCACTGGTCTATTGTTATTTCCATGGAAAATACTCAGACAAACTACATTCCTTTGTTTAACCAGTTCTAACCTTCACAGCTAAGACCCACCATGTTACACACATTGTAACGAACCACCTACATTCCCTCCATATTCCATTAATGAGAAATAAGTTCCACTCAAACAGCTTCTTGCAAACCACTGCTCTGTGGAACCAATTCTCAAGAGAATATTTCCCCCGATCACTACAATCTTAATTCTCTAATCTTCAAGGCTAGGACCTGCCATATCACTCACATTGTAAAAAAAACACCCTTATTCCTTCCATATTCCATTAATGAGAAATAAGTTTCGCTCAAGCAGCTTCTTCCCATGAACCACTGCACTGTGGAACCAAATCCCAATCACTACAAGCATAACCTTTGGACACTTTGATGTGGTGTAATGCTTAGCAATGGCTAGACCATTCGCTTTCTGACCATGAGACCTGGGTTCAAATCTCACCATGGTCAATTTGTCAGAAAAGTGACTCCTTGATGTCATCAGTCTGGAGGAAGCATATTCAGCGTGTGACACACTTGGAAAGTGCATAAAAAGCCATACCACAGGTTGACCCAAGCATTTTTTAATGAAATTGGATAGACTGAACCCTTGGGAGCTATCAGTGGTTGTGTTAGCACAAAGTCACTAGTCATCGTGATCAAGGTTTTGAGTGTGCTAGCCTTGTTCAGACTGTTGATCATGCTAGATAATGCACTATCTCCCAGAAACTGTAACTATGGTCCACTCAGCATAGTTGCAGTATAAAGCACAAGTGGGCTCTGTGGGTGTTTAGCAAACACAAATGTGCCTGAGCAGGCACCTACAATGGGGATTAGCGAGCTTCCCTAGTAAACCAGCATCGGCAGATTCAAGTGGCTGCACCATTTATTTTGTTTTTTAATGGTTAGCAAGCTTGTCTCACTAGATCAATTACAACTGAATAGTGAGTTCAAGTCTCACTGAGTGCTCCACACTTTCAAACTCTTGACACATCGTGAAAATCGCTAGTACAATCTTAATCTGTTCAAGCCTATGCTTAATCATTATCTTTCCCACCTACATGTATATACTGTGTCTCTTACTCTAACTCTCTATCTTGAGTGTCTCCCAGGCCTTGTACTGGGTGAACTATACTGTAAGAAAGAAATTTTTTAAAAATACCTAAAAAAAATGCAGAAGCAAAACAATTGTTTTATATCCATGGAAGAAACAACAGGATCAGTGGCTTACTGAGGAAATAAATAATATGAAATAAAAAGTAAAAGTGAAATCAAATTATAGGGGATAAAAAATTTATCTTTGACAAATACCTTAAAAGGCCATTGACCCATTAATCCCTCTTTGGATTAGTAGCCGAAAGTTTCATTTACTCTGGACTCAGGAGTTAATCTTTAGCTAATTAATGATTTTTTTTTTTTCATGTGGACAGAGAGATCAGAGGTTACGTCTCAGTGTTGAGTCAACTGTTCAAAACTTAATTCTCAAAGCTGTTATGATTTCAATGAAATTTTCTTTTAAAGATTTTTTTTTTTTAATTTCTTAAGAACAAAAAAAATTCAGTTTTATATACTGAGTTTTATTCCATCTTGTTATTGTTGCTTTTCATCAAACAATGTCTCAATACACTCATCATTATTACTTTTATTTTATGACTAGTTTTCTTCCATCTTATTATTGTTGCTTTTTACCCTAACGCTCAAGGATAATATCCTCTTCAGCATTTTGGGCTAACTGCTCTGGCATTCAATGCATCTATCAACCCATTGGTAAATAGACAGTGATGACTACCAGTTTCATTCCTACAACGATCTTCAGACTATATACATACTCTCTACAGGGTGCGATGAGTAAATTGTCGCCATTTTATATTTTTAATTTTGTGCAAGCATATTGCTCGTTTTTTATTTTTTTGACTGCACAGTATATTAAGGTCAGTTGGGCACCATGGCACAATTCACTCCACCAGAAATTTGGAAACAGTATGTGGTACTGCTTGGCATTTGCACCCAAAGCTCCAACATGAACATTTCAGAGTGTTTGGGCGTCAATCTGAGGACAGTGCAGAGGATTCAGAAAGAGTTGGATGAGTCTAATGGTGATTACGAAGGTACAGCAGCTTGGAAAACTCACTCTGATCATTCTGATAAGAAAAGAAATCTCAAATCTTTTGGTGAGGGCCTCAGACTCAACACAGAGGTCTACATCAAGTGCCTTGAGGAGGTAATGCTGCCCTGGGTCAAGAGCGTGGCTGCTGGAAGAACCTATATCTGGTAACAGGAGTCTGCACCATGCCACACAAGCAGGAGAATCCAGTCATGACTGTCAGACAATTTCTGCGACTACACCACCCCTTATATCTGGCCACCTAACTACCCTGACTGCAACCCCCTTGATTATTATGTGTGGGCCACAGTTGAGCGAGAGACCAACAAAACTCCTTGTAACACCAAAGATGAACTGAAAGCAAGGATTATGGCAGCATTCACCAACTTAAACAAAGAGACCATCTAGAAGAGTTGCAGGAGATTCCAAAGTCGTCTAGAGGCCATGGTTGAAGCCAATGGTGATTTTATTGAATAAATTTACTCTTTAGTATTTCAAGATATTTTTGTGTAATTTTAGTAAATATATCTGTTAAAATGAGATGTCAGTGTTATTTTCATTTTTGTGTAATTTAGATGACAATTTATTCATCGCACCCTATCTTGAGGCCATGGTTGAAGCCAATGGTGATTTTATTGAATAAATTTACTCTTTAGTATTTCAAGATATTTTTGTGTAATTTTAGTAAATATATCTGTTAAAATGAGATGTCAGTGTTATTTTCATTTTTGTGTAATTCCGATGACAATTTATCCATCGCACCCTATCTTGAGGCCATGGTTGAAGCCAATGGTGATTTTATTGAATAAATTTACTCTTTAGTATTTCAAAATATTTTTGTGTAATTTTAGTAAATATATCTGTTAAAATGAGATGTCAGTGTTATTTTCATTTTTGTGTAATTTAGATGACAATTTATTCATCACACACTGTATAGCCGAATACAGGTAAAAAGAATAGGTAATCAATCAAGGTATTTATGAACAGGTGTAAATACAAGTTTATTTATACATCACATAAGAAGAGCTGATCTGTAATGAACCCAACATGCACTGACTTCACCCTAACAGATACCAAAGAAAGCCTTGTATTTGTTGTCATCTCAGCATGTCAAAAGACCTAAGTGTTAAAAGGGTTGACCTAGAAGGTGACCTCAATACCACCAAGTGCAGAATTGCCAGTGTTATTTTCATTTCCACATAATTTAGACGACAATTTATCCATCGCAACCTGTATGTCGACAAATGCTCTACCTTCAATACTAAGCACGTTTCCCCTCATAAATATAACAAAATTTTAAAATATCATATATGTATGTGTGTGTGTGTGTGTGTATGTATGTGTGTATGTGTGTGTGTGTGTATGTGTGTGTGTATATGTATGTGTGTATGTGTGTGTATGTGTGTGTGTATATGTATGTGTGTGTGTGTATATGTATGTGTGTATGTGTGTGTATATGTATGTGTGTGTGTATATGTATGTGTGTGTGCGTGTGTGTGTGTGTGTGTGTGTGTGTGTGTGTGTGTGTGTGTGAATAAAAACAAATGGAAAACTTTTCCTTACCAATATGTTTCGTGTTCTGATGAGTTAAGGTATTTTTTTTTTAATCATTTCACCCCATGCAAGGCAGTAAAGCCACTAAGACAAGGTGAAAAGATTTAAAAAACAGAAACATTACTAAGGAGCAATAGAAGGGTAACCAGGAAGACAGTAGATAACAATTGATATTGCATTTAAATGTTTTAAGGTCAAATTTGGCTGGAAAGCATGGAGCTGGAAGAGTGTTCCACAAGCGAGAAGTGCAACAAAGAAAATTGTTAGCACAGGACTTATGGTTACATCAAGGCAATTCAACTGTACATTGATGAGACCCTGTTGCTAATATAGTACTGTGCTTAAAATCATATAGTCTAGGCACCATGGCATAGAGTTCATCCAAACAGTTGCCATAAAAGTATTTATAGAAAAAGCACTGGGAGGTGGGAAAGTGACTGAAGTTGAGATGCCAAGTCAGAACCAATAATATTGCTGATTCTTTGGATTTTATCTAGAGTCTCTAAACACCAGAACATATATAGCAGCAATAATAGTCTCTGGAACACCAAACCATATATGGCAGCATTATTCAAAACAAGGATAAATGTTACACTTATAGATATGTAAAATAGATTCTGGCAAGATAAATTGTCTAGCACAACACAATGAACAGATTTCCTTAACAGCAGACCTAGAGATGAATTCAATACAGTCTTTCCCCTTTTGCAACAAGTATTTTAAACAGAAGTAAAAAAAAAAATATCATTAAACATATATATGAACAAATAAGAAAATAACAGTTAAGTGGATATTAATTTCACTACTTAAGTAAAAAAAAAAAACTAAAAAATCTACAAAAGTCTTTTTTTCTCCTCAATCATTTTACTTACAAATACCCTTGTGAAAAGATATGAATCCATCTTCTCCACAGTTATGGGTTAAATAGTAAGATTTGTATCTGGAAAAATCATTGTTATTCTCAAAAAATTGTTAATGCAATATTCACTAGCAACAAAATAATTAGTTTTACAATTCAAAATATATTTTGGCTTTAAATAACCAACAAAGGGTTGATAAGCCATAAAAAAAAGCAATCAACTTTATCTGGTCAAGCTGATTCAGACATTCATGAGTCTATCATGCCAACAATTATGATCATGCATCAAGGTCAGAAGGTCATTAGGGTGGCATTCTGCATCGTAACATAGTTGGTCAATGTACGTGGTTGCTGGGTGACGAACTCATCTTGCTCTATAGCTAGGTGTCCAGAGCAGTAGATCACTCGCAAGTTCTCGTTTTGCTTGTTGGCAGTGCCTTGCAGAGTGCATTCTGCATTTGTGTAAGATTGTAGAAATATCAGGGATGGGTTAGTTGGATGTTGTCTCCAGAAAATGTAAAGTATAACTCTCAGCATCGAAGTGTAGGTTTGATAAAGATTAGACTCTAGGCTTAGCTACTGTCCAAGCAGTGGCACGATGCATTAACTCCGTGGCTCGAAAGTATTTCTGCTTGAGGTTGTCAGGTCGATCAGATTTCCTGATTACATTCATTTTATTCGATGACCTTATTGTGATGTAACACATCAATACGCCCAACTCTGTAACCATTAAGCTGTCATAATGGCAAAAATATTTTTTTTTTAAATGCTAATTACATACAAAGTGCAGAAATAATGAAGTTTCCAAGTGTCGTCTTTGCCCTTGACCCACCTCTAACTTTATCCATACAGACAAGGATATAAAATATTGAATTTAATATCTTCCTCCTAAAAAATGTTTGCATCAAAAACAGAAGAATTTATTCATTTCACCAAGTTACCAGAAAAAAAGATGCTTTTGGCAGGAATGTATAGACGGCTTAGTGGTTAAGAGTCAAACCAACATCACCAAAAATAAACATTTACATTTCAGAAGTACAGCTGTCACTCATTGTATAAGTTTAAAAATGGATGGTTGAAGTACGCGGACGTGCCAAAATTCCCTGAAAAGCAGTATGTAAAGGTAATGATTGGTGGCACCATGCCTTTTTTTAACCAATGTTCACCTCATACAAGGCCCAAGAGCCTCTCAAGATAGACGGTTACAGTGTGGTGTTGTATAGAATAAGAGGAGGCTTGTGAAATTTCATCTGTGGGAAAGGAGTTATAGGGAGAAAGTTTATATAGAAGTTCCACTTAAGATCTGGGGTGGGTTCAAGTCCCAATAGACATTCCAGGCAAGTAGCCTCCTTAAGAGAACACTCATCCATAAAGCTGAGACCTCCTCAATGAAATGTTCTAGTAAGCATTACAGGAGGTGGCTTTTTTATATATATATATATATATATATATATATATATATATATATATATATATATATATACACACACACACACATATATATATATACACACACACATATTAAAAAGTAGAGAGAAACAGCAACCATTTTTGGTTGTAATGTGGATTTTTAAGACATTTGTGTCACTAACACACAAAAAAGAGAATGTTTAACATCGAGAATGCTTAACATTGAAAAATATAAGAAAAATTAATTCCTTTTAATAATATGTGGAAATATCCACTTTTTGCCTGATGAAAATCACAAGACCAGAAACACGTGTAGCAAAATTATGGAAAAATAAAGCATAATATATTTTTTTAAATAATCCACATTACAACCAAAAATGTTTTCAGTTTCTCTCTTCTTTTTAATATATACACTTTTCTCTCATTGGAACAACTATAACCTCTTCCCTATATATCTCCAAAGACAGCGAGTTCTTTTTTTCTTTTCATACTATTCAGTCACATAAAGGAAGGAAGCAAAACTCCATTTTCGGTTAAATCAGACTCTTGTAAAGATAGAGCATAGCAGAAGGAGCCAGGTATTTTCTGAAGTGGCACAAGAAACTGACCATTTTTACAGCATCTTTAGCGACAAATATTTCACAACTTTTCTTTGACCTCCCCCCCCATATTCTAAAAATCATTGTAAATTGGTCAATTCTTTATAAGAATATCAATAATGCAATGATCTTTGGAATAAAACTAGAAGGGATAACAATATATAATTTTTTATATATTGATGTAATGGAATAACCTGTTACCCCTATGAGTGATTATACTATAGGTAGTAATTACCTAGAAGTAGCTGTAAGTCAACAGACTACAGAGACTAGCTGCGACCTGTTCCAGCTATTCAGTCGAACTCTTTGCCTTTGGGCAGAAAGGAACCCGGACAAGGCTCCGCCGAAGGGCAGAGTCTCGTTTGGGAGGTAGACTGACCCTGAACCCATTTATACGGGTTCAAGAAGGGAATATTTTTGGTGAGCCAACGGGCTCAGAAAATCCATGTTAAACCCAGCCTTGTGCCACATGCAACCCTCGTGGGGGGGTAGCTAGATATCACTAGCTGCAACCTGTTCCAGCTAAACAGTCGAACTCTCTGCCTTTGGGCAGAGAGGAACCCGGACGAGGTTCCACCAAAGGGCAAAGTCTCATTCGGGAGGTGGACTGAACCTGAACCCGTTTATATGCATTTGAATAGGGAATATTTTTGGCCGAGCCTACGGGCTCGGAGATCCTACATTAAACCCGGCCATGCGCCACATGTAACACTCGTGGGGGGGGAGCTAAATATACTAGCTGGGATCTGTTGAGTATGTAACACTATTTAGAAACGGCAGGTTAATTAACCAATTAATTAACCACAGAAGTTAATTACAGGGATTACTTAAACCGATAGATATAATGAAAGACATACTGAGCGATAACTTAGACCGATAGATATAACGAAAGACAAACTGAGCGATATTCTTTTTGTTTTGTTATTTTCCCAGAACGGGGGATCAGTGAAAAAGATTTTTTGTTTTGTTATTTTCAAGTGCGAATCAAGATAATCATTTTTACTTTCTCGCTGAAGTTTGATGCCGAGATATGCCAAATTCTTTGCGAGGACAAAGGAAGGAAAAAGAGAAAGAAAAGAAAGAAACAGAGGGACAAGACTTAACAACTTAGATGATAAAAGAAAAAAAGGCCACCCACGAAAATTCTGATGGTCATTGTCGTAAAGATTAGTTGAAGAATCCCAGAGCTTTTGGCCAGATAAAACATTGGCTGTGTCAGGATGACGAACTTGTGTTATCAGTATTTGATGGGTCATCTACTGGCTGCACACGGAGTCCGGCCCTGGATTGAAGAGATGTCAGCTGGACAGGACATCTGTGTTCTGTTGAAATTCGTTTGTGATAACAAAAGCCATGTTATTGTGTCTTTCTTAATTAACCCAATTTTCGCCAAAATTCCGTCCACTTAATGTTGCCGAAAAACTTGATTGAGGAATTCCATATGCCGTGAAGTTGGATAAAAATTGAGATTATCATTTGACGCCTATTGGCCGAATAGCCAGGCGGAGGTGATCATCTGACGCAGGGAGGAGGCCTGCCACCGCCCATTGAGAGGATAGGTATGAGATGTTACTGCGAGGAAGTGGGAAAACCGTTGACGCCCTCTAAAGTATGGTAAGATACCCATATGAGAGCAGAAGAGGGTGGGAGTGGAAGAAGATTTCCAAAAATGGAAAATGATAAATATTTCTGACCGAAAACAAAGGAAATCCTTATTGGGGATTTAAAATCAACGTGGTGGCCACACCACGTCCGACCCCACGCCAGGTTTTGATCGGCGTCCATATAAGCAAACGTCTTCGGGTGTTTTAGAAGAGTCCAGGACAGTACATTACAGTACATTAAGGAGAGAGCAGTGCAGTGCAGTTCGAAGAGAGATCCAGTCGAGCCCAAGACACAGAAGATAACGCTTCGCACAGGTGACCGCACGATTCCATGCCTTCCGACTTAGACTTCTAACCAAGAACAAATTTGTTGAAGTCAGACTTTAGATTTCCCACCAAAGCAACTTTTCGACTTAGACTTCTAACCAAAAACAAATTATGGAAGTCTGACTATATTTTCCACCAGAGTCGACTTTATTGAAAAACAAAACAGATATCCAGAACTAGCAAAAAGTGTTACAATCCACATTTTTTTTCTTCGGGCTGGGAGAGAAAGAGAGAGACGCACTCCTGTAACTCAACAAACCGACATAAAAAATTAATCACTGTTCCTAAACAGTCACTCACCTTGAAGTTGTTGTTTGTGCTTTTGTTTTTTTTTGTCTTTTTTTTTTTTTTTTTTTTTTTTAAGCATATCACCCCAAGCAAGGCTGGTGGCCACTATCACGCATGGGGTTACAGAAGGGTTGGAGGAAGAGCAGATAGGAGTGGTAAAGGAAGGGATGTGGAGAAAGAGAAGGACGGAGGGTCAATCAAGGCAGGGGGGTTACGGAAGATGTAGAGCGAGAGCAGATAGGAATGAAAGATGAAAGGAAGTGGAGAAGGGAAGTGGATAGATCAAGGCAATTGGAGATGACGATTGACACCACACTTAAACTGTTGGAGATTGTATTTGTCAGGGAAACAGTAATAGGGAAGGGAGTTCCATAGGCGAGATGTGCGAGACATGAAGCTATTGGAGTAGAAAAGACGTATACATCTAACAGTTTCAACGGTGAAGGGGTGGGAACGGGATGCCAGCCTCGTAGGACGCTTAAATTCACGAGGCTTAGGGACAAGCGAAAGCAACTCCTCGGAGCAATTACCGTGGAAGTACTTGTAGAAAAGGCAGAGCGATGCAACATCGCATCTGTGAGAGAGCGACTGCAGACGAGATGACAGATCAGGGCCAATCACATTGCATATCCGTCTCTGAATCTTATCAAGAACCCTGAGGCAACATGCAGGGGCCCCAGACCATAAATGGCAGCAATACTCCATGCAAGGGCGAATGGTAGACTTATAGACTTGGAGGATCAATTCTGGGGAGAAGAATTTCCTAGCTCGGCACAGGGAACAAACTTTTCTTGCGGTGGATGATGCAACCGACTCGATGTATTTGTTCCATCTCAGATCAGCGGACAGCATGAGACCGAGCAGCCACAGAGAGGAGCTCTCGAGAAGTTGGTCCTCAGACAGTCTGATGGGATGCAGGGATGGGTCCTTGTGGTGGTTAATGGAGAGCAGTTTTGTTTTAGAGGCGTTAAAGTTGACCATCCATTTCTCTCCCCAGTCCACAACCGATTGGAGGTCCTTTTCAATTTGAGCTGCCAGGTTAATTTTGTCCGCCTCAGTAGATTTGTGCTTGAGGCAGGAGTAAATAGTAGTGTCGTCAGCGTAGATACCGACTTGGGAGTCTATGGCATCAGGAAGGTCGTTTATAAATATGAGGAACAGAGTAGGGCCAAGGATGGAGCCTTGAGGAACACAAGCGTTAGTGGGATAGGAGTTGGAGAAGAATCCACTGAGAACAACCTTCAAATCCCGGTTTGATAGGAACGATTGAATTAAGTCAAACAATCAACCTGTGATACCATAACCCCGGAGCTTGCGAAGGAGGCCGGCATGCCAAACCCTATCGAATGCTTTGGAGATTGTGCAGTATCACCTTGACCCGGATTCGGCTGGCACTACGGCCCGACGTCTGATTGATCTCGTCAGCCTAAGATCAAATCACAACGTGGGTAGGTTGAATCGAGATCAAAGCAGTTGCTTTGGTGACCAGGCATTGGAAGCGAGCCGGGTACGACAAGTTGGTACTAGAACCCAACAAGACTTTAACCGATGTCCCAAGGTTAGCCCGTCACAAAGGACCGACGTCACATATTGGCGTTGTGACTGAACAGAGGTCAGGTGTCACAGTACAACCCAGACTTACACGAGAACTACCAACCTTCCAATAGTAGCCCTCACCACTGGATTGACTTGCGACGACCTTGTACATAACTGTTACCTTTATTCTTATTGTACTGTTTTTTTTTTACAATAAACCTTTACTTTATCCACCTTGTTTTTCAAGTATATATTCCTATTAGCACAGAATATAACATATATCAAGAACCATATAAGGAAAAAAAAAAAGTGGAAAAGTTATGGACAGCCAGAATCGCTAACATCCTGAAGTTACTCTTCAAATGACATTAGATAGTTCTAAAGAGACTGTTTCCTCAAGAGCAAATGACCAAGAATCTGTACTTGATTGATTTGTTTTTTTACAACTTATCAACTCTTTGTAAGTTATTTAAAGCCAGAAAATATTTTTAGATTGTAAGAATTTTTTGGCATAATAATGAATTACTGATACAAGTCTTACTAGTTAACCCATAGCTGGGAGAAGAAATGGATTCAGATCTTTCCTAACAGTATTTGCATGTAAGTGAATATAATAAGCCTAGCTGGAATTGGAACTCAGCTCTCCAATTTACAATTTGAAGCCGTTATCCATTACACCACCTGCACAACCAAACTTACAGCAACTCGTATTTCCAAACAGTCTAAGAATCCATGACACATACTACCAAGTGATATACAATATTCATAACAAGGAAACTGAACTAGTCAAGGGGGGTAAAGGTTTTTACACTTCTAATAATGGTAGAAGAAGACCAAATTAATATGGATTTATAATTTTAATTGAAAAATATCAACAAGAGGATTGCATTTCTTCAGCCAAAGATGAGAGCAATATCATCAAATGATAAGACTCTAAAGGAGTATTGCTGCCATATATGGTCTGGAGCCCCTTCTGTTTGCCTCGGGGGTTCTCAGTAAGATCCAGAGACAGGTATGCAACATAATTGGCCCTGATCTGTCATCTCGTCTGCAGTCACTCTCTCACAGACGCGGCGTCGCCACACTTTGTCTTTTTTACAAATACTTTCACGGTAATTGCTCCGATGAGCTGCTTTCGCTGGTTCCCAGGCTTCATGAATTCAAGCATCCTACGAGGCTGGCATCCCGCTCCCACCCTTTCACTGTTGAAACTGTTAAATGTAGACGTCTCTTCTACTCCAATAGCTTCATATCTCGCACCTCTCGCCTGTGGAACTCCCATCCTTATTCCTGTTTCCCTGACAACTATAATCTCCAACTATTCAAATGTAATGTTACTCGACATCTCCAGTTGCCTTGATCTATCCACTATCCTTCTCCACATCCTTTCCTCTAACACTTCTATCTGCTCTCGCTCCAAATCTTCTGTAACCCCTTGTGTGCTAGTGGCTTCCAGCCTTGCTTGGGGTGAAAATCTTAAAAAAAAAAAAAAGGTTAGGAGCTCCCATAGATCACGATCTACAATAAGGGGAGCTTCATCTGCTAAAGATCCTTATTAACTGCGACATATTTTATATCTACCTTCTATATGCCATGCCCCTTCGTGGCTCTCCACAATTTCCTGTCTTTTGCAGCCTTTTATAAATTTTCTTTTTGCTATCTCTCCCAAACCCCACTCCACCATCCATTCACTTCAAGCTCACGAGATAGGTAACACATTGCTGTCCTCTGTCCCTCTTGCATTCAATCTGTCCTGTGAATATCAAACTTTCCAAGCCTACTTTCTTTATTATGTGTCTTACAAATTTCAACTATCTCTTACTGATGTTAAGTATAACTGTCCTTTTTTTATTTCTAGTGTCTCTAAAACTTTGTCATTGCTCACATGTTCAGTCCATGGTATTCTCAGTAGGCTTCTGTAGAATCACATTTCTGTTCCTTCAAGTTTCTCCTTCACCTTTGAGGAGATTGTCCAGCATTCACTGCCATCTAGGGAGATGGATATTACATAACAGTTCAGTACTCTTTTCTTTGTTTTTAACAAAAAATTTTCTGCTTATTAGTATTCTGCTTAGCTTTTGGAAGGCATCTTTTGTTATCTGAATGTGCCTTCTGTGTTGCACTGTCAATCCTCTGTTAAAACACTTCCCAGATGTTTAAATTGTTGTACTTGTTTGATTTTGGTAGCCTCAATTTGTAATTTGCATGTTGGATGTTTCCTTTTGCTAATGTTATATACCATACCTATGAACACTAATGGGTATGTCCCAATCTTCATAAATACGTTGGACACTATTGTAAGTGGGAGGCAATATGCTGTCTAAATAGTCTATCACTATCAGTGGTTTACCTACTTCACGCCGCTGGCGAGTATTGTATTTTGTTGATGTTATAAAGATTACCATTTCATTTCTAACCTCAGTTTTGATTATTCCTCATT